>CM057845.1:197047083-197065410 GCA_030068395.1 Apalone spinifera
ATAAGTCTATCTAGATACCTCGAGAGATCCGCAACCTTCGCACCAGGCAGGCAAACCCAACTATCTATGTTTCTAGTGATCGAATCACCCACTACTAACATCTGCCTCTTCCTAACAAGTGGCATTCCCTCCCCCTCAGAGATATCCTCAGTGCGAGAGGATACCCAACATCCTCTGGAAGGAGGGTCCCAACTACGGGATGGTTTCCCTCTGCTCCCGTTGAATGCTCTGTTCCCTTGAGACTTTCATCCTCCTTAAGAGCACTGGGGCTCTCACATAGGAGGTGGGACAGTACTACAGTACTAGTCACAGGCTGTCCCTGATTGTAATTACTTAGGGGAGGAGAGAAGTTATTCTTTCCCTTCTGGATTTTGAGCTGTTAGAATCTCTGCTTTTGTTTTTTAAAAAGTAAGGCCATGATTATCAAAGGCATTTAGGTGCCTAATTCCCATTGTATTCAATGTCTTTGCAAATCAGGGTCTAAGTTTTTAAAAAACAGAAGCAGAGATTCTTGCATAACATAACATGGTTCTAAGGCTTTTTAAAGAAAATCAACAAATATTGGGAGCCTTGCCATAAAATCATGAGAACAGGCCACACATGAAAATACTAAGACTGATTCTGACTGAAGTTAGCAAAGCACTGGAAATTAAGGGTTCAGTCGTCCTCCCATTGAATGAAGTGGGGGTTTTTACCATTATTTTTCAGGGGAGCAAAATCAGCCCAGAATCTGTCAGCAAAATCTCCTTACTCATTATTCAGATGATAGTAACAGATCACAAAACTGGGTAGTTCAAATGTAAGCAGAGCTATTGCTTGTCTGATAGGAAAGGCATGAATGCAGGACTCCAAAGGCCAAAGGCTCTCACTTTTGTACGTCTACACTGCAACACTATTTCAAAATAATTAGTGCTATTCTGAAATAAATTAGTCTGCGTCTACACAGCAGGCAGTTATTTCAAAATAGAGCAGCTCAATTTGCGTAGCTCATTTTGAGTTAAGCCCTGCAGTAGAGATGCACTCTTATTGTGCTGTCTCAAAGTAAGGTTCATAAGTGGCAATATTTGATATGAGTAAGATTCTAAGAAAATTTGTATGAGGCTGGTGATGTGTTATTGAAACATGTTTCATAACTCCTCATTGTCCTAGTGACATTTTGGTTAAAAATGCTTTTAAAATTAACTCCAACTATGTACGACTTAGTGGATCTGTTGCAGATAATCAGTAGATTTTGATTATAAAACTAAGCAAGGGAGCTTAAATTAAAGTAAAAACTTCATAGAATAATTGAAAACCATGCATACTATGGACACAATGAGATATGATCAAGTAAATAGAATACTGAACTAAGAATCAGGAACAAAAAGTCCCATCCTCTGATACTAGCTTAGGGTATGTCTACACTGTCACCCTAGTTCAAACTAGGGTGGCTAATGTAGGCATTCGAACTTGCAAATGAAGCCCGGGATTTAAATATCCTGGGCTTTATTTGCATGTTCCCGGGCTCCGCCATTTTTAAATGCCCCATAGTTTCAACTCCCTGCCCGCGGCTACACGTGGCGCGGACTAGGTAGTTCAAATTAAAGCTCCTAATTCAAACTACCATTATTCCTCCTGCAATGAAGAGTATTTAAATCCCGGGCTTCATTTGCAAGTTCGAATGTCTACATTAGCCCCCTAGTTCGAACTAGGATGGCAGTGTAGACATACCCTTACTGAGTGACATTGCACAAGAAACTTCTTTATACCTCATTTTTCTCTTCTATAAAATGGGGATAATAACATGTACTTTTCTACTTCAAAAGGATCTTGTTAAACAGTTACGTTTAGTAAGAACTTTGAGGTTCTTTGATGTAAATTGGTATATCAGTGCAATGAATTAGTATTTACTGCTGTTATTAGATCTTTTTCAGCATAGTCACTGGGCAGAGTGTGAACTCTCTCCCATTGCTATAAGTTTGGAGTATCTCCATTTATTTAATGTAGCCTCTTCTGCACTTAGGCTGGTTTCACTAATGTCCAAATCTAGCTCACTGTTTTGGGCCTAGTATTGCTACATCACCCGTGCCCAAAAGTGCCTTTAGAGACACTTGCACTGAGCCTCAGCAGTCTCGTTGTTGAGTTCACTAGCAGGTCAAATTGCTGAGGGAGAAGGGAAGGGAAAGGAAGAGAATAAGGAATGTTTGCTTCACTTTCATTTTTACCCTCTGACACTTTGCTCTTCCAGACTCCAGTACAAATCATATTTGTCTTACAAAACTTTTGCCTATAGGGGTTCAGTTATCTTAATCTGAGCACATGAGTTTTGTGGTATCATCCGTTTCTGTCCATTTCAACAGTACTTATCGTCACAACTAAATTTAAATTCTCTGCTACAGTTTCTTTAGGAGAGTCTAGTCTCTCCTTTAGTCTTTTACCTTCTCTAGCTTAAGAAAATGGACTGGATTATATTTCTGTGAAGTCTGCTATCTATAGGGCTGGCCCTACCATGAGGCGAACTGAGGTGGTCGCCTTATGTGCCAGACTGTGTGTGTGTGTGCGGGGGGGATGAGGGTGGGAGGGAGGAGCGCCACTAGACCCAGATTGTACAAAATTGTGTCGTCTGCTGGTGCATATGTAGGTAGCAGAGCAATACTATGAGAGGAGCAGAACAGGAAGAAGGGAGAATTGAGACCTTTCAAAGTTTTGGCCCAATCAAGAGGGAATGCGGGCGTCATTTGAGCTCCCCGCCTCAGGTGCCAAAATGTTGACGGTCGGCCCTGGCTATCTACCTCATCTCTGTTTTCTTGTTGCACATGATATGATTTATATTACTTTGATGAATTTTTAGGGTATTGCTTTGGCTGGTTTTTTAGAGTTTTTTAAATCCAATTACATGACAGAGCTATATTTCTGGGTGGTCTCAAACCTTCATAGTCTTTAATGACTTGTCCTTGGTAGATTTGCATGCAAATATTCACAAACATTCACTTAATTCAAGCCAATGATTTCATTTTGACCACAGACCAATTCAATTCACTTTAATTCACAACTTTTTATTCGTTTTTTTTCATGAACATTTGCACAAACAACTTGCTTGCTCGTGTGTGAGGATATTGATGGAAAGCATAATATGGCATGAATATTATGATTGTGCTAGCTGTTATTTATTCACTAGTAACTTCAATGGAGCTACACCAATTTGCATCAACTGAAAATTTAACCCAGAGACTTTTGCAATGCTTGATTATACAATTTTTATAGATTGTTTATATATTGTAGTTGCTGTTGTCTACTCAGTATGTAAAATGCCAGAAAGAATATCTGTTCCAGACTGTTTATTCTCATACTCTAAGGCACAGTGGTTCCCAACCTTTTTTATGCCGGGGACCTGCAAACCCATTTATAAACCGTTGTCAGACTGGCAACATTTTAGTACTGCAGCTCAGGCTTCAGCTATGGCAGCTACCACACGGGCTGCGTGGTGACTGCCCAGCTGCTCCTGGGGTAGGGTGGGGTGGCCCCGCCCCCTGGGAGTAGCTGGGGCTGTGACTGCGTGGCTCTGCTCAAGGGGTGGGAAGGGGAACCCTGACCCCAGCCCTGGCCCCTAGAGCCCCCACGTCCCAGCAGTCAGCATTAACTGGTGGTAAGGAACCGCTGCTGTAAAGTGATATACGCTACTAAATATGATATTCAAAGCCTCTGTAATGTGGTTATCAGCATTATTTCTCCTACCTATTGTTTGCTGTTGTTCCACTCTAAAGTCATTCAGGAAGGTAAATGAAGATCAGATGAAATGTCAAGATTGATTTTTTTTTCTAAAATATATTCTCTAGGAATTATTTGGAGGAAGTTCTCTGGACTGTGTTACACAAGAGGTCAGACTAGATGGTTGTAACCATCCTTTCTAGCTGTGGAATCAGTAAATCTAAGAAAGTAAAGCCAAATTTCAGAGAGTTGGATGCTTACTTGCCTTAAATTCAGCCTGTATCCCATTACAGGTATATCACCAGTATCCAGTTCTAAAGGAGATTTACATATTTTGCTCAATAAATATGATCAGTTCTCATTGCCAAAGAGACACTTTTCAAGCATGTTTAGATAAATAGGATGAGTAAAATAATATCTTTTACTGGACCAACTTCTTTTGCTGAGAGAAACAAGCTTTTGGGCTAAACAGAGCTCTTCTTCAATGTTGTTCATCTTGAAAGCTTGTCTCTTTCATTGACAGAAGTTGGTTTAGTAGGTGATATTATCTCACCTACCTTGAGTTTCTAACATCATGGGACCAACCCAGCTGCAACAACACCGAATAACAAACCAAATTTCACTTATCATGCCATATATTGGAGCATGTCTCCTAATCTTGGAAAATCTTTTTGGTTTCACCGTTTCAGCTAGATAATCAACTACAGAAAACAAAGGATTTGATCTACAGCCCAGTATAATAAGGTAACTAATGTTAATAGAAGGACCCTAAGACTTTGTCTACACTGCGGAACTATTTTGGGATACTTCCAGTATCCTGAAACAGCTATTCCACGTCTTGACAGCATGCCCCTTATTTTGAAATATCTTTCAAAATAATGGGCACGCTCTTGTGAAGTTCCTTTAAACCTCATTCCACAAGGATTAAGGGACATTTTGGAATAGCGGTTTATTTTGAAATTACAAATAAGCTATTTTGAAATACACTCAAAATAAGCTACGCAATTTGTGTAGCTCTATCTGCGTAGCTTATTTCGAGCTAAGGATGCAGTGTAGATGCACCCTAAGAGGTTTCTTCACACTTAGGAACATATTACCTCATCATTCCACATTTTTTGTCTGTTTCCTTCTTGTGCAACATACAACATGAATACTTCTTTCTGAAGTGATAGATATGTAGGGATCATCTTGTTCAAGGCCCTTATTCCCAAGATTGGACAGACCAAGAGAGGGAGAACAGGATATGCATATGTAAACCAAAACACAACCTATGGGCCCAGTTTTTGTTTTTCCTTGTTTGTATTAATTTACAACCTGCTTATAATATGTTGCAATGAAGTCACATTATAGAAGTATGTGTGTAAAGAATAAAATTATAAATTTTTGGTGATTGATTTTTCTTAAATGAAGGAAAAGAACAAGTGAATAATCTGGTTAAGGAAAGGAACAATGCACTAAAACTTATTTGATTATGAACATAAAGCAATTGGAGATTTAGTTGAAACTTAACTGCAAACAAGGCAGAACCTTCAAATCTATATTTTACCTAATTATTTTATATAATAAACCAAACCTGAGTCTCTTCTCCATTCTTTGCAATGTACTGTTTATTCCACAGCAACTTCCTGATCATTTGCATTTTTACTTTCCATTCAGTCACTGTAATGAAACACATCATATTTCAAAATCAGATGTAAATATTATCCTCTAAATTGGAATCTGCAAGTATCAGGTATTGAAAGTGCTGATTCAACGATTGGATTAAATACTACTCTTTTCTATATTGAAAATGCCTGAGGAATATTCAAATTCTGTTCCTAAATTCTGGCATATGTTAGTAAGCTGTTTCACTATACCAAAGGCACATTTTTTCAATGTAATACCCATCTCTGTAGGTTATACAGTACACTGTATTTGTGCATCTGTATGTATATAACTTCAGTGTGAAAATATAGCACCCAAAATGTTATACAGAACTACAGCAACCATATAATGCCTATTAGAATATGAAAGTATCAACATTTCTTGCATGTAGGATTATAGAATCAGAGAACCATAGGACTGGAAGGAACCTTGAGAGCTCATCTGGTTCAGTCCCCCACATTCATGGCAGGACTAAACATTCAATATTTTTATTAAATTAAATCTAAGTATAAATACAGTAGGAATTTGAAGGAAGGGAATATAAAACTATGAAACATTCTTACATTAAAATAGATTTTAAAATATTATTATTTCACTCAGTTGGGGCAATGAAACACGAATGGTTAGTTTCTAGTCAGTTTCACTTTCTGACTCTCAAACATGATTAGCATAATGTTTCAGTGTTTAGGTTGCACTGTACAGAATCAAGACATTTTCTGATGGTGTTGTATGTTGCAGAAGAACAGACCTCACCAATTGGGAAAATCCGGAAGGGACTAGCTGATCCTCTTCCACCCTTTCAAAGAAGGAAACCGACTCGTCTTCTTGAAATTGGAGCTCCTTTCTATCAGGACAATCAACTTCAGGTCAAAGTCTACTGGAAGAAGACAGAAGGTTTGTTGAAAGTTCTCTCTTTAAACAGGGACTACAATTAATCCATCTATCTCAGAGGTGGGGAAGCTCCAGCACTGATATATTTATAGTGAACCCTATCAATCATTTCTGCCCCCCAAATTTCCTACTAGAGCTCTGTTGCAGTATAAAAGGAGGGACTTTAGGGTACAGTTGGAAGGAGGTAATATGTTGTGAAAGGAAGTGATTACAAGGATCTAGTGACCAAAACTTGTGGTTAGTAATAGCCAGGGAATTGTGGAACATCTATACTCAGGGCCAACTGGAACCTGTACTTTTAAAACAGGAGGGCAATGCCCTCTGTTTAACACAAGCATAATTTGAGACCAGGAGGCTGCATTGTTCCCTTGAACTGTTAGCTTTAAGCACCGTTGGAGTGGCACCATGTAATTCACTTTCCCACTGTGAGGTAAAGCACTTTCCAGCAGCACCAGCCTTTTCCCAGTTTGTGTGTGTGTGGCGGGGGGGGGGGGGGGGGGGGGGGGGGGGGGGGGGGGGGGGGGGGGGGGGGGGATGAGTAGGCCTTAGCTGCCCCCCACCACAAGTTCTGGCTCTTCCTCCATTCCTCTTCTTCCTCCACTCCCCCAAGGCTCCAACCTCTGGCCAACCTGGAAGACAGATTTGGGCACTATTAAGAGCTGCTCAGGGATCCTGAGCTGCTGTGGGAAGCACTAGACCCTGTTCCATCCCTGGGTGGGATGCCCAGGGCAGGTGGAGGGTCTAGGGCTCTCCAGGTGGCTCTTACCACTGCCCAGCTCTGACTTCTGACCTGGCTAGGGGGCAGGGCCTGAGGGGGAAGAAGAGGATCAGGGGGTAGGACCTTGGAGATGGGCCCTCTTCTTCTACTAAGGTCCTGGTACTTCTTCCTTTATTCCCTACCTTAAGGGCTTGGGGACGATTACACACACTCCCTTAAAATACCCTCTGTAAGATTGTGGGGTGGGAGAGGGAGGAGGGCGTGTGGAATTTGGCCTTATGCAAAACTCCCATTGAAGTAGGTAGTAGTTTAGCTGAGTGAGGCCAAAGGGCCTCAATTTGCATGTGGCATTCCCACTGAGGTCTGTTGAACCTCTCTGTAGGATTATCAGGATTATAAAACAGGAAATTGAGGAGATGAATGTAAATGGAAAGACAATAGGACTTCCTGGCTGCCCTGCCTCTGCCCATTTCTTGGCCTGCCTCCACCTAAATGTGGGGTTGTGCTGATTGCCAGCAGCATCAATGCACCAGGATCCAACACAGTATCTTCCAGCATAGTCCCTGAAGTAAACGTGGATGAAGAATTTATCCTCATAGCAGAAAAAAAAATCTTCACACTGGCTGGTTTCATGTGTTTTATGATCCCCGGCTTTTCAGTAAATATAGTGCCTAACAACTTTTTTTAATGTTTTCATTGTTCCTAATAGACAAATCCCATAAAATTTAAGTGTCTAATTAGACTTGGAAGCCAAAAAAGGGATTAGTCTTCACTGCCTTCCAGAATCAACTAGGGATTGTTACACATTGTTTCACTTTAGTACAATAGTCAATATCCCAACACAGTTACTTGAATACATGCTAACAATGTTAGTGGTTTTGCCTTGTAGCTATCTATAAATGTGCCTCTCAAGTTAATATGCACATAAAAATACATTAAAATAAATATCAGGTTTGAAGTTAAATCCTGCCAAAGGAATGATCCCGTTTTTCTCTTGACTTTTGCAAGTGATTTTCAGAACACTGAAGATTCTTCTGTTCATAATTATCTCCTCACATTTGGGGTCTTTCAAATCTTGGCGCTTATTTCTCCAGGACAGTTCAAAGATCTTTTTTTCTCTGTGCCCATGATTAAAATCTTCATAATCTCCTGTCCCAGCTATGTCAGCCTACTCTTCTCTGGCTGTACAATATTCACATGCCACCATTTAGGTTCATTCAACATGCAATGGTTTCAATCATTCTCCTGACCATGATCATGGCTCCCGACCCTTTACCACAGCCGATTCAAGTTGCTTGTGTGTCAGTGATGCCTAAGGATTTCTATCTTAGAATTTTAAAAGAAATAATTAATGACTTTATATTGCCCACCACAAGATTATATAACCTATGTGCTTATATTCCTGTTACTCTTGTTTTTGCTTTGATAATTATAACTGCTCATTGTTTTTTAAGATTAGACTGAAAGTTCGTTGGGGCAGGGAGTCAGACTAGCTTTGCAGTTACACAGGGCCCACTATGACGGTTCCTTAATCCACTGCTACTTTCAAACACATAAAAATGAAAAACATTGTAAAAACTATACTCGCTTCTTTGCCTCAAAGACATTAAATGGAACACATGGTGGGATGAAAAGTTAAAGTAAGTATAGATCTGTCGTTTTCCACTCCTTCTGAAAACTCTAACCTATTTTTGTGTGCATGTGGGTTTTTTTTTTAAATATTTCAAATCTAACATTTCATTTTAATTAAGTAGCATAACAAATTCAGTAAAAATAGGGGCCTCCAGGGCTGGATTAAGGGGGGTGTAGCCATGCAGCTACCCGGGGTGCCAACCTATGGGGGGCGCCTGATGGCAGCTGTAAGGGGCGCTGTGCGTCCGGCCACGTGGTGGCCCTTAGAGCTGCCATCAGGCACTGCACGCCCAATAGCAGCTGTAAGGTGCGCAGTGTGCTGGGGGCAGGGGCGGGGTCGCACATGCGTCGCGCGCCCGCTGCCCGGGGTGCAGGAATGGCTCAAGCAGGCCTTGGGGGCCTCATATCTTTTTAACAAGAATCTTGATCTGAGTACCAATGTCTTGTGCAGATAACAATTAAGAAAACAATTTGCCACCACTGTTGCAAGTGGCTATGTTATTCTTCACTTATTGTCATCTTTTGAAACAAAAGACAGTTAAACTGATGTAAAATGTGAAACATTGGTATAAATAGTCACTTTAACTGTAAGAAACCATTTATTGTTAATAAACAATTACATGAAATCTTTTCTCAATAAAACATTAATGAAATGTTGTTCATGTACTATAATAATAATCATTAAGAAATTGTTTTTGTATACGTGGTTGCAATGAGCTTGATCATTTTGTGTAGATGCAGGAAAACCACAGCTTTGGACAGGTGAAGTTTCCTTGGATTTCTGTCTGGAAACTGGGTTTATTCTTCAACCATGGACCTATCTATCCAAGAGTTTCTGCTGCTGCCCATTCCTGCAATATCTGAGTAAACATTTATGTAAAATAACTTAATGACAGTGGAGTCACTGGTAGTTTTGAGTATCTGGCTCTTCTCCCCTCTTAGGATTGTTTTTGTTGTTGTTTGTTTTCGTTGATTTGTTTGTTTAAGGTATTTCTGTTTTGTCTTTGAATTTTGGATTTGTGGTGGTTGAAAGTGCTAGATAGGGGTGCCAGTCCTGAGAATATTGAATAGCAAGGGTTTTTAGCCTTCAGCCCATGATTTCCTACAGGCACAAGCACAAAGAGACTCTCACTCACTGCAAAAATTTGGAGGATTTCAAGGAGATGCAGTTGCAGCCATCTCCATAGTCCCAAAACCACTATAAAACTGCACAGGAAACCCCTGTCCCTCTGTGGCATTTTCAGATGAGTCTCTGGGGACCAAAGGAAGAGACTAATGATGTCATAAAGACTATACAGACTCCTTCCATAATTCTCAGATGGGAATCCACAGACTTTTGCCTATCCCAGGAAGTGAAGGAGATAATACGATACATTATTTTACAAGTGTTTGGCTTTATTATACCCTCCAATATATATTTCTGTTTATGCATGAGTGGACTTTCAGAGTACACTTTCAGAGTCTTGATATATACATATATGCCAACAAATGCTACAGGTTGAAAGACAAAATTAATTTCTCTAGGCTTGATCTTCTCTTTTTTTAGAAGCTGGATTCCGAATGTCCCATTAATGTCACTTAGGGCATGCAAGCAATGTCGGCCTTGACCTTTTGTGTTAAAATAAATCAATGTTCGCAATATTATTCAGGCTGAACATCTTTTTATGATGATAATTATACATGCACTTTAAGATGTGTGTTAACAGGAATTATACCGCACCTCAAGTTGTGCAAAGCACTTAGCAAACCCACATCATTTTGCCCAGCATAATTATCACAAAAGTATACAGTAATTTGACAAATACAATGGTTTCTTGTTCAGAAGAAAAACATGCCCTTTCATTTGCTCTGTTGGACATGGGGCTGGGATTAGAGAAATACTGTACATTTAAGCAGCATGAATTAAACTTTTGTCAATGAAAGGAAGAACTTGCTTGTGGCTGGATTTTCTGGCCATCTTGACTGTGTGAAATTAGAAATTATGTGCTATTTATGTAATTCAGTGGAACCAAATCAAACAAATCACTTTTAACTCCGTGGCACTAGGAACTAGAATGTCATGGAGTAGTCTGTTGCCAGGAATGGATGCGCTCTAAATCTCTAGCCTAAAAGAATTAGCTGCTTATGACAATTAGGATCCTAAAAAACTTGTGTGCAGTAATTAAGACTGAAGCTATAAAAATAAAAGGTTTCTCATATTTTCCTTGCTTCACAGGAGTTTGGAGACTTGGAAGCTAGGGTTTTGGACTTTGGTTGAGACTCCTTCAAATTCCTCCAATATGAAATACCCTCAGGGATTTCAGATGAGATATTTCCCATGGAATCAAAAAAGAGGAACTGTATTCTCTATAGATTAGTGGTTTTCAAACTTTTGGTATTTGTGACCCCTTTCACAAAACACGCTTCTCAGCAGCTGCTTCTACATTAAAAATGGGATGGGATAATTTAGTTTTAATTTAATTTAATTTAATTTAATGGGAACTAGGAGTTGTCATCCCCATGGAGCTGTTAGCTCGTGACCCTTGTGTAACCACCTTGTGACCCCTGAGGGTTTACAAGCCCCAGTCTGAGAACCCTGCTATACATGTACTAGGATAATTCTCATCACTTAGGGTATGTCTACACTAGCCCCCTAGTTCGAACTAGGGAGGCTAATGTAGGCATTCTAAGTTGCAAATGAAGCTCGGAATTTAAATATCCTGGGCTTTACTTGCATCTTCCTGTCCGGGTGCCATTTTTCAATCCCCCTAGTCTGAACTAACTGCCCACAGCTACACGCAGCAGTCAAACGTTAACTCAAACTAAGTCCTTAGTTCGAATGAACTGTTACACCTCATTCCACGAGGAAAAGGTACTTCCCTCCAACAGGAAAAAATCCCAGTGAAATACAGGAAAGTTTGGACTTATATTTTACTTACTTATTTATGTGAACAATATCTTTATTCACAATTCCCTGCGCATCCACTTGAAGGGCATGCTTAACCTTATTTTCTTAAGGTAGGCCAACCCTGTGTCATGAAAACAGGTTAAATAATCAGAGTTTTTTCATGACATCAGGCTTGCAACAGTCTGCATACACAAGACAACACTAACACATACTGCAATGCAGACTTGGATAAGTTTAGTCATTTTCTAAGCAGACACTTGAAAGTCTGTGTCATAAATTCTCTCACTCTGCACCATTGCATCTCTTACAAATAATATTCTGATCTGGCTTCATGTGAAAGGCATTCATGTACTATATGAGTACCTGCGAGAAATAGAACACAACTTCAATTTGGCAGTTTGTTTGGGGTATGATCCTGTTTAGTAAACTAATTGATTATTTTATACTCATTAAAGTATATAATTGGTACTATAATCATTCAAGAAAGTATAATGTATTGAAGCAGGTGAGTGCTACTTCTGATTTTCCACTTTTAATAGCACCTCGTAATTCTGTGGCGCTGGTCACTGTCACTTCATTTTCCCCTTACAACAAATTCTTGGTTTCTAAGACCAGTAATAATAATCAACAATGAATAAGTTCTTAATAAAGTTACTCAGAGAAAAAGAAGAAAAGAGTGATGGACTGAGTTCAACCACGAGCTTGCAAACTGAAGAGAAAAATGTGGCAAATCTACAAGATAAGAAAAGAAATTTTCAAGAATCTTGGCTGTCAAGTTTTAAAGTAGTTAGACTACAAGAGTGAATTAGAGCTTTTTGTTCAATCTGCAAAAACTATTTCGAAAAGACAATCTTAATATTTTCTGTGAAGGCCGAACCAATGTTTATTGCATCTGGATTACAAGATTGGAGACGTGCAATACGTGGTTTTATATCACACACAAAATTCTCCTGTCCCAAGGAAGTGGTAATGAAGTCTGCCACTCTGCAATTTGCAAGTAAATGTTTCTCCACTAATGTCCATCAGGTACAAAAAGGAATCACAATCAGCTAAGAATGTGCTGTACACAATTTTTCCCAAATGTTCAGTCCCTAGTTCAACAAGAAATAGCATTACATGGACATAATAAGAGTGATTCAAATCTGATGCAGCTTTTGTTGCTACGCAGTACAGATTCAGAGGAACTAAGTAGCTTTGTACAAAATACACGTGGTTATTACATGAGGTTATTAATGAAATAGTCAAAATGATGGCAATGATAGCTTTTTAGGCTTTTAAGTGTATGTCATTGTAATGGTGACATTATCTGTCAAGAAATGAACAAGTAAGTTTTTCTTTAAGGTTCTTTTCTAGTGAAGACTGGGAGATTTACGAGTTTATTGGGCTTTACAAAACTGACAGTCACATTCGCAGTCAAATTGGAGAAGCATATAACTGATGCAGTAAATGACTTGGATCAGGATGGCATCCCAATACGTGAAGCTTTATAGGGTGACATTAAAACTGAGAGGCTATCTATTCATTTAGAAACGTGGTGTGATATTTGGCGAGCTAAGTAAAGCCACAGAAGGCTTGAGTGACATGTTGCCAGAAGTTACAGTTTTCCTGAAATTGTTCTGTGCAATTCCAACTGCAACCTGTACCACTGAGCAATCATTCAGATGCTGGCACACACTGAAAAAATTATGTGAATGACAGTGAGCTAAGAACTAAATCACTTGGCATGTCTGAACATTCATAAGAACTCTGCCTCTGACTGGGACATTGCAAGACCCCTGGATGACTTCATTTCAAGAACTGAACAAACACAAAAAGTGTTTCTGCCTCCTGAAGGGTAAGTGCTCAATTTCATTTCTTCTGAAATTTATGTGCTTTATTCATGTGCTTTATAATACTACTGTACATGTGGGAATTTAATTTTTTTCATGTGCAAGTGTCATGTGGTTCGATTTATTTTAGATCCAAGGGAAACCAGGACACTCCAGGGAGACTTAACCACTTTTTTATTTATTATAAGCTTTAAGCAGTTAATAGAGTTGTTTAAATTTTACAAGTCTTAAAAACAATAACTATACGATTTAAACCTTAAATCCTATAAATTCTAAAGCAATTAATACAGCACAAAGCAATGCAAAAGCAATTAATACAATAATAAAGCCTCATTCACTTACACTTCACCTGTATGCTACCTACAGTACCAGGCAGAAGGTCGTGGTTCCTTTCATTTCCACACATCAGAACTCCAAGCACTGGGGTCTCCAGTGTGAAGGGATTAGTTACCTCTAGTTACATCAAGCAGGACCTGTGGGTCAATCCTGCTTATTCCCTCCTGTTGAGTCTTCTTACTAAGCCCATTTTATAGCAAAGCGAGACTTGGTCATCCTAATAATATTTGCCAATTGATTACTTATTGCGTAAGATACCTAAAATAACAAATGCCCTACTTGGGGTACCTCCTGCTACTCAGGATGTTGCAAAAACTATAATTAACAGTTTTATGGCTGCATCTATAATTTTTGCTTATCAGATACAAAGTACCAGTACAAGGTTGATTGTTGTATGTTTTTGACCTGGTCTTGCTGTATCGCTTAATCTGAATTGTTATGCAAAATGTTTCCTGCCTCCCAAACCTTGCCTGTGTGCTTATGTGCACCAAACTTGAGACAGGACTGGGTTTTGCTTTTTAGGGATCCACACTGTGGTCAAGGCAGGGCCATCCAGGTTCCCCTAACAGCAAGTTAAATTATTTTGGTATACACTTGCAAGCTATATATGATCATATACCACATTTATATGCGGTGGAGAATCATTTAATTTATTCTCTTGTTATTAATTTTATTTATTGCTTTCATTCTTTATATTTATGAGTCTATAATGACCATTCATTACTGTATATCATATAATTCATTTCATGGTCTGTCTTTGCTTTAAATATGAACAATCCTAGTTATTTTGCACTTAAATTCTGGTTTAATTATTTAAATGGCGTATTTGAGCAGTCAGTACAGTGTTTTACCTGAAAACAATTAGAAGAACATCACAAAAGAAGGGGCTACATTTTGTTTTAATTTTAGAAACTATTTGCTTTTGAGGGTTATTTATCCAAGAGTGCCTGGTTGTTTCTGTATTCAAAAGAGCCGTGTCATTATCATGTACAGACAGGACCAATGTACTCAAACTCAGTGTGTCATCCATAAGAAGTTTTTAATAAAGTTGACATTCTTAGTTAAATATTTTTGATTACGATGATGATTTTGTGCAATATAGAGAAACTTTTCAACTGTCTTTTTTACACTATTAAAAAAAATATATCACCTTACAAGGCAAGTGTGCAGGGCAGGACTTAGACCCATTCTGGGCTCCTCTAGAAATTATACAAGTCTGATGCCAATGCCTATGGAATAAGTGTGTGTGTGTGTGTGTGTGTGTGTGTGTGTGTGTGTGTGTGTATAACCCCTCCACTACCACTGAACAGAGCAGGGGGAAGGAAACGGGGAGAAAGAGGAGTGGGGTTGCCCCCTGCTACAGAGATCACGGGGACGAGCTCTGTATGAATTCCCCATACTGAACAATTAGTCTCCCAATTGGCTTACATGGTTCTATTGGTTTCCTCACCACTGCTGAGCAATCCTATCTTTTCCAGGAGGAGCTAATGGGATGATGGGGAAATGAATGCTCATTTACCAGCATTAATCTCAGTGGGAAATTGCTGGGAGGAGGGGCAGCCTTTGAAGCTTCCTCTCCCTCTCCATCCCTCCCACCCTGCCAAAGCAGAGACACATGGAACAGCCAGCTATTTTAAACAACCTGGGACTGCAGCAGACAGGCAGGGAACCTGTCTCAGATACCTACAGGGCTGCTGGCTGGGAGCCATCTATGTAAGCACCTCTGAGCCAGAGTCTGCTTCTGGCACCCCAGCCCTTCTCTACCTACAACAGCCTGCCCCGGGCCACCTTCCCCCCTTCTCTCCCTCCCCGCCTCAGGTCACCATTCAAACCCTCTGTACCCCCATCCACCTCCTCTAGGTCACAACTCCCTCCCAGACCCTGCACCCCCACCTACACTACTTCCCCAGACCAGAATCCTCTCCTGCACTCATACCTCCTCCTGGACCCTGCACTTTAAGCCCCTGCTACAGATCATAACCAATCCTTCACCCAAACTTCCTCTCAGACCTCACACCTTCTCTTGCACCCCAGTCTCCTACCTCAAGCTCCCTTCTGCACCCAGCCTCCATGCCAGACCCCACATCCCTACAATAGAAGTGCAGCCCTTGACCACTTACCAAATCTTGGAGTGGCCCATTAAAAATTATTGCCCATCCTGGCTTAGATTCTGGGTGCCTATGCCTAAGCTTTAAATGCTGGCAAAACTTAAGTTCTACCTAGTGAGTTTGATGAAACAGTAACATATAAGAGAAGAGATGAATACTAATGGTGAAATTCATGCTTGCCAGGTGGGAAACGCTGAATGGAACACAGCCATCAAAAACAGATAATCCCCCGAACCTCAGAAAAATCTCTTCATGACACCAATAGCCTGGAATAGTGTCTACAGATGTTGATACTCCCTATATGGAAACAGTGCCCATTGCTCACGAGTCACTCCCAAACCTCCCATCCAACCTGCATATTCAGTGTGGATACAGACAGGACTGGCCAAAGAGTTGGCGAGGCCCAAGGCGGCATGCTCTGTACAAAACTGTTTTACGTGCTGCTTCCATGTATAGTCTCATCCCAAGGTTTAAGCATTCTGGATAGTCTATTCCAGCCCTCCATGATGTTGAACCTAACCTCAAAATGTGAGTAGGTGTGAAAAAGTGAAGGTCTCTATCCTTTAACACTTATGCCCATATTTAACGTCACTCCTGAGCATAAGCACCAACTTTTCCCTCCCCCTGGGAGTGCTCCAACCCTACGCCTCCACTCTGCCCTGAAGTCCAATCCCTATTCTGCTTTGTCCCCCAAAGCCCTGCCTTCACTCCACCTCTTCATGCCCCTGCTCCACCCCCTCTCTGAGATCTGCCACTCTGCATCTTCCCTCAAACTCCTTCCTGAACTGTCAACAGCTGTTTGGCAGAGGCAGCCTACCCCACCTCAGCTGATAAGCTGGGGCAGCAAATAGCTGTGGCTGGTGGGTGCTGAGCACACAACTATTTTTTTCCATGGCTGCTCCAGCCCCGTGGAAAAATCATTTTGAAGGATCTCTATTGCTACCAATTTCAAGAATATCATTTGTTTTGAGTGCAAGTTTGAACCGCACAATTTCTTTCAAGTTTGCATTAAAAGATCAAATAGAAAGCTGAGGGCAAATTAAAAAAAAAAAAGGCCATGAATGTAGTCCAGGGTGTATTTACCCTAGTGTGGAATGTTAGAAGATTGCTGGCAAGTCATGCAATATCACATTAGTTGGGAAATTATTTCCAGAACAGACTCATTTAAACAAGGAATTTAAAGAAATGTATTGGCTAATCATTGAACAAACTGTTTGTCTGAATTTGTTTTTGTTTCGTTTACTGTTCAAGAAAGATTGGTATGTTTCCAAAAACATCATCTTTCTTATGCCTCAGTAACATCTGTTTATACAGTTTACATCTTCCACTTTTTCAGCTTCCTTTTTGTGTAGTTAACCATGAATAAGGTCTTTCATAAAGTGACTTCTTATCACTATTAAGCTACATGTAAAAACATTAAAATTTATTTATTTGAAGCTGATCTAACCACCTTAATTAAGGGGCAGATTTTCATAAGTGTTTAGTCACTTAAAATACAGAGAGGTCTCTAGTGGATTTTCAGAATCACCTGAGCAATAAGAGTTATATGTCTAGTGAGATTTTCAAAAGCATCCATCGGTACCTTTAGGCACCTATGAAAATCTAGCCCTGAATAACTAGCCTAAATCTTAGCTTATGGTATCGTATATGGAAAACTGAGACATAATTGTTTCTACAAGAGGAAACATTTTCCCTTATAAAGCATAGGGTGCCTGTGGACACTACTGACAAACAGAAGACTCAGTACAAAATACTGTTTCATGTACTCTATCGACGGTCTCACACAAAATCCCTGGATACAAACACCCTTAATCGTTGGTACATAGAATCATAGAACCATAGAGCTGGAAGAGACCTCAGAAGGTCATCAAGTCCAGCTCCCTGCTCTAGGCAGGACCAATCCCAACTAAATCAACCCAGCCAGGGCTTGGTCAAGCTGAGACTTAAACACGTCTAGGGATGGAGACTCCACTACTTCCCTAGGTAACACATTCCAGTGCTTCACTACCCTCCTAGTGAAATAATTATTCCTAATATCCAGCCTGGACCTCTCCCACCACAACTTGAGACCATTGCTCCTTGTTCTGCCATCTGTCACTACTGAGAACAGCCTCTCTCCATCCTCTTTGGACCCTCCCTTGAGGAAGTTGAAGGCTACTATCAAATCCCCCCTCACTCTTCACTTCTGAAGACTAAACAGACTCAACTCCCTCAGCCTCTCCTCATAAGTCATATGCTCCAGCCCCCTAATCATTTTGGTTGCCCTCCGCTGGACCTTCTCCAATGCGTCCACATCCTTTTTTTAGTGGGGGGCCCAGAACTGGATACAATACTCCAGATGTGGCCTCACTAGAGCCGAATAAAGGGGAATAATGACATCTCTGGATCTGCTGGCAATGCTCTTCTTAATGCAACCTAATATGCCATTAGTCTTCTTGGCTACAAGGGCACACTGTTGACTCATATCCAGCTTCTCATCCACTGTAACTCCCAGGTCCTTTTCTGCAGAACTACGACTTAACTGGTTGGTCCCCAGTTAAGTTGTAACTGTGCTTGGGATTCTTCCGTCCCAAGTGCAGGACTCTGCACTTGTCC
>CM057845.1:197070667-197098140 GCA_030068395.1 Apalone spinifera
AAGGCCAAAATATCTTTTTTGAGGTGAGGAGACCACATCTGAACACAGTATTCAGGATGTGGGCGTACCATAGTTTTATACAGGGGGGCTGTGTCTAGACTAGCCAGTTTTTCCGGAAAATCAGCCACTTTTCCGGAAAAACTTGCCAGCTGTCTACACTGGCCGCTTGAATTTCCACAAAAGCACTGACTTCCTACTGTAAGAAATCAGTGCTTCTTGCGGAAATACTATTCTGCTCCCAATCGGGCAAAAGTCCCTTTTGCGCAAAGCTTTTGCGCAAAAGGGCCAGTGTAGACAGCTCAGATTTTTTTCCGCAAAAAAGCCCCAATCGCGAAAATTGCGAAAGTGCTTTTGTGGAAAAGCATCCATGCCAATCTATACTCTCTGTTCCAAAAATACTTTTAACGGAAAACTTTTCTGTTAAAAGCATTTCCGGAAAATCATGCCAATCTAGATGCAGCTGAGCAGTAAGTTATTCTGTATCTTATTTTCTATCTCTTTCTTAATAATTCCTAGCATCCTATTTGCCTTTTTGACCACTGCTGCACACTGTGTGGAAGTTTTCAGAGAACTATCCACGATAACTCCAAGATCTCTTTCCTGTTTTGTCATAGCCAAATTTGCCCCCATCATACTGTATGTATAGTTGAGGTTATTTTTCCTGATGTGCATTACTTTACACTTATCCACATTAAATTTCATTTGCCATTTTGTTGCCCAATCACTCAGTTTGGTGAGATCTTTCTACTGATTGTTCAGGGATTTTTTTTAATTAAAGAAACTGAAATTTTTGAGTTAAAACTATTTTCTGTTTGTTTAATGAAAATTATGTCTTTTTTAAAAAAATCTAACTTAATTTTCAACTAAAACTTTTCAGAGAGCTGGAAGGGAAGTGGAAAATCAACTCATGTCTATTCAGGTACATAAAATGGATATGGGACACTGATTTAGGAAAGCATTTAAGCATATGCTTACATCCATCCCAATTCAAGGTAGCAAGGCAGCAGTCTTTTTTGTTATTTTCTTTGGGGACATCTACACTGCACAGCTATTTCTGAATACCAGAGGTATCCCAAAATAGCTACTCTGCTCTATATAAACTATTTCACCATCCTGGTAAACCTCTTTGAATGAGGGTTAATGGATGGCTCCAAATAGCGCATTATTTTGAAATTTGGTGCTGCAGAGATGCGCCAAATTTCAAAATAAGCTATTTTGAAATAGATTCAAAATAAGATACGCAATTTGCTTATCTTTTTTAATTTCAAAAGTTATAGCTTATAGAAAAGGAACTTCAAGGGGTAGCCGAGACAGTCTGTACCGGAAAAAAACAACAAATGGTCTGGTAGTACCAGATAAGAATCAAAGTCAGTAGATAGTACCCTTTCTAACACAGGTAACTACACAAAGAGCTGTTTGCACCTTCATTGAATGTTAGGTTGATAGTGTCCCAACCATCCCTCATCACGATTGAGTCCATTAGCATGAGAATTGAATTTGCGGATGAATTGTAATTCCAATGCTTCTCTATGATGAATTTGCTTGTATAGATATGTGGGCAGAGTTGGCATCGTGTTTGGTTGCAAGGCTGGGTTCCTGGATGCTTATGATGTGGTTGTGTGGCAGGGTTACCGGAAAGAATTTGTTTCAGGTTGGGGGGTGTCTGTAAGTGAGAAGAGGCTTTTTTTCCAAGGCCTCTGAGAGTGAGGGATCATTTTCCAAGATGGGCTATAGATTTTAAAAAACAGATTGACAGAGCCAAAAAAGTACCCAGACATGAACTACTTCAAGACACACCCAATAGAGAAAATAACAGAACTCCTCTTGTTTTTACCTACAGTCCACAATTCAGACCCCTCCAACGCATTATACACAATCTACAACCCATCTTGGAAAATGATCCCTCACTCTCAGAGGCCTTGTACTAGCCAAATACACAGAGAAGTGTTGGAATTACAGATCATCCGCAAATTCAATTCTCAAGCTAATGGACACAATCGTGATGAGGGATGGTTGGGACACTATCAACCTAACATTCAGTGAAGGTGCAAACAGCTCTTTGTGTAGTTTCCAGTGTTAGGAAGGGTACTATCTATTGACCTTGATTCTTATCTGCTTTGTTTTAACTACCCAATCTGATTCCCAGATCTGCCTTCCTGTTTTTCCCTTTGATTTTCCATATCCTCTGATCCTGGTTTCCTACCCCCCTTTTTTTCCTCCTCCCACTCCTTCTCTCCTATTTATTCTGTGTGTGCACATCCTAAACGCAAAACTTCGGTCATCTGAAGAAGTGGGCTGTGCCCACGAAAGCTCATGATACTGTCTACATGTTTTGTTAGTCTATAAAGTGCTACCAGACCATTTGTTGTTTTTTTCTTATAGAAAAGGATTTTTTTTCTAAAACTCTGATCATGAAAGTCTTACTGCATACTGGATATTCCTATTAATATTAACTTAACAAACAAGTTCTCATATGTGACTTCTGGGCATTTTTATATATTATAACATATTAACTTAAACTGTCTATAATTCTGAATCATAAATCTCGGTGACCCTGCCTTTAAACTAAACAGCAGCTTGATTTGGTTGCCTATTGCATTAGGAGAAAGAGTGACTATTGCCATGTTTATATTTAATTGATGAACAACAACAACAACAAAATCCCAATAAAAGTAGTGGTCTCAGTGGGAAAAGCTACAGGAAGTTTTTCTTTTGTCTGTGTTTAAATCTGACAGATATACACTACCCCGTAGATAAAAATCAGAGAGTGACAAAATTTACACTCACAGCACAAAAAGGAAATGTATTTTCAAAGGTTTAGAAGTTTCTCACTATGTTTGGCTTTCAGGCCCCAGATACACTAGATCCTATTTGTTTTCATATATATTAGGATGTAGTTATTTTTAAAGGTGAACATGTGTCCTGCAAGCAGAAAACAGAATAGTTTTATGTCTGTTGTTCTGCCAAATCAAAAATATCCCTTCAACCATTTGTGAAAAGTGCATTGCTAACATACCCTCCCACATACTCTTTTACCCACCCACATTTTACTTTTCTGTCCAAATCACACATGCTTTAGAGTTGTGGATTTTGTTTGTGGTTTTGGGGGTATTATTAATTTTATTTCCTTTCAGTCTTCTTGCTCAAACTCTCCAAAAACAAGACCTAGAAAATTTTAGCCCCAAAAGACCAAGTTTAAGAAAGTCGGTTCAAAGAGATAGTGGAATACATTGAGTAATTTAACTGTATCTATTACTATTCATTGATTCCTGCCATGACTGATTATAGATATGTTGAAACAAGTATTTCTAGTAATTTTAACTGTTTATAAAACCTAAAAAAAGTGAAAGAACATGGTTTTGTTGTAATAGTTTTGTCTAAGGGTGCAGTGTTCAGATTGTTATTGGGAGATGAAATGTGAAACATAAAAAAAACAGAAAATACGAGCAGTAATTCGAGATCGTACAGACCTTCTTCACATCAACCCATCAACAGTCTCATTTGACTGCAGCAACAGGAGACCTCTTGGAAAGCTGTCCTTTGAGTTCACTTCTTAGCTTCCTGGCTCATGTAGAGAGATCATCAGAATCTTACAAATGAGTGATAAAGAGGCTGTCACTGCCTACATGGATAAGCATATAAGAATGAAAGGAATGAGGTGCTGGCAGGGGATATGTGGGATTAGATAACAATTGGGAAGATTAGATAACAAGTGGGAATCCGGATAGAGCCAAACAGTTCCCATAGAGTTTCCTACCTGGTCAAAACCAGGAAATACATGAAATATTGTATTGAAAGCCTTATTTCATGAGATTTTCAGACCAAAGATTAGCTAAACCCCAGACTGGTGAATTAGATAAACTTCTAAACCTCAAGCTTCATAGACTCATAGAGATGTAGGGCTGACAGGGACTTCAATGGGTCATCAAAGCCAGCTCCATCTTTCACTGACGGTTCATATGGAAGTGTTGAGTGGTCTATATGAAATAGTGGTCTTCTCCATTTCTTTGCCAAAGCCTACAGCAATACTTTCATGTGCATTGAATTTAAAGTTTGCCTGGATCTATAAATGGTCTGACTTGAGTAAAAGTATATTTTAAAAGAATAAATTGTTGATGATCAGATAGTTTGAGATCAATAACAAGAATTATTCAAAAGAAGCTTCAGATGGTTAATAGAATACTACTGAGTTTTCAGGTCTCTGGATGCCAGATGATGGACTGCATGTCATATGTGTTTGTCTCAGGAGAGGGAATGAACAGAGAATAGGCAATAACTGAATGAATCATATGAAATCAGATGAGACCTACTTGCAGAGGCACTGTGAGCTTGTATCTCACTCTAACAGATGCATGTAATACCAAACTCACAAAAGTCAGATGAAAGTGAGAACATCTACATTTTTAAAAAATATGTGAGACAATAATGAGAGCACAGTTGGGTGTTTATTCATTTCTTACTGAAAAAAGTTGGGCTTTGAGAACCACCATGAAAATACGTATTAGTGTATATATGCTGTTATGAAGACAAGAACTACAAAAATCTATTCTGAGCAAACTTCCAATCAGTCTTTCTTACCAAATACCATTTGTGTTCGCTTTTGAGTTCACGTATTTTCTCCTTAATTTGTAATCTCTCTCTTCTGCTTCCAAATTGCTCATAGCAGTCTATTGCCATATCAACCCTAATGCCATCAAAGATATTTCTTTTTGCTTCCAGAAAACCATAATCACGCACTTAGCATGAGCAAACATGGCACAAGATGTTATTTACTGTAATAGATGTTTAATTGCATATTTACTATGCATGGAAATATGAATGAGCAATCCAGGAAATAACAAGATATGTTTCTACCACTATGCTGAGATTTTTTGTTTTAATTCTTCATTGCTCTTTGTTTTGCCCTAATCTGCTTTATCATGCAGTTTGGGTTGAGAGGGGTGGTTATAAATGTTATGCCTGCCACTACAATTCTTTATGGAGCACTCAGAGAATTTGTACCAGGAATCACTCTAATAACTGTGGAATAGCTGTTGTTTGCACCATTGATATGATGGGACCTTTGCCACTGGCTTTAATGAGAGCAAGATCAAGCCTTTAGTATTGTTCCTAAGAGGTCTGACTAACTTTGAAGATGGCCACTTGTGGAACTGGGTTCACGATACATTCTGAAAGTATAAGGTTCAGGGAAATTTTCAGACATGTCCAAGCACAGATTTATTGAATAGTGCCATGCAGGAGCATTGTGATGTTCTGACGATATAAGCAATGTACAGACAGTTGGCATTGTCTCATTCCTATCACTCCCAAGATGTTTGGCAGCAAAAGCCATGGGTACTTTTTCTCACTCTCATCAACACTTACATTTTTGTCAAATCTCTTTATTTTTTTCAAGTTTACCCGTACTGCATTAACACATGGATTAAATTATTGTCCTATATAATATTCTCTTAATTCATGAAAGCTTTAAATGCTTATGAGGAGCAAGAAACTGACACTTCCAAAGTTGTTAAAGCCCCAAAGTTTTATATCCAGAAAGTCAGGGAAGCTGCAGATGGCTCAAGCATAGCTGTAATATGTGTTTATCTCTTCCTTTTTGTGTTGTTGTTTTGTTCATTTAGACACTAGCATGAGTCGATATCATGTCCAGTGGTTCCCAGAATCCTGTGCGCACAATGAAACTAAAGGGCCTGAAAAAGCAACTGGCCTGACCTATGTAAGTTGACATTCAGTCTCTTGCTTAACTTGTAGTAGTTTACAGTCATCAAGAATGAGGCATGGGGAGGATGGAAAGGAAGAGGGAAAGGATATGTAATAGAACGCAGCATGTTTTATGCCTATCATAGGTACAGTAGGAGTAGGTTTTCTTTATTTCATGGCAGAGTAGTGATATATTTGGGATTGTTAATTTAAACAAACATAAAAGGTAGTCTAAATGAATTTACTGCATTCAAATGCTTCAGCTGAGTATCTGAAGTGTTTATATTACACTACAAGGCAAACCTGTTTGTACCATGCACATATACTTATACAGCATTTACTACAAAGGGGTCCTAATGGATGGACCCCTGGAAACCACCATAATACAAATACTGAATATTAAGCAAAATAAGCAGCTAGGGTTGTTTTCAAACAAAGGGAAGTTGCCAGGCTCCCCCTGAGAAGAGTAAGAGATGAAGAAAAGAGCCTCAAATGATAGATGCTAGATATTAATTCTGGAAGTGCAAAGATATCAGTTATTCTCCATCACAGGCAATTTAAAATCAAGATTAATTTTTTAAAAATATGCTTTAGTGAAAATAGGAATTAAATCTGGGGAAGTCTCATGGCTTGTATTATGCAGTAAGTCAGACTAGATAATCACAGTGGTCCATTCGGTCCTTAAAGTCGAGTAGTGAACCTAGATAAAAGAGAGAGAGGTTCTAGATTACTTTCCTTGTGTATAAATAAATACTTTATCTCAATTATATTTTAGCAATGGCATTTTTTCCTACTGAATGTACTGTTCAGTCTAGTACTATTCTACTCAAGTCACATGCTTTTCAAACTTTACATTACTGAAATTGACACACCACACACAAGTCAGTAAATAATGAAGGAAACTTCAATATAAGAAACCTTGATCGGCCATTCTTTTGTACCCTGCCCCTTTCTAAGAAGTCAACTCACTGAAGTTAAAGTCTAGTTAAATGCTAGACTAAATCAAATGGAAGAGGTGGGATTTACTGCTGTCAGATGCTGTAGATGGATTTAAAAAGAGGATAGATTTTTTTTGTGTGGTAAGTAACAATATTTGGAGTTATATATACTAAGGGCAGGGAAAGCTTACATACAGGTTGAAACTCTCTTAACCGTGATTCTCTGGTCCGGCAACTGCCATGGTCCGGCATGGATGTTGCAGGACCAGAGAGTTCCAGTGGAGGGCCAGCAGTAAGGATCCCTGTGGCACCTGCAGAGCAGTGGGCTGCGCGCAGGGAGCTGACAGTGGGGCCACTCAGCACGTGGCAGTGGCGTTTCCCAGCAGGGTCAGTAGATCTGGTGTGTGGCTGCCTAGCAGGGCTGGGAGCCCTGTCGCGCAATGCATACATGGCTGCTCAGGAAGCCCCAGCACACAGGGTTGCCCACAGAATCCCGGCGCATGCAGCTTTCCAGAGTCCCAGCCCCAGTGGTGCATGGGGCTGCCTGGAGCCCCAGCGCTGGGCTATTTGATGGAGCCACATCAGCGATGGCTGCCCACTCTGTCGGCAGGGCAGTGGGGTCAGCAGGAGGTGGGAAGCCGGCTGGGAGGCCAACAGCTTGGCAAGGGGGGCAATAGCAGGGGTAAAAAATAACCTCTCCTGGTCCAGCAAAATCCCTCATCCAGGACCAGTTAGGTCCCCAGGGTACTGGATCAGAGAGGTCCTACCTGTAATTCATTTAGTTTGATTTAGAAACCTCTATGCTTATGAGATCTTATCTATTACTCTAAAATAGTTAAGAAACTTCTTTCAATCAATACATGATTAAAAAGGGCCTGATGCTTAAAACCTTACTCCCTTTGGGTCTAATCTTGCTTCTAATGTTATCAATGGCAAAACTCTCACAGACTTTACTAGGTTCACAACTTGACTTCTGAATAATCTGAAGTAGGAAATACAGGCCTGTGAGTTTGCAGGATACTTTTGCAGCTTCTAATACTGTAATATTCTCCTTCAGATGTACCCTGAACAATCTGATTAACAAATAAGGAACTTATCCCTACAATCCTTACTTGTGCCAGTAGTTACTTCAGCAGCAAAGTGGCAATTTCTTTACAAGTGCTGTTCTAGAGGGACTGCACTAGAATGTTCTCAGTAGTCTATTAGTTATGAACTTTTCATGTATGCACTGTTGCTGTGGCCATGTTCATCTTAAGATATTGGAGAGGTGAGGTGAATGAGGTAAAATCTTTTATTGGACCAATTTCTGTTAGTGAGAGGACCAAATCTTGGAGCTTACACAGAGCTCTTCTTTGGGCCTGGGAAATGAACTCACAGTGTCACTGCTAACTACAAAGTGGAACAGATTGTTTAGCATAAGTAGTTAACACATATTTCAAAGGAACATTCAAGGTGAAGTGGCCCATTAAAATATATTGAAATGTGTATTTACTATTTATGCTAAAGAATCTATTATTTAGAAGTGGCACTTTTGAGTTCTTTTCTCAGAGCTGAAGAAAAGTTATGTGTAAGCACAGAAGCTTGTCTCTCTATCACCAATAAAAATCAGTCCAGTAAATACTAGCTCTCTAATAATGCACTTTCCATGTCAGTCATGAGAAAATTGACTTAGCTTAGCTCTAACACTCTATCTCTGTTATCAGACACAGAGTACAACATTTGCAGAAGTACCTAATCAATTTAAAGACCTGAAAATCAGTGGGACTTGGGGTCCTAAGTCACTTAGGTGACTTTTGACATTTAACCAGAAGCTAGCATGTCTCTTATTAAACTTGATTGGCACAAAAACACATAGGGACTTTCAAAGGAATCAGGGATCTTGTTTAGTTGTTACATTAAAGCTACACTCTACACATAATTATGTTTTATTGCTCAGTTGTGGATCTTTTCCTGCTTAGGGGGATATCACGCTATATCAAAGGGTAAAAGTAGGAAGTCCTTAAAGAAAGACATATAAGGCCCTTTGAGATTTGCATGTATCTTAAAAGGAGCTCTTAAATGTAGACTAAGCCTGTCTTTCATCTCAGCTTAAATCAGATTCCTTGCATTTATTTAATTGGATTAGCATTTTTCATTCTCGCACTGCCATTCCCACTACCTTTTTGCCAAGGGATTGTTCCCTGTGTTAGAAGTTAGCGACTCTGAAGCAGCATGACTAAGGTACAGTTTAGGATTGAAGAAAGTATCCCGCTACCATGATAATGTTTTTCAAATTATAATTTAATAATAATATAGGCAGTATTTGCTTTGTTCTCTGAATAAAAACCACATTTGCATGTGCTAATCATGTAGAGTAAAAACTCTTTCCTTGAAACAAAAACATTTAATCTTATGCCAACGTTATGTTTTTTTTTTAAATGGTTTATTCGCAGCATATACTGTTTTTCTTGGTCTAGGAAAACTACATAATTCTTCAGGATCTGTCATTTTCATGTAAATATAAAGTGACCGTTCAGCCAGCAAGATCTAAAGGTCGTTTGAAGGCTGAAAGTATTTTCTTTACCACCCCACCTTGCTCTGCTCTTAAAGGAAAAAACCACAAGCACATTAGTTGTCCTGCTGAAGGCGGTAAGTCATAATCTGAAGAATTTGCAGAGAAGATTCAAGCATACTTCAAGGCACTCAAATAGAAGTTTTGTAAAGCAATTTTTTTTTTGGGGGGGGGGATTTGGATGAACTCTTTGAATTCTTTTAGTAGGAAATTTGTCTAACAAATACTTTCAAAATTTTTTCTCATAAATTCAATCAAATTAAATACATAGGGGTATAGTTTTACCTACCTGACAGGATTATCATAGTAAGATTTCAGGGGATTATTCAAGATAAGAATTTCAGGGGATTATTCAAATATACAGTATATTGTAGCAGGATTATCCTTGCCACATTGCTAGTCTTTTAAGGGCTTGTTTGTGAAGGAAAGTTGTATCAGTTATACAGAGAGAATTATACAAATATTAGTTATACCTTTATAGTCCACTTTGTAAATACTTTTATTCTAGTGTAAGAGTGGTTGGTTTAGGTTTAACTTGACCTCCTTCCCAAATAAGCTGCAGCAAAAAGCCACACAACAACAAACATTTTTATACTAGTATAAGTTCCTACATATAGGGTTATGCTGGAATAGATATGAGTTTAAATTCACATCTAGGTTATACCCAAAAGTACTTTCCTTTGCTGACAAAGCTTCAGACTGTGAACTTGAATTGCCTGCACATTATGTAGTTATTTACACCAGTATAACTTGAGTATAAAAAAGCTTTCATTTTGATTTGGCAGATTGCATGCCACTTTGGACAGATAAGTGACCAACAAAATACAAGACCATTGAGAATCACGCTGTGGGACTATAGTATACCTTTTTTATCAGATGTAGGGTGCATCTACACTGCACTTGTAGCTCGAAATAAGCTATGCAATTTGAGCTAAGCAAATTGCGTAGCTTATTTCTAGTCAACTTCAAAATACCTTATTTCATAATTTGGTCTAGATAGTGCCAAATTTCAAAATAACCCGCTATTTCAAAATGTCCCTTACAGCTTGTGGAACAAGGTTTATAGGGATGTCGGCATAGTGAGCCCATTATGTTTTGAAATAATGGGCACACTGTTAAGACACAGTATAGCTATTTTGGGATACCGGGAGGTCTCTGAAAATAGATCCACAGTGTAGATGTCGCCATAGAGAAGTCAATTTGAAACTCTCCTAAATTAGAGTTTATACTGTTCCTTTTTCAGAAGTATCTTTATCAGAGCTAGCATCAGGTTTATGGTGCCATTCAATGAGTTTTCCTGAACTCCCAGCCAAGAAGAGACGAGCTTGTATTCTTGGACCTTAGTGAAGAAATACTGGTTACTTGTCCGTGAAAAGCTTGTCTTTTAACATGGCACTCCCTGATGTCATAGGTTACCATTTATATCATCTCAAGCTAAGAGGAACTTGATCTGAAGTTTGAATTTTAGCCAGAAGTCATTTTAAATAAGCCAGTCATTGCTAAACATCTTAAGAAAAGAGGTGGCAAAAAGTTGGTAGAATCCTGAGTAAACCAGATAGAGAAATACGATAAACTTGTCAAGAAACAGACTGTAACCCTGAGATCACAAGCTATATTAGCACCATTTCAGCTGTTCCTCAAAATTAAACTCATTCTTTCACCTCAAATTTTTTCAGCCCCAGTTCTCCCCAAAGTGCTGGCCAAACCCGAGAATCTATCTGCCTCTTTCATTGTTCAGGAAGTAAACATTACGGGTCACTTTTCATGGAAGATATCAAAGGCAAATCTTCACCAGCCCATGACAGGATTTCAAGTCACCTGGGCAGAGGTTACTACAGAGAGCAGACAAAACAGCTTACCCAACAGCATCATTTCCCAGTCTCAGATACTGCCAGCAGTAAGTTTTCTTTTCATTGCCGGGGTTATTGCATGTTTGTGTGCATGAATATTTTTGTATTTTTAATCATGAGTTAGCTGCAAGGCACCAGTGGGGTTTTTTTGGTACTGCGTATCTGAGCAGGAAATGGGTTGACTCCCTCTCCTTTTTTGGGATACATTTACAACTGTATCAACAACTGGGGTACAACTACTCATCTTGATGGTACATCACACGTTATCATGTGAGACTGTCAAATTAGCAGCAGGAGATGTGCCTCAATGAAGGCAAAGGATCATCAGCAGTCCTGTTTGTAAAGGGACAGTTCCATTTTTAAGACCTCTTGCAGGTGTCCCGACTTTTTCTTTAAAAGAGGCAAATTGTCCTGTATTTTCTATCTCCCCAAACAGTAGTAGCAGTTCCTGCTGTTGGCCAGATCAGCGCTTGCCAGTGGCCCTCACAGCAGCAATGAGGGGGGGTTCCAGTGTCTGACAATGGGGGGTGGGCATGCGAAGCTGGTGATGGAGAGAAAATGGAGGGTGCAGGGCTGGCTGCTCCCCTCACATCTGTCAACACAGCTCCTGCTGTGTGCCAGCTCTCGACCATCATCCTATTTCTGGCTGGCATTGGCTGCATGCTGTAAACTGTGGTGTCTGGTGTGTGCAGTCAGGCACCAGACAGCAAGCCACTTATGTGTCATCTCTTTTGCAGTATGTCCTTGCAGAGGCCTTAGTTTAATGCCACTAGTCCAGTCTGAGGACTAGACCAGTGGATGGTTGTCTGGTGATTCAACAATTCAAACTGATTTGAAGAAGTTGAACAGAAGGTCTGATTCTTCACTGCCTTGAAAATTTCCTTGAATCATTTGCCAGTGTGCATTCTAATTTGGAAGTATTTTACACCTACTCTGCTCAAAGCCGTGCAAAGTCTGGCTCATGTTAATGAACATTCCAACTCTGACCACTTCAAAAACAAGATTAGGGCCAGATCATCAGTTTGAGTAGCTGAGTGGATCTATAGTGAGACTTTGTCTATACTTAAAAATTTAAAGCGCTGATGTGGCAAGAATGCTGGGAGAAAGGTCTCCATGTGGGGAGTAGCTGGTTGTGCTGGGCACTGTGCTTCCAGCACTGTAGCACCGTTTACACTGGTGCTTTACAGCGCTGTAACTTGCTGCACTCATGAGGGTGGTTTTCCACCCTTGAGCCAGAAAGTTGCACTCAGTGACAAGGACTTGTCCTTATTTTCACTAGCTGAGGCTCTCGTTCTTGACTCAAAAAGGGCCAAATCAAATCATTGGCATCTAAACACGGACATTGGCTTCTATAAAATATTTTATGAGACATAACATGAATTTGTTAACTTAAAAGTAAATAAAACTTAGAAATTACTTTAATTCATGGCACTGACATTTTAATTTCAGAAAACTTGCAAGAAAATTGAAGTTGGAAGTATCAGGATGTGGCATCACAAATATGTGCAAATGAAATATTAACTATAGGGAATGCTATATTTTAAGAGACGGGAAACATATCTGATTAACTTTATGGGTATGTTGACTCTGTGAACATTAGAGTCTCTCTCATGGGTGTGAATGTATATAGGTTGACTTAAATTTTAGGTGTAAACCAGGCGTGAAAACTGGTTTTATTTCAAATTCTTGCTCTACCAAATATTTATTGATACCAACTCTTTACGAACATGCTAATCAAACCAAAAGAGTAGTGACCTAAATAATAAGTGTACAAATCCTTTATAATAAAACCTTAAAAAAGCAATCTGTGAGAGTTACAACACAGTTTAAAACCAGTATTTATGTGAGAAATAAAGTATCTACTTTAACATACAATTTGTGCATGGAGCAATTTGTGTTTATTTTTTTCTGGTTGCCATAAGAATTTATTCCATTCATATATTTTTAGGATCACTATGTGCTGACAGTGCCCAACCTGAGACCCTCAACGCTTTACCGATTAGAAGTACAAGTGCTGACTATAGGTGGGGAGGGACCAGCTACAATAAAATCTTTTCGAACACCTGACCTGCTGCCACCTGCACTCCACAGTAAGTGTTGTGATTTGACATAAGTTTTTGGACTAGTGTACATGCAGAGAAAGTCATTCACAATATTATCTAGTGCAATAATTCAAACAAAGTCTCAAGATTCTATTCTTGTAATCTTCTATACAGCAAACAATATTAAACTGTTCTGTTTTTAGCGATATGGATTCCAGGGATATTCCTTGTAATGAAAATGGAGAATCCTGCTGGGACATTTATTGACTCTGAAACTAGAATGAACTTTTTAATTCCATTCATTGTACATTGACTATACAGTTTTGGGGAATATACAAGTATTTTCCCCATACTTGTGTGAGCATAAAAGTTACTTTGAAACAAAAGAAGGTTCATGTCATCCCACTGTACATGTCTTATAGGACTTTGGAAGCACCATGAAATTCCCTTTAGTTTCCAAGTCATTGGACAGTGGGAGGTGGGGGCCATTCAAGGAAGAATTTACATTGCTCTGTGAAACAATTAATTTCTCTGAGGTCTTCCCAGGATGCCCACCTGCACATCCTATATGACCTTATGACCCACCTCCCACTGTCCAGGATGCCCACCTGCACATCCATATTTCTGCTATGATTCTTTTGCATGCGTCCCACTACAATGCAATCATACAGACATGCTATTAAGTACTCTCCTTCTTATTAGTGTATTCAAAATCCCACTGAAGGGTCATCTACAAAACAGGAAAATTATTGACTCTTTAGACAATGTTAATTTTGTGAGGTTATTTCACACGAGGTTTATAGAGGTCTGATGGGTAGATACTGTATAATCCCACTAACTCCCTGCTTGACCTTCTCCTCACCTTTCTGTGGATCTGGAACTCCGTGGAGCTCCCATGGAAGGACTTCTAGGGAGAAGGATGAGCGATGTAACACACAGAAACCTCCATTCCACATCCCCTCTAGCAGAATTCCACTGTTTTTTTCTCCACTATTGACAGAGGGGCTAATGTATGGCTCTACCCATATGTAATCAAATAAATAAAAAATATAGTATCTAGAACAACAAGGGCAAACATCATAAGATTGCAAACTTTTATTAATAAATGTTTGCTTAAGATCATTGGCCTGAAGTGGTCTGACAAGGTTACAAACATTAGCTTATGGGAAAAAGCAGGGCAATGCCCAGTAGAGCAAGAGATATTGAGAAGAAGATGGCAATGGATTGGCCATGCACTGAGGAAGCCACCAACTAGCATTACCAGACAATCTCTATCCTAGAACCCACAGGGAAAAAGGGGGAAAGGAAGGCCAAGGAATAGTTGTGGAAAAGACCTGGATATGAATGTGAGGAAAACGGGCAAAAGCTGGAGAGAATTAGAAAAGGTGGCACAAGACAGAGAGGCTTGGAATGAAATTGTTGCTGGCCTATGCTTTGCTAAGGGCAAAGAAGATAAAATCTAGAAGTAAAAGATTCTGAATACTAGTAGCTATCCTCTGAGTCATAGAGTTCCATTAGTTCCCAAAACCCATAGTAATAAGTTTAGAGCTTCATAGCATAGCAAACCTGAGGGACATAATTAGCTCTTCTCAATGTTTCCCGTCAAAGCCTTGAGTTATAGAATATTTGTTACTGATTACATTTGAAGTATACATATGAACTGTGGTTATTTCCTTCTCCCCTGTGAAGAATGTGCCCTCAAACCATTGCATATTGTTTCAGTTAATACTATAAATTGATTGGCCAACATAAACAAAAAATTATGACAAGTTTCAGAGGGGGAATCATGTTAGTCTGTTTCAGTAAAAACCATGAGGAATCCTATGACAACAGGCCACTTAATGCATCTGACAAAGTGGGCTCCAGCCGACAAAAGCTTATGCCCAAATACATTTGTTAGTCTTTAAGCTGTACAGGATTCCTCATTTAAAAAAAATGTTATTTTTTGCAGCACTTCTGTGCAGTTAGATTTTAAGGAGCTGATTGTAACAAAATGCTATTTCCTAAGCATTTGAAATATTTTTATGGGAGCCCAGGAAATGTCTGACAAATTCGTCCTGATTCAACAACAAAGTAAGAAAAAATCTCACCTGCTTGGATGCTTCCATCATTGCAGAGTGCCACTGAAGACATCTGAACAGTGTGAGAGCCTATGTCAGCACTGGCAAAATTCTTTGCAGATTCAAGGCCTTGTATGCAAGTAGTCAACTGAAAAACTGTGTCGTCCTGTGGCTACAATGGCAGCCTGGCTTGTCAGAGACCTAGGTTCAAGCTTTCTTTGTCACATACTCTGTGCAAGCCTCTTAGCATCTCTGTGCCTCACTTCTCAGCTTCTGAAAAAAGTGATAACAGCACCACTGTACCGTATTTAAACCTTGTTGTAAGGTTTAAATACAGGTTGAACTTTTCTAGTCTGGCACCCTTGGGACCTGACTGATGCCAAACCAGAGAATTTGCCAAACCATGGGGAGGTCAATATTGTCTTCCACTGCTTACTGGGCTCTTAGAAGATATTTAGGGGTAAATTAGCACTAAAGAACAGCTCAGAACACTGAGAGCCAGGACTGGTGGCTATAAAGAAACATTATGGGACCAAGGGAAACTTGGCCACACCCATGATAAGCGGACATCTGCTAACTAAAATCATGTTGAACCATGGATGTTGCCAGACTAGAGAGGTTCAAACTGTACCCTTGAAGATTGCAAGGTGTTCAGTTAGTATAATAATGGGGGCCTAATGATTGTATTGCACATATGGCAAAGATTAAAAGTAATGAATATTCTTTCTTCTTTACTTAGGACCTCATCTGAAACAGCACCATTCACATCACTACAAGCCACCCCCAGAGAAATACTAGACTGCCTCACAGAGTCAACCAAGTAACTGAAAGAAAAACTGAGCTCCCACAAGAAGACCAGAAAAACGCACATCTGTAGGAGCAATGAATCAATTTTTTCCAGTGGAAGTTACCATCCTGTATGATTTGTAGCTATTTCTACATAGTTTAGGCATGAAGAATATCATTTGTACCAATGCTGGGATGAAATGTACAGCCATTATCTTGACAGTATCCCCCTTAATCTGCTAACTGAAGATTTCATCCAATTCAATACATCTGAGAAAAATGTATGTTTGTTGTAATAACATTTTGTTTCCTAGATTTAAAATAGAAAGGTGCAGTGAATAACAAAGGGTTTTGTTTTGTTAATCTTTATAACAATATTTGAAATATTGTTCTTTTATGTATACATAGTTTTGAAAGCCAGATGCCAGCTCTTCAGCTGAGGTAAATTAGCATCTCTCACTTGAACTCGGTGGAACTATGCCAGTTTACACCAGCTAACCCCATACATTAATATAGTTTGCCAAAAAGGAGATCTCTAGCTAAAGTTAGTATATAACCAAATAAGTAGCAACAATAGACAACATCTTATTCAGTCTACAATAGAAACTACTATTACATGAACAACAAAAAATGGATATTGTAGTGTGTGATGTATTTCCTTAGGGAATATTTTGTATAGAAATGGTACCATGAAGCGCGCTCCTTACAAAATGTGTTGACGGGGGACATTTTCAAAGGCACTAATGGCAGTTAAGTGCCTATCTTTTGTTGAAGTTCTATAGAAGCTGGACATATGCCTTTGAAAATCTCCTAATTTGCTTTTTGCTATTTTGAAGGAAGCCATATATTATGACTGTAAGAGAACTAAATAGGGAATGTTCACATTTTGCACATGGAAGTTCCAAGGCACATGTTATGTGATTAGGTGGAGTGCTATTTTGGAGCTTCTTTGACATTTTGATATGCATGTCTATGTTCCCCAAGGATCTTTTAGAACAGCAGAATAGATGTATAGTACTAGCTACATGCATGGTACTCCAAAGTATGTGACAATACACCATTATCTGGGAGTCATTGGCTTATAGTTTATTTGAATTCATTTTTCAAATACAGGCATGAAGTGTCCCTTGTTTTTTAATGGGAGTACAGATGACCCTATTGTGCAACGAAAATAGGCCACACTGAGAGACAGCCTTTAACAGAAAGCAGAAAAGGTATGGATTTATAATAAAAAATGATGGAGAGGTTCTCTATACACACTCTATCCGTACAAATATTCCTATTGATGCAATCTCTTGTCCAAAAAATGGCTGTCTGTGAATTCTCAAGTTGCAGAAGGAGGATGCTACATCTCAAGATTTCTGTAACTTAAAGTTGACAAATAAACCAACAGTCACTTTATGGAATCCCCCCACAGCAAGTGCCACAAAAACAAACCAACCCACCCAAACCTGACTACAGATATTTTGTACATTACTTCGTCCTGAGATACCCAGAGAGAGAAAAATACTCAGTGTCAGAACAACAATAAATATTTTGCAGAAAACCAAATAAATGATAGTAAAAGTCAAGAGCCCCATTGTAATTTCTGAGTAGTTTGTTCATTCAGTTTTTGCAACATTTTAATATTTGTAGAGAAAAGACAACTCAGAGATTATTGCATTAATTCTGCTATTCTCTTTGTATTCCCTGGTACCTTTTTGATATATACACTCATGGAGCAAGTAACTTCACAAAGCTGTCTTTAGGGCTACAAGTCCCAGGCTTTGGATAATTACTTCATAAGGTAATAAGGGCTGTTCATGCTTTGACACTACAAAAACAAACAACCCTCCCCCACAAAAAACAAACACCCCCCCCTCCCCCACACACACATACCACAACTTCTTTTCCCTATTACATAATGCAATCAAGCTTTGAAGGGAAAAGTAACTGACTGAAGGTCAATTATTTTCACCCAGCTGAAATCTGAAAATCTGACATGCATCAAAGTACTCAGATCTTCCGAAAGAAATTACTAAATCTTTGCAATTTGGCGCCACTCATACATTTAAATTACATTGGACTTAAATAAGATTAGGAAAGTGCTCTGTGGTTAGATTGTGGAACCTAATTCTCTTAGGTTCCTTTGAAAACATCATCCTAAACCTTTTGGTGAGAGTCTATTATCAGTAACTCTGGAATAAATGTAGAATAAATTGACTGATGTTAATGAAGTTATGATGATTTCACATTGATGTAACTAAGTGCAGAATTTGCCTCTGTCTTTTTGAAATCTAACATTGATGACAAACCTTAGATCAAAAAAGGTAGAAACTGGCAATTAACACTTCCTGATTATTATATGGTAGATCTTGATTGTTGAGTGGAGTGTCGTATTCCTCCAAAGGCTTTGAGCTGCTTGCTAGATTTATTATTTTTTCTTAATTGGATGCTTCAGGAGGAGACTAAAGTTCATTAAAATATTTATAAAATAGTCTGGATTTTTTATATATATATGAAAAAGTAAATTATTTATTATAGGCTCAATCAACCTCACTCAAAAAAAACTGTCAATGAAAAAATGCTATTGAATTTTGCCTGAATAAGGTTAGTGGGATTTGGCTCGGTCTTGGAGATAAAAGTGAAGGATCTGGGAGTGGCACGAACAGGTTATGGTTTATAAAAAGGGATGATTACGACTTTAATTTTATTCTTTAATGATCAATTTCTCAATTCAACATTCAGCTATAGAAATGTCATGGGAATAAATGATCCTGAAACCATAAGAATCAACCAGACTATTAACAAATGGGGCACTGAATTATCTTATTTGTTCTTAAATACCAGCCATTTTCATATAATTATTTGAATTTAACATCATATGTTTGAAGACTTTTATGCCCAGATCCAGTGAGAGTTAGGCACCTAAATACCTGGAGGAAGAGGGTACCTAGTTCATAAATCCTCATTTATTGAATTGTATAAGGTATATTACAGTTAATCTAATTTGACTAGCCTAAATCATGCTAACCTTGATTTCAGCAATACAGTTTGAAATCACTATTTGAGATTATTAGTTAAAGATAATGTTCTAATTTTTTTCTCAGTTTCTCATCAATAAAGGTCTAATATGGATAGTGGGATATTTCTAAGTATACTGCATCTTTACACTTATATATTACTACCTTACATAGCATATTATTCTAATTGATCGATCAGGTAAATCCTGGATGACATACATATTGTTTGCTATTTTTTTCCTAATGGAAAATTATAGAATTATGCCATTTTGCTCTAACATTTTAGTGCATTTGAAACTGTTTTTTACATTGAATACTGTTTAAGAATGAGATTTTTTTTAATGGCAATTAATTGTTGAGCTTTTTGTAGAGCAGAGTAAGGACTAGAAAATATTTCGGTCTTAAAACGTAAAAGGAGAAATGTTGTGCCATACTAATATGGGTGTCGTGATAGTCACTTGGAATATTGCTGAAGGGGACAAGAACTTCTTACATATTAAAGGTCTGAATTGCAAGACATTAAACACCTTCAATGTTCATAGAATTCATCTGGAGTTGAGGGCATAATAGTACCTTGCAAGATCACGCACAAAATCAAAGAAACTGGCCTGTTCTTTGCCTTCAGTGGAAGCAGGATCAAGGATGAATTACTTCAGAGGCCTAATCTGAATTCCTTTCCTTTCATAAGCAAGACTCTCATTGAAATCACTGAGAGTACTGGACATAGAGGCCCTGCTTCAGGAAATCATTGCTATTCAGGACAGAAATTAAGCTCATGTTTAATTGCATTGATGTTAATAGGACATAAGCATGTGTTTAAATTAAACAAGTATTTAATTTCTCTCTTGAATAGGAATGGACTTAAGTATGCCCTTAAGTGCTGTCCTAAATCAGCACCTTAAAGATGATAGGATATGGCCCAGATTGTTTTAAATCCCTTGTACAACACCCTTTAAAATGTATTTTTGTCCTATGTATCTGTAAAAGTATTTGTGATATTGACTTATTTATTAATTCCTTTTCTTTCCCTGTATACCAAGTATATTCTGACATTTTTTATCAGTACCTGTGAACATCAGTTACTATACATACCGTTAAGCAAACTTGTGCATTGTAACCCAGAATCTGACGCTAATAAGCTGTTGCATGTAGTTTAAATAAATAAATAAAACTTTATTTAAAAATGTAAATCAATAACTGCAGATGTGGATGATGATTATATATGGTTTTGCATGCCCAAACTCATTGTTCAGTTATAGGCATGAAGTGTAATGACTGTCTTACCTTACTGAATATATTACTAAAGTACAATTTACGAAGTAATTAACAGAGGTCTATATGTAAAAGTATTTTTCCTTTTTACTTAATTATATTGTAGTTCAGATATGACAGAATTGCTGATCTGTCACTGAAATTGTCTGTAGAAATTATGTTCCCATAACTGTCATTTAAAGTCAATATTTATTTATGTATGTAATACAGAAGGGTTGATTTGTGAGTATGTGTCTGTTATGTTATTTAGAATGAAAATGCTTCTTGTAAAAACATTTTGTAAAAAACAAATGTAATTGTAAATAGAGTCTGATATTCTGTTACTCAGTATTTTTATGTTTAGAATTTGTACATACTGTTTAAGTAATAAACTATCCTTCTACATGGAAATTTAGGTTTATTATTTCATGGGCTACCCCTCTTAGGATGCCACTTGAGGTGCTGAGATAACACTGAGCCACCTGTTCTGCCAGCCTGAGTGCCTTTAACCCTGTTTTACTGAACCAGGCTCTTAAGCCTCCTTCAGCACACACATAGGCAGGGCTGTACCCAATTGCAGAATGAGACAGACACTGAGATGAGCTCTGGGAAGGCTCAGCGTAAGGGACTTGTCCTGGCACTGAGGTGTCCACCTTTTTTAGAGTGCACACCCAAAGTTATATGAAATTTGCTTCCCCCCTTAATCTGGAAGAAGGCATGCACTGCTTCTTAGCTCACCTCCCAGTTATGAATTGTGCAAATGGAGTTAAAATATAAAAAAGAAATATGTTTATTAATTACAACAATGGATTTTATGTGGTTAAATAAGTTTCAAACAGAGCAAAGCAGATAACTAAGCAAATAGAATAAAGCACATGGACTAAGTTTGATTCACTAAAGAAATGAGTTACAAATAATAATTCTGTATGTTACATATTGTTACAGGAAAATTACAGAAAGTCTTGAAAGGCAGCTGCACTGGCCTGCAGCTTAAAACATCAGGTATTATTACTCATAAGCAGGATGCCATTAAAGCTAGGGCCCAACTCTTCTTCCTCCAGTTCAATTATTGCTTCCAGGTGTTTCTTTGGGTGAGGAGACTGGGGAAAGAACCTTGATGTCACTCTCCTGCCTTATATAACTCTTGTGTAAGGCAAGAAACCTTTGCCTTCCAGTGGGAAAACACTGGCATTCCGAGGGGCAGGGGTGTGTGTGTGTGAGTGCCCAATACCAGATGACGAGGACCCCTGTCTCTGCAGGGCCCATGGCAGACATGATACACTGGCTGACGGGAGTGTCCACAGGAAAACTAAGGAATTATCACAATTATCTCCTGCAGAAGAGCTTATGCTTTGGCTTCTATTATTTCTTAGCTCTATGTTCTAGCTCCTGCCATAAGCCAGTTTCAAATGGCGTATCTTTTCTGTGCCCATGTGTCTCATGTCAGGCTCTGGAGAGTGTTAATGAGAAAGCATCCTGTTTTAATTAAGTATTTCAAAGCTTGACAGTTCTCATCTCACAAGGCTTCATCACATATGCAATCACTATTTGTAACACCAATTTCTGCAGTATCGTGGTTTTTTAACTTTTGAAAGTAGTCTCAAAATCTCACGTTACATTGCAATCTCACACGAGTACTTTATATTCTGAAACATTTACTTTCTGGTTACAATCCTTCAGTAGAAAATTAGACAGTGTTTCTGTTTAATATGAGATTGCATAGTGGCACTATTCATTCACCTTTGTTTTTTACAAATGGCGCACGGGGAAGAAATTAATCTGTTACCAATTATAAACCCAATGGCCCTAAAAATTTTCCATGTTTGAACTTTCTAATGAAATCAACTAGTACTCCATTATGAACTTCTGAGTTTGATCCCCGTTCCTATTTCCCCATAGTTAAAAATATATTATTTTAATTAAAGCAAATGTCAGTGTCAACTTCAATATACACAGTATCATGAGCTTTCGTGGGCACAGCCCATTTTCTTTCTTCATCTACATGTTTTGTTAAAGTGCTACCAGACCTTTTTGTTGTATTTAAGTTTATCTTGTGCAGACTAACTTGGCTACTCCCTCTGAAGCTTTCAGTATACATGTTAGACCATTAAAAGTAAAAGCTTCTCTCTTTGAAATTCAAGACTGTAGGTGAACCTTATTGAATAGGTGTACAAAGACCTATTCTCTTTGGTTCTCTCCAAGGCATGTCTACAGCAGAAAATTATTTCGAAATAATAATTCCCAACATAATAATTTTGAAATAGTGTGTCCACACTACAGGGAAGCCTCAAATTAGTCTGAGACAGGCTCCATTAATGTGGACACACCACCTTGATGTAGAGCCCCAGGAAGCACTGGGCAGTAACTAATTTGAATTAGTCTGAAGAGTAGCTATTTCAAAAATAACGGCACTGGAGCATCCACACTATTTCATAATTATAACTATTTCAAAATTAATGTTATTCCTCGTGTAAAGCAGGAGTTATTATTTTGAAATAACCAGCCTTGTTATTTCGAAATAACAGGCTTGGTAGTATGGACGCTCCACTTGATATTTCTAAATAAGGGGAGTTATTTCAAAATAACTCCCTAGTGTAGACCAGGGCCCAGTCTAAATATTCTGATGGCTAACATTTCTGAGTATTGTGGAATACACACTGTATCGACCATGGAGAATTTGTTGACGGCAACGTGCCCCATATGTTGTGACTCAAGCTATACATTCATTTTTATTTCCCTACCCACTAATAAATGTTCAGCTCCACATGCACTTAGGTGAAGTGATGCTATTGTGTCCAGCTATGGGTACATCAATGATATTTGTCCATAAAAGTGCTTGGATAATATGATGGCAGGGGGCATTTACGTACCTACTCAGAGGAGAAAGCAATAATCATTTATCAGGTTTTCTGCAGCTATTATACATGGAGTGCATAAAGGGTAACAAAATAGGCTCCATTCAAGTCCCACAAAGCAGTACAGATTAAAGCTTCATTGTAGCCAAACTTCAAAGTATATTCATTGAATTGCACTACCTCATGAACCAAAATAATGTTTTAGTTCTCTTTTCTTCTTTTTTATAGGTGTTGTATTGTCATTACCTGGATAAATGCCAATCTCCCAGAGGAAAGCCTTGAGCTAAAATACTGACCTTTATCCACTCACTGACAATACAACACTTGTAAAAGAAATAACACTGTGAAGTGGAGTGAGGGTATGAGCTTTGAAGTGCAGTCAAAATATAAAACGGTCAGTTGACTTGATGCCACTGTGGCTCACTGTGTCCTGGTAGGACTACCTCTGTTTGCTCTGTTTGCTCTGTTTGCAACAGCATCCCTTGTGAGAAGATTTGAATAATGGCCATGCCATCAGCCTACAATAAATAAATAATAAATAATGTGGAGACGCAGCTTGAAACTTGATGGAAATATTTGCTTGAGACATATTTCTAGATCTGAGCAATTTATGGTTATAGGCTTGAAGATTTTTTCACCTATGATGATGACTTGTTCATGAAGGGGGAACATTAAATGGACAATTCTAGCTTTTATAGCAGCCAAGTTTTTGATGAACTGATGCCTCAACAGGATATTCCTGTTGAATTAATTCTCTTCTCAGTTCTTCAAAGCCTATGACTTTCCCCAAGACATTTATTCCACATCAAATGCAGATAAACTTTGGGAATACCTAACTATGATTCTCAACGACAACCAAGATAGTAATTTGTAATGAACCATATTTTGATGAATTAAACTCTTTTACTTGCAAGTTGTCTGGGGAAAGAATAGGATTTTTCTCAAATGTATTGATTAAATGATTTGTCAGATAATTTCTACAAATGATTCTTGCTCTGTTGATGGCCTTGGCAAAGTAGTTCATTGCAAGTGGCCAATATCAGTGGCTAACTGAAAAATTGAGAATATTTTTTAAAAACATAGAATCAAATTGTTGACTAATATTCAATGTCAAACCCCACCGAAGTCAACAGAGCCATGCCCTTTTACAAGAGTAGTAAATATAGTGTATAGTTCATATAGTATGTTTGTTTACCTAAGGTGGGTGAGGTGTGTAATGGAGGCCTGAGTGGATATAAATTTTGGCACCATCCACGCTGCAGGAAGTCAAAGTGAGAACACTCTCCCTTCAATTTCCCTTACTCCTCATAGAAACAGGACTACCAGTATCAACGGGAGTGCCCTCTCTGTTTGAAATAGTGTGTCTTTACTAGACCCACTAATTCAAACCCTGGAAGATTGACAGCAGCTGCTTCGATCTTATTTGTAGTGTAGACATGGCCCTTGAATGTCCATTGGAAGTTTGCTGTAGAAAGCAAATGTTAATTCTCCTGAAGCCCCTTCTATAATGTCCTTACAGCAAGGTGTTCACTGAACCTCGAAAAACTAAGAATCGCAGTTTTCCTTCCTGGAATAGAATTCTTCTGTTTGGCTCATCACATATTATTTTGTTTTCTACTCTATTGAAAGGCCTAATCCACCACTGAGTTACTGCAGGTTTACAGTGGTGAACCAGCCCCATAAACTACACTCTTATTTTAGATTCTCATCTTGCAAAGTTTGTGCTAATTTCCCACAACTGTTTGACCTGATCTCCCCAGTAAGTGTTTCTATTGTGGATCAGTCTGAACAATGTTTTTGTTACTGGATGAAATTTAAGGCCTTGCCGATGATAAATAGATAGGTCATCTATAATGTGCTCTAATTTAATTATTTTATATATCTCCCCTCTGCACTGTACATTACTTCAGCTTTAAACTTGTAATATCTTTCCAATAAAGAAAATAAAATCATTCAAATAGGGAACCCTCATTCATCTAATTTATTTGAGAAGTGATTTAAAGAAACTGTCCTTTTAGCAAAGCATTTTAATTTGTATCTATAAATTATTGCTAGTACACTATATTTTATGTCAGTTCAACACTTACAGAATATAGTCTTATTTTGCTATATCATCTAGCATATTTGCTGTCAATTTTAATGGTAGAATGCAAGCTACAGAAAATTGTTGAAAGTACATGGAAACATATTGAACTGGTAGGTGTCAGCAGTGTCTATAGACTGGCAAACATTGCATATGTCATAAATTATACTCAGGTTAGTTGAATAAATGGCCTAGATTGCAGAGCAAACTATTTGTAGTTCCTCTGCAGAACAGGAGACATGGATGAGTAACAGAGGCAGTTAGATGGACAGATATGCACGAAAGAGCAATATAGGTTCTTGTGCCTGGACAATATCAAAAAGCACAAAGTTGACATTTCTTAAATCATCTTTATATCTCTGGTTTCCCACTAAATATTAACACATACTCAGTTCTTTCATTCTTACTCAGGAGGTGTCACATTGACCATTTCCATTTTTGTTCCATACATTGAATCCATAACAAGAAAGGAGATTTTTATTTGAGAGGTGTCTGACACTAGTTATCCAAATGCATCTTGGGAATCAGACCAAGCAATGGTAGTAGTGCAATTCTAAAAGTGTAGATACTTTACCTTGGGATGCTTTTATTTCCTGCAATTCAAGCTATGGCTGCAGAAAAAATAGTAAATTTCTGTTCTAAGAACTACTAGCATTTTTTGAGCCATGATTCTTTCAAAGCCAATATTAATTTAATTAAGTCAGTATATTTTTAGTAATAACTGTCAATATTAATTAAGAACATGGTTTTCGTAGCTTAGCTCATCTCTAAAGCTATAACATAATTTTTTACTCAACACTTTGAGACAAGTGATTGTGAAACAATTGAACAAAAGTAGCTAGTCAAGTGATCAATTTGGAAGTGAAAGTATGGTTGAAATGTAATAAAAAATCCATGTTCATGCTAACAATAAAATTGCATAAGGAAAATATTATAGCACACCCTAAATTATTGGGTTGTCATTATGGACAAATCAAATGACAAAGTCAAAGCAACTGCCTTTGAAGCAAAAGTAGTATGGATGCTTCTATTCTTACTGTTAACTAGAGCTTCAGTGAATTTACCAGAGACTGTGTTGAAATCATGGTTCCATTGCCTTCAATACAGACAGAATTTGATCTCACATAAAATAAAACTTGGAGACTTTGCCCACATTTTTCTCTTGGCTTGCAATGCACAGTACATCTAGACTCAAACAGCATGGCAAACAGTGCAGCCAAGTTTCTAAAGAAAGCCAACCTCGTATTATAGGCTTGTGAGATGGCGTGTGGGTTGGAAGTGGGTAAATGTTTACTTTCCCATTTTGCTTACAATAAGCATCATTAACATTTCTACAGGAGATTGTAAAATCTCTCCCTACTAACCACCACTCATTAATTGGCCATAAAATTGTTCAAGAATTGTGGTGAGGTCAACTGCATAGGTACTGGCATCGACCAACAGTTATCTGATCAATACCAGAGAACTATCCTCTCTCATGTAATCCCAGACACTGGACTTAATTTTGCAGAATTATAATTAGGGATTTGTTTTTCCAGGCATCAGTTAATGGTCATCCAAACAAGACTACATTAAGTCATTTGGGACTTTCAGAGAAAACACTAGGGCAGGAAAAAAAATGGAATGTTAAGGAAATAAAAGTTAAGGAAATAAAACAGTGTTTTAGCTATTGATGACAAGCAGTCATGAAATACTCTTATAAGTTAGCTTAGTCCAGATCAGATGCAGCCTATACTTTACTGCTGGCAATTATTTTTCAAAAACCATGAAAAATGTAAAAAAATAATGGAAGACTAATACTGGAATTTACCATCCACTTAGCGTAGCCACCATCTCCAGTAAACAAATGACACACATATTGACAGGAGGGGAAAGGGGATAAATGTCAGGTTGATAATGTAACTGTGAACAATAAGCAACTAAAATCTCCAAAGAACAGCCATTGCCATGGGTCAGTGCTTTCTCTTCTTGGCAGACTTGAAATAAGTAATTGATAAAGGAGAAGTAATAGGTGGGAAACGGCAGGATTTTGCAAATCAATTGACATAGTGCCTCATGAAAGCTCACTCTCAAAGTTAAACCAAATTATGTTAAATATGCATATGGAGATATGGACTGCAAAATGATGTATGCACTATAGAACTGTGATAGGTGGCAAAGTAGTGAATTAGCAAAAAGTGGTTAGGGTTATATTGGAAATATTTGTGTTAGGCCTGGTACTCTTTAACGTTATCATTAATGATCTAAAATTGGGATTAAACAGAACACTGGTGACTCTAAGGGTATGTCTAGACTGCATCTCTTTGTCGGCAGAGGGATGCAGATTAGGCAGGTCAACATTGCAAATGAGGCAGG
>CM057845.1:197114038-197125611 GCA_030068395.1 Apalone spinifera
TGCTTCAGGCTGGCAGGTTGTCTGTGGGCAAGGACTGGCCTGCCTCCCAAGGCCAGTGAAAGTGAGGGATCGTTGTCCAGGATGCATTGTAGATCACTGATGATGTGTTGGAGAGGTTTTAGCTGAGGACTGTAGGTGATGGCCAGTGGTGTTCTGCTGGTTTCTTTTTTGGGCTTGTCCCGCAGCAGGAGGCTTCTGGGTACAAGTCTGGCTCTGTTGATCTGTTTCCTTACTTCCTCGTGTGGGTATCGTAGTTTCAAGAATGGTTGTTGAAGATCTTGTAGGTGTTGGTCTCTCTCTGAGGGGTTGGAGCAAATGCAGTTGTACCTCAGTGCTTGGCTGTAGACAGTGGATCGTGTGGTGTGTCTGGGATAGAAGCTGGAGGCATGAAGGTAGGCATAGCAGTCGGTAGGTTACAAAGACAGTTACAAAGACAGCTCCCCACCTATTGATAGTCGTAGTAACTCCAGATTAGCCACTTATTGACTTACAATAAGCTATTTCCTCCTTCCTTATCTCTTCCTTGCCCCTCACCCCCACCTTCTGTTCTAATATCTGATTTGTCAGTACATCATTTGTTTACTTTCTTCATTGTATTCCTTTGTTATATATGGTCATGCCAATTCACTTTCAGACTATGATCTGAAGAAGTGGGTCTGCCCCATGAAAGCTCATCACCTAATAAACTATCTTGTTAGTCTTTAAGTGCTACATATTTTTTCCTTTTGTTGTACGGTATTTAGGTTTTTGAGGCTAATTGGGGGCTACTTTAGTTAGTATTAATCTAGCAGCTCCATCGCATAACAATTATATACAAACATCAATACAAGATGAAGATGACAGTGGAGAAATCCATATTCAAGGAGAGCATCCAGTCAAACAACAAGAACAAATCTACCAGTTGCAAAGTTACCTTCATTTCTGGTTGTCAGAAATGTTATCTCTGAGAACCATACTTTGCCCACAGTATAGACAGTACTTCCCCACTCCTTGAAATCTATCTTTCTAAATTCAAATGGCCATTTTCCATTTGAGTTCATTACTATAAAATCCACTACTCTAAAATCAGAGTATCTTCAATGAAGTTAATTCACGATTGTCAGTTACTCCATATGTACCTCAATGTCATCAATGGCCCAAAGACATTAAACATTAGCAGAATGATATCAAACAGTCCATGTAATCACGGTTGGCAGACTGTTCTGCCCCTTGAAGGGCACCTTTTAAGAGTATTGGTTCCTAGTGGTCAGTCCAACCCTGTTATGCAGCATGGTTTTTTGAGATTTTGACAGTTCAACTATAGATACAAGGACCTAGGAGATATTGATAAAGAGGAAGAGGCCTAAGAACAAGTGGTGCTTGGGAGGAAATATTATGACTGTGTCTTTAAGGATCTGTGGCCTGAAACCTTGTAGAGTGGACAGGCAAGTTCGCCTTCTCATCTAACCTAACCAAGTGGGGAAGATCAGGGCGAAGGGACCACCATCTATGTAGTCTCTTCCTTCACAGAAACATAGATACCATCAATGGAAAGGGCATTGCTGAAACTTCAAGCTTGAGGACAAATTGAGGAAAACAGGCCAGCTGAGGGAGAAATAGACTTCTATTCTACAGCTGGCTAAATTATATCCAGGAAAACTGGGGATTCTGACCTAAGGTTAGATTAATAATTCCTTTATTTACACTGCTCCAGGAAGAGAGCTGGAGCTCCTCTTCAAGAAAAGATGGAGACTGATAGCTAACCTAGAAGGCAGGCTTTGGAGAAGCCCCAAAGGCCAGAAAAACTTTTACTCAGACTAGTTACCCGGAAAGGAGATTGAACTCAGAGCAGTGGTTCTCAAACTTTTTGGCCCATGGACCACCTGGCTAAATGCAAATCTTTCCACGTACCACCAGTTGCTAATAGAAACTCATCATTAATAACATAATTATACCTGAGCCATTTTGCTTCAGCTGGGAAGAACAGTTTAATTCATTTTATTAACTAGATTAAGTGTTTTAACTTTCTCATGTTAGTTTATCAAACTTCATTTTAAATAAAATATTAATTTACTCCAACACAAAAGGTTCCCATATTTTCTTTATTTATGGTAGAGGTGAGGAAATTTTGGGGGGTTGGAGGCCACTGACCCACAGAAAAATCATGTGGGGACCACACATATGCGAAACAACCACTCCCCCCCAAAACACACAACCCTCACTGATGTGGCCCCCAACTAAGATACCTCCCTCCTCTGGTGCCCCAGCTCCACGAGGCAAGGGGAAGGGACAGGGAGGACTGAGATTCAGGGCTTCCCATAGGCCAGATTTACTTTTCTGGAGTTCCAGAGTTAGTGGATTTTGTGGACCCCGTTAGACTCTGAGGGGAACAAAAATAAGGGGTTCAGTGTGTTGGACATAGTTGCCAGTAAGTGGGATAGGGATGGGGTGCAGGTTTTAGGTGGTAGGAAGGGTGCAGAAGGGCAGGGTCTGGAAGGGAGTTTGGCAACAGGAGAGGGTGTGGGATGGGGGTACAAGAGGGAGTTTGGGGGCAGGAGGGGGTTAGGGAAGTAATGCAGAAAAGGTGAGAGGGTGAGAATGCAGCCAAATAACTTCACATCAAAACCTTTTTGGCTGGTTGATTATTGTGCTCTCATCTGTAGAAGGGCAATGAACACTGGTGCCTTTCTGGGTTATGATGGAGATTTGTGCTTCCGATGGTAACTATGTGGCTCTGAAAATAAGGAGAACATTGATTCACTTTTATATGTAGATGTTGAAGCAGCTATTTAGCTTAAAAATCCTAAGCCAACAAGTATTCAATTTCATGGAGGGGAGAGTTCTCCCTCTGCCTGACTTGTTCTCTGGCAATCACAATGAGGTGTTGTCAGTAGCTGAGGGGTCAGAACAGGGGCTGGAGAAGACTGATTCATGGAAAAGCAATGAGCTCCAGACAGACACAGCTCAGAGCTCGGGGGAAATACTGAATGAGTGTCTGAGTTGCCAGCAGAAATGTGCACTGGCAACTACTCTGCTGGAGATCTGGCCAGGAGCAAATGTCCCAGCTCTAATGCCAAGGGGCACTACGAAATATTGAACTATGTACAGACCTGCCAGTTTTCCTGCAGTACCTGCAAACAGGCTGAAATTGTCATTTAAACAGAACGATAATGTGCAAAGAGGATCATGCTGTGGTGGGGGGAAGGGAGGCCAAGAAGTGGGCAGCAAAGTAAAGTGCAGCTTCTGCAAAGGAAAATTGTATCCTCACTTCACATCTCCCCTCTATTCCAGGATCCTTCCCCATGATTCCCCGTCCCCCACCCTCACAGCCTGATCTCTGACTTAGAGTGATTAGCCACAGTGATGAACTCTTGGGTAGACAATAACAATGGGAAGGAGGAAACTGAGGCAGAACTGTGACTGCAGTACTACATTTAGCCAGCAGAGGGCACTATAGACCAGTGCCACTCAGGACTCAGGGCATCTAAACTACGTCCCTGTTTCGAAAGAGGGATGTAAATTAGACAGATCGAAATTGCAAATAAAGCTGGGTTTTGAATTTCCCATGCTTCATTTGCACAAAGGCAGATGCACATTCTTTCAAAAATGGGTATTTTGAAAGTGAAACCACTGTCTAAATGCAGTTCTTTAAAAAACAACAACCCCTTTTTCGAAAGAACCGTAATGCCTGAAAAAATGAGGTTTACCGGTTCTTTCAAAAAAGGGTGGGTTTTTTCGAAAGAACCGCATCTAGACTTTAGAAAAGCCCTTTTACTTTAGAAAAGCCCTTTTTCGAAAGAACATGCAGCCGCCATTATGCAAATGAAGCACAGGAAATTCAAATCCCGGCTTCATTTGCAATTTAGATCTGTCTAATTTACATCCCTCTTTCGAAAGAGGGATGTAGTGTAGACATAGCCTTGGACTGTATTTGAACTTTCATGTGAATAAAAGCTTCATCCAATGCATCCCATGTGTCCAATTCTGTGTTAAGAATCATTCATGATGATGATGATGATGCTGTCTCTCCACAGAGTTTAAGAGATGAGCTACGGTCACTTAGTATGTGTCCTTGGTTAGGACCAAAGATCACTTTTGGATATGCAGCCCCACCTGCAAGTGAAGACAATTGTAGATGAATGTGCTCTGCTTTTAACTTTCTGCTTCACATGTCTCTCTTTAATTGCTTCAGCACTCAAACTCTGAAAGCCTTTCTGTCCAAGGTTACAGAGTTGCCATTACTAGACATGGGCTAAGAGCTTCAAGATGTTCAGGTTAAATTTGGAGATTGGGGAATGTCTTTGTAATGCTTTCTTGGTTTTTCCCTAGAACAAGTTCCAGTCTGCAGTTCTCTGTAGAAGACAGCCTTTGTTAGTCTACATTCAGCCATACCGACCACAGTATTTCTGAGGTACTCTCTCACTGTAAAATCTTCAGTGCCTGTGCAGCTGCAGCAGCCAGGACCGTGGTGTTTAAAACCAAATAGTGTCATTTATTTGTTGTTATCATCTGGAAGACTTTGTAGGAGAATTGTGAAAGTGCTTTTGTGGTGTCGCTAATTAGTCCATATATTGCAACCATAAAGAAGCGTGGTGGTGACGACGACAGCATAGAAATCATCAATTTTTGTTTGCCGTCTTTATTCAAAAGTTTTCTGGCACTGCTGGCAGCACTCATGCACTTTGTAGCATGATGATCAATCATTGCATCTCCTGAAATCCACCATATATACTATAAAGACTTATTGAAGTACAACAACTTTAAGTACCAGCCGAGTAGCTCAGTCTATTTGTATGCAACCAAAAGGAATGGAAGAGGGGAATGAACAGTGGGTGCTCTAGGACATAAGATAGATGGGATGGATTTAAAAAAGCCCGAATGCAAACAGTTCTCTTTGCATGTAGAGGAAATCATGAATCAAATGTAGACCTAACATATTGCAATTACTTTAACTCCATTTTCTGTTTCCACTCAATCATCATCACTGTGTCTGAAATTAAGGTCCTGTTCCTTGAACAAAGCCTCAGTAAAGAGCCTTTGAGTATTAGAAACAAGGAGAGTTTGTTTCAAAATCTACCTCCTACCCATGGTCAGAGTGTGCAGCAGCTCCAAAGTCCCTCCCCATCCCTTGTCCTAGAATATTGGCTAGATGCCAGCCTGGCCTGAAGGTGTTCACAGCTGTTGGGGCTCTATCAGCAGAGTCATAACTTTGCCCTTACTTCAGCTCAACTTAAATGTCTGTGCTGGGCTACATCAAACCCAATTCTATGTGGTCAAGTCTTGCCTATGCACTTCCCCTAAAGCAGGCCTTCTTGACAATTTTGGGAAGATAGGGAAGGGGGATTTGAGAGCTTTTTATGGCCCTGGTGCCACTTTGTGTATTAATAAAAAGTGTATACATGTTTAGCACCAGGATGCTGTAGAAGATGAAGAGGTCAGTACAGCCCCTGCTCCAAAGAATGTGCAATCTAGAAGTCAGACAAAACAAAGACACAAAGGAAGGAATCACTTCAGATAATTTAACATTTTTTTCTTAATCTGCTGTCTAAAAATGACCAACCATACATTTATGGCTTTATGGAAAGACACAGGTCTTTAGGAGAGATTTACATAAGTAGCAGGTAGGTCGGGAGGTTCCTCCAGGCACCTAGTGAGCTGTATACAAGAGTGAGAAAAAGAAACAACTCTAGAATCACAACATATGTGCATATTATTTTATTGATTTGTTTTTCTCTGAGCTGTATACAGGTTGGACCTCTCTGATCTGTACCCTCAGGACCTGACAGGTCCAAAATGAGGGACCAACCAAGGGAGGTCCCCTGCTACTGACCTCCCAGCCTGCCACCCCTCCCTGCTGCCATCCCAGCCATCCTCCCCACTCCTCCAGGCTGCCATGCTGCTGCAGCTCTAGCAGCCTGGGCTGCCACTTCTCTGGCCCCACTATCACAGCTGCCACATCCCTGGTTCTGGCCTGACTACTGGGACTGTTGCAGCTGCTATGCCCCTGGCCCCAGTTTCTGCCCTGCTACCGGGTGGTATGGCTGCCATGCCTCAGCCCCAGCACCTCTATCTGGGCTGCCAGAGCCCCAGCTGCACTACCGGGGCTCTGGCCCCAGTCTCAGCTCCAGCCCCATTGGGCTTCTAGACGCTACCCTTCTTGCTGCTGGGGCTCCCAGCCAGGACTCGCTCATCCAAGAACATCCATGGTCTTGCCAGACCACGGACGTTGGCGGACCAGAGACGCCCCGTTTTGGGAGGTCCAATCTGTTTTATTTCTATATATTCAGTCTTTCTATTAGAATAACAAAATTGGCTCGAATGCATGCCCCATGTGGCATAGTTCAGGTGATTTCCAAGTGTGATTGGTGTAACTGTGGGCATGTAAAATTTGTAAATAGGGCTTTTGATAGCCCTTATTTCCCATTTCCACCAAGAAAGGGAGCAGAGAGCCTCTTCCACTCTGTAGATCCTCCTCCACCATCCTTCAATCTCCCATGGCTTGCTCTTTGTTAAAAAGATAGAGAATCTCTCCACTACTTGAGTAATACTGCCCCTTTATAATCATAATCCTCCTCTCTCCCTCCTGGGAGGACAACTGAGGCTCTGGGTGTCTCTGTGGGTCACTCCAGGTGTGACAAGCACAAATGAAGCTTGTTTTCCATTGGCACTACAGTCCAGGATCTGCAGGTGGGGCCTGCCCAGAAGTAACTCTCATCAGTTTCCTCCTCCGCATAACTCTCCCATGCAAGAGTTATTCACAAACCAGCTCAGAGAGTCTAGAATTGCTGACATCACTAGGGTTTGGGATGCACCATCACCAACTGCTGGAGGCATGGGTTCATGGAAATCCATGCTATGTCATCATGTGATGACAGCCAGAAATGGGACCAAAGAGTTTTTTACTCTTGAAATATGGAATCACTTTGTGAATGAGTTAAAGAGATCTCAAATATAGGACACTGGGAAACTTAGTGGTATCTGTGATGTAAAGTGAGCCTCAAATGATGCTTTCTTTGCAGTTAATGAAAACATGAGCTGAACAAGTCTGGAAATATACAAATGTGCTTCAGGCTTTGAACGCACAACTCAAAGCCTGCCAAACCCACCTCCACAGGCCTTAATGGGAAATAATGAGGTCTTTGATGTAAGTGCTTTGAACTGCTCCTGTTTAAATTAAGCTCCCAGGCAGATGAGAGCAGCCTGCAAAGCTCTCTAAGCCTACATACTCAATTTCTTTAGTATATGGAAGAAATAACTTCTAAGCTTGCCAGTTGCTCAGCTTAAAAATATGTGAAACTTAATAAAAATTTGTCATGTTCCTCATGATCAATGCGATGCTTATCTCCACGGGCAAAAATTAACCATTGGTGTGGTGCGTTAACATGGTCTAGTCAGAGTAGAACCAAATAAGCACAATTAGATTCCTACAGCATATTTGCCAACTATATAGAAGAAGAGATGCAGGTGGATGATTGCTTTAATAGTGAGGATGTTAATGTACACAGTAGTGTGGGGAACATTGGAAATGGGAGACAACATTTTCAAATCCATGTCCCCAAAGACAGGTTGATATGCCCAGAAGACTGTGTATATCATCCTAGGACACTGTCTAGTCACCTTTCATGCTACTGAATTCTTTATAGTAAAATGTCAAAGAAATTCATTTAGAGCAGGTCACAATATTCATTCTGTTGTACATGCGATGGAACATGTTCTTATAGCACGTTATAGTATGTTATTACCATGTCTACATGTTATTAGTATATTTTATAACCAACTTTATGGCACCTTGCTAAAGGCTGTACAGAAATATCCATCCCATGATAGGTTAACCTATTCATCATATAATTAAGCATGTCTCTATATAAATACTTCTGTTTTGGGTAAACTATGAAGACATAAAGGCATAACCATCCATGGTCATGAAAGGATGCCAAGGTATTTTCAGAGCTATTCAACTTGAGGTTTTGGCTAAATTCCAGCACAAATTAAAATATTTCATCCTGTAATTCTTTGCTTTTATTTTTAAAATCTATTGGCCAAAATCCTCTGATGCATCAAAGTTCTGCTCGCGGCAGCTGAGGAAAAGGCAAAAAGAAAACAGAATTATTAATCTTTATGCTCCTCTGAGTCAATGGGGCCCATTAGTCAGTATGCATAACTTAGAGCAACCTCACCACTGTTACATTATATCAGTTCATACTGGCACCTATGGGCTGCTATATGAACAGGGGTTTTAGAGCAAACCATACTCCAGTTGTATCTCCACAGTACCTCCCTGACATGCCCCTCATACTGGGAAGGCAAGTACAGAACTTCCTAGAACTGGAAGTATTTCCTTGTGGCTCTTTTGCACATTGAAATGGATCAAATGGGAAAATGCAGAGGTCAGAATCTGGCTCGCTGGCTAATTTTCAGCTGCAGAACAGCTCCAATACAACCGCAGTATTTTAGTATTCAATGAACTTACCTAAGGCCAAGATTTTTGTTGTTTTTAAAAACCTAATGTTAATCTCCTACATAAGGGGCTTAAGTCCAAAATTAAACTCTTTATCTGGATGCTTCACTTTAAGCATTTATTTAAAAATAGATTTAGCTAATACATAGGGCCAAGCCCTGAAATTCTCATTGAAGCTAAAAGGAGATTTGTATTTTGCCAGAGTAAAAACAGAAAAAAAACTGGTGATCTCATTGCAGAGAGTATGAGAATTCATCCTATGGAAATCAGGGTAGGGTGTGTCTCCTCTGCAGCATTTCACATGCACTCCCAACTTTCCAGCAGAAAACACCTGACTAGGATCCAAATCCATGTTTGAGGAGGAGGACGGATTGATCCATAATTTGTGAGCAGTCCCTTTGTGATGTAGAGCCCCTTTGTGATGTAGATTTTCAGAGTAGGAAAAGTCTGGGGAAACCCCTTTTAAGAATGACTCCAGCAGAGAGAAGGGCATGTCTGCACTAGGAAATTATTTTGAAATAACTTATTTCAAAATAATAACCCCAAAAATAACTATTTTGAAATAGCCTGTCCATGCTACAGGGAAGCTTTGAAATTAGCCCAAGACAGGTTCCCTTCTGGTGGATGGGCTACTTCAAGCTGAGCCCCAGAAACCCCTGGGGAGCAATTACTTTGAATGACTCTGGGGAGTAGTTATTTTGAAATAGCTTTGAAATAAGCATTATTTCTTGTGGAAAATAGGAGTTACTATTTTGAAATAACCATCCCCTTATTTTGAAATAATGGGCTTGGTAGTGTGGAGCTCCACTGTAGACCAGGGTGAAGATGTGGAGCTGGGAGAAGGCTTCAAGGGATTTTGAGTAGGGCAGGAACAATGGGTCTCTACTTAGATTATGCTGCTCTCCAGCAAATTTTCTGAAATATGTAGGCTGAGTAGGGTGACTTTGCTGCTTGTGGTAGAAGAGGGAAGACTCTAGCTCCTGAGGCAATGAGACCAGGGACATAATGCAAGGGAATCCACACAGAATTTTCTGTTCCCATATGTTATTTTCCCATGAAGGGTTTGTGGGATCCTAGCAAAAGCTTCTATATTTTTACTCCTGGAGGAATTCTACATCACTGCTCTTGCACAGAATTCATGGCCCAACAGATTTCTTTGCTTCCCTCTACAAAAATGACTTCTGAGGCAATGTCTACACTACAGGGTTTTTGCACAAAACCAGCTGTTTTTGCGCCAAAACCTGTGGAGCATCCAGACCTCAAGCACATTTTTGCGCAAGTAAATTTACAGTAAATCAAAAGAACAGAGGGGTTTTTGCAGTGTAGGTATTCCACTTTCTATAAGGAATAACTCCTTTTTGTGCAGGAATTCTTGCACAAAAAGGTATACATGGATGGGCAATTGGGGTTTTTTGCGCAAAAAGAGCCAATAGAAAAAAGCACAAGTGTTCTGGAGGCCATTCTAGAGGCAGTGTCTAGACTACATCCCTTCTTCGGTAAAGGGATGTAAATTAGGCACGTCGCTATTGCAAATGAAGCCGGGATTTGAATTTCTCATACTTCATTTGCATAATGGCGGCCACCGCTTTTTTCTGAAACAAGGCTTTTTTGAAAAAAACCCCAAAACACCAGCAGTTTAGATGGGGCATTTTTTGAGCAGTACAAGATCTTTTGAAATGGGGCATTTCTGTAAAAAATGCCCCATCTAAACTGCCAGGTTTTTTCGAAAAAGCCCCATTTCGAAAAAAAAGTGGCAGCCGCCATTATGCAAATGAAGCATGGGAAATTCAAATCTCAACTTCATTTGCAATATCGATATGCCTAATTTACATCCCTTTACCGAAAAAGGGATGTAGTCTAAACGTAGCCTCTGTGAATAGCAATCAGAGCTTTATTTCGAGAGAGCATCCATGCAGTTCACTTTTGCGATGCTCTTTTGTAGTGTGGATGCACTCTTGCGCAAGAAATTTTTGCAGAAGATCTTTTCTGCAAAAAGCTTCTTGCATAAGAAGCCTGCAGTGGAGACGTAGCCTATTAGGGAAGCAAAGGGAAGTTGCAAGAACAGTCACATGCCCATCTCCAACAGTGCAGGCGGGTCATTTTGGGTACTCACAGCTTCTGGTACAGAGGTAAATCACTGTCAGGGCAGTTGTGTGAATGAAAGACAATCTGTCCTTCTCACTAGATATTTTAGCACACTTGATGAAGAACTTTGATGTGTTTCTGGGGAGGTATACATGGAACAGGTTCTGTCTCTTGGGTAGAGCAGAAGGTAGTAATTCATCTGTTTAGTGAATTGTTCACATTGTTCTTAGTGAATTTCCCCCCCAGGAATATAAAACAGGTATAACAATTTTAAGAATCCTTTACATTGTCAGATTGGTGTGACGAAGCCTTATTGTAAAGGACAATGTGAATTTATAAATGTTTATGATGCTGTAGGGATTAGAATGGGTATAAATAATTGGACGGAAAAAAATCCTATTAAGATGTGCTTCATGAACTGTTTGCTACTGACTTTTTTTTTAAGACAGTCAGTAACCAATTTAAACTGTGAGCTTGAGTCCCCTGCCCCCACTTACTCTTCATTTGCGTATGAAATGAGGCTTACAGGATCTGATGACAAAGGGTTCTGGGATCAGCTGATCCCCATCTAGACTACCGCGCTGTGCTGACAAACAGCTGATCAGCACAGCATGGCGGCCATTTTGATGTAAATGAAGTGGCAATTATTTAAATAGCCACTTCACTTCCCTTTGCCGAGTACACTCATCTACATGGCTCTGTCGATGGAGCCATGTAGTCTAGACACACCCCTAGTGTAGACATGACATGTAGATTTCAACATGTGTCTAATCATTCTGTTCAATGTATTGGTCATGCATCTTTTTCATGCCCCATTGTCTACACCTATGGCCACAATTTTGCTTAAACTCTGTATTGTGTTTTGGGATGTATCTGAACAGAGCTATATAAATGCAAGATAATATTAATAAGAATAATGAGCAATCCATTAGTATTTGCAGATTGTGCTAAATTCAAATGGGAATAAAAAGTGACTTAATCCCTATCATAGATATAGTAGCCCAGTGTCTGTGCATCTGTAATGCTGACGTACATGGCCATGCCCCCTGGC
>CM057845.1:197145083-197171169 GCA_030068395.1 Apalone spinifera
TTTTTTGACATTGGTAAACCTCAAATTACGAGGAAGAATGCCTTTTTCGAAAGAGATCTTTCAAAAAAAGGCGTGTGTGGATGCAGAACAGGGACATTTTTCGAAAGAAGAAGCCATCGAAAAAAGCATAGGTGCTCTGGTGGCCATTCTGTGAATAGCACTCAAGGCTATTTTTCAAGGGAGCATCCACGCAGTTTTGAAGTGTAGATGCTCTCTTTCAAAAGAAGCGTTTTCAAAAGAGCTCTTTCGAAAAAGCTTCTTTTGAAAGAAGCTTGCAATCTAGACGTACCTCTCTGAGAAAGAAAGAAAGAAAGAAAGAAAGAAAGAAAGAAAGAAAGAAAGAAAGAAAGAAAGAAAGAAAGAAAATGAATGCATTTCAATGAGACTTAAGCTACTAAGTGCCCAAGTCACTTTTAAAAATGAGTCTATGTCTAAACTGCAGGGGTCTTTCGGAAGAAGCTTATCCTGAAGAGATCTTCTGAAAAAACTTCTACCAAAAGAGAGCATCCATACAGCAGAAGCGCATCAAAAAAGTGATCTGCTTTTTTGACAGAGAGTGTCCACACTGAATGGACGCTCTGTTGCACTTAAGCTGCGATTACTATGGACAGAGTGGCCACCAGGGCACCTCTGCTTTTTTCTTTCCTCTTCTTTCAAAAGAACTCCCTTTTCCCTGTCCACACATGTCTTTTTAGAAAGAGCTCTTTTGGAAAAAGGCTTCTTCCTCAAAGAGGTTTACCAATGTTGAAAAAAAAACCCTCTGTCTTTCCTATTTTTTTTGAAGGAACATGATTTTGGTATGGACGTAAGTGAAGTTTTTAGAAAAATGGCCGTTTTTCCGAAAAAACTCTGCAGTGTAGACATACCCTGAGACTTAGACATTCTTGAACATGTTACCTAAATTCCACTGAGTTATTTCTAACACTGATGTCTAATTTTCTGACTTTAAAATAATCAATTTTTATGAGATAAAATCACTCCAGTAGAATTCTTGTTCCACTAGCAATAATTCATATCGAGCAACAAGGTGTTCAGATCCACCAACGTCAACATCTTCTTTGTTTTGGCAAGTCTTAAACCCTAAAGTACTCTAAGCATTATCAGTCTTAATACAGTATAGTGGAGGAAGAAACAGATTTTTCAGTAGTGGGAAGGATCAAAGAGAAAGTTGATGCAAGAAAAGATCAGCTCAACAAAAATCAGATAGGTGGTAACAGCAAATGAGCTTGATTAGGCTGTTGTAGATAACTACATAAGGTTTGTATTTGACCATGCCACTGCATAAAATTGTTACTGAATTTCTACAATGGAAGGTTCACCAGTGTGATTATAGCAAGTAAACCACATTGGGTTTGATCCTGGAAGATACTGAATATTTGCTACAGTGAGATTTACAGGTGATTCGGAGATTCTGGGGTAGGGAAGGTCCCGTTACTCCCCTGTCAGAGTGCCTTGCTGGACACACAGGAGGGATTAAATGGCTGTAAAGAAACTGAAGTGAGATATTGCTTTCCCCTATCTAAAGGGAACCAAGGAAACAACTATGACTATGGCAATTACAATTGATTCTCCTATGTGTGTCTGAGACACCACAACTATTCACCTCCTCTTACTCAGAGCAGATTGTAAGGTTACAGTCTAGCCGTTAGTAAGAATACCTACATAAATGAGTGCCAATAGCAATGAGGAAGCTTGCAGAAAATCAAATGAAGCTGTTCAAGAATCTCAGTTCACTTCACAAAGGTGATCGTTTGGGTGACCATTGCTGTAATTTTATAGATTGGGAAACCGAGGAACTGTGATGTCGCATGTTTTATCCAAGGTCACGCAGAGTATTCATAACAAAACCAGTGTCTCCCTAACTCACAGTCCTAATGTTCTGGACACTAGAACATGCTGTGTCCTAATTACAGTACATCTGTATTAATGACCCTTTGTAACACTGCAGAACAATGACCAATTGTCATTCTATTAATTGCTGTTAACCATGTTAAACCATTCTAAAAAATGATCTGGCTAACTTTCTAAGCTTAAGAATCTATTTCCCAATCACTGGATGTTCCTAATGGACATGGACACAGAACTCAAAGGGAGAATGTTTATACTTTGATATTGTTCATAGTCAGCAGATTGGTGTCTCTGCAGGCTATATCAGCGTTAATGTTTCTCAGAGTGATTCTGTGGAAGGTTAATGTTTTAGTACTACATATCATAAAGAATACCTTTATTCTAGGCACTCCTTTAGAATCTTTGCAGATGGAGTGTAATAACAGGGCTGTGAGGCCAATTCATTAAATTACCAAGTTTGCTTTTTGCAGATGTTTCAAGCAGGTGTTCCGTATGTTGCCAAGAGTTTGCTTTCTTCTTTTGCATGCTGCATTGTGGGTCAGAGGTTATGCCTCAATGGCAAGGTCTCAGATGCATAGCAAGTCTCAGAGGTCTTTGTTAGAGAAGAAAAAGAATGCAGTCTCCTTGAAATTTATGTACTGCAAAAGATAACCACTGCACCTGCAGACTGTTGTTCTTATTAAAAACACATGACAGCTGTTGCCAGAAATATAAAATGCTGCTCTGTAGTTCCTGTTGAGAATATGCAGGAACCTCAAAATGATCTGCAATATATCACAGATATACTACTGATTCATGGTCTGACACTGCACAGCTATGGTATACATGGACTTATACTATAACAGGAGGTTCCATGTGCATTTAAAACTTGACATTGGGCAGAGTTACATTCACAAATAAGCATCTCACATAACGTGTTGTGTGACAGCAGGGATCCAAATGACCCAGCCTAGTTGATAATTGGAAAAGATCCGTCTAGTCTTTCCTGACCACCTGTAGGTTAGCTTTTCAACTTTACTATTAGAAACAGGGAAAATAGATTCTTCTAAAATAGGGAATTCTATAAAACGGAGACCACCTTTATTAGAGAATTTCATGTTTCAAGAGACCCCCTCAAACTTGAGTACAAATCTGCTTCACCTTTACTAAAAGACCACCTCTAGCAAGCCCCCTATATATCTAAATTCCTTCAGCAGTCACTTAAAACAACATATTTTCACATAAATATTACTCTTAATAATTAAGATGAAATATTATAACATACAGTGGCTGTGGTTGTCCATAACAAGTCCCTCTCAACAAAACGTCTTGGGAATTTAATACCAGTAAATGATGGAAGTGTAAAGAGAAGCAGCAGAATTAATGAAATGGCTACAGTTAGTGGAAATGCACAGAGCTACAGTCTCTTCTACTTTCACATAGAAGGAGCTGATCTGGTATAACTCCTCAATATGTTATCACTATGTAAACTAGTGGCCATTCAGCTCTTGTATAAATGTGCCAGGCATAACCTTATTGTTGAAAACCTAATGTAGTATTACAGACAACATCATGACTTATAAGGATCTTATTTTACCAATATCACACATAGCTAAGTATATGACTGAACTCCCTATAGATTGTATACAGTAGCTATGATATATACGACACAGACTACACGTACAGGTTGAACCTACCAAATCCAAGGCCCCAACAGATGTTGCTGGACCAAAGAGCCCCAGAAGTGGGAGCCAGCTAGGGAGAACATGGAGGCTGGGCCAGCAATGGCTGGGTAGGGGAACCCCAGTGTCAGAGGGGCCAGGTGGCATTGGGGAGCCTCTGCCTAGGCCAGGGTACCCCCTGTGTTAGTGTGGTCAGGTGGCCATGGAGCCCCTGGCAGTGGTGCTGGTGGTGGCCAGGGAATCCCAAGAATCCCTCAGTGGCAGCAGGTCTGTGATGGCCGGGCATTACTGATTTGGGAACCCCCCCGGTGGCAGTGGGGCCAGGCAGCAGCCCAGTAGTGCTGGCTGGGGAACCCTGGTGGTGCCAGGCAGCAGCCAGCAAGTCCCAGCCCCAGCAAGGGAATCCCCTGTGGCAGCTGTGGCCATGGAACCCTGAGAAACCCCCAGCAGTAGTGGGGCTGGGCTGCAGCAGTGGGGCTGGCAGTGGCTGGCTGGCCCAGGGTCAGGGAACCCCGAGGAACCCCCACAGGTAGTGGGACTGGAAGCTGCTGGGCAGCCCTGTCTGGGGAACTCCAGAGAACACCTGACGGCAGCAGGGGCAGCAGGACGGGGAGCCTCAGCCTTGAGAACGCAAGGGTGAGGAGCAGGCAGGGGAGCACTGACCTCCCCTGGTCTGGCAAACTCCCTGGTCCGGGACGGCTCAGGTCTCAAGGGTACCGGACCAGAGAGGTACAACCTTTATATTTAAGACCACAACAGCCATAATTTACTCAAGATATGTTTTTAGAAAGAAGAAACATGATGCTGAACATGTACTTTCTGTAGTGGAGATACTTGATGAAATTGTGACCCAAATAATCAATAGAAATGTTTCCATTAATTTCAATGGGGCCAGGACTGTCACTCGTTTTCTTTGTTTTCCTTATTTTTCATGAACTGCTCTCTCAAATTTACAGCCTGATATTGACTGTTACAGGACATTAATGTAAACAACCTATTGTCACCTGGAGATTAAAGAACAGGACACATGTTGCACTCCCCTAGCAGGCTGCTGTTTAAACTGAAGAATATTACTGATTTTTTTGCAAGAATCAAACAAATAGACACAACGTAGAATCCCACAGCTGGAGAGTTTTTCATTAGCATTTAATTCTGTTCCAACCAAATGCTGATCAGAGCTATGTCATTACTAAGCTTTTGCTCAGAACTCCAGAACTTTTAAAGAGAAATTTTGTGATGACATTCCATCCAATTCTTTGTAAAACAAGCACCACTTTACACACACATATGACTACATTTACACCTATTTATATGTCATAAGTTTTGCATGCTATGCAACTAGAGCCACAATTTATATATGGAAACTTACAAAGTAATTGTCAACTTTTTAGTACTTTTATTAATCTGTGTAAGGGTCTTTTTAGATTCATATTGAGACACTAATCATTATTTCACATTATTTACATTTACCTACTCCTTAATAGGTAAAATCCTATGATATAAGAAACATTGAGAAGCTCTCAATGTTTAATTAGTTTAGATAAGATCAGATCTTCAAACATTTATTTATGTTATATTCTGATGTACACTTATCAAATTCTGGACCCCTTGAGCTGGATGATAGACTGTAAAGCAAAAATGAAATTGTCATATTATACAATAAAATAGCAATCATTATGATATTTATGAATTATCAGCACTAAAATAACTCATTCAGCTTTAGAATAACTTTTATTATTTTATTATTGCACATAAAAAGCCTATATTAAAAGCACCCTAAGTTTTCACAGACATGCACTCCAAAATTAGGAATGCCTGAATTGTTGCCCATATTCTCCCATTTTACCATCTTCAGATCTCAACTTGGGACTTCAAGTTTGTTCTCTAACGCTGGTCCTATGTTATACAAGAGATCAGATTAAGTATTCACAATAGTCCTTTGAGACCCTAAAAGCTATGAATTTATGGCTGACATCTTAATGTAGTACTTTGTGCCAAAAGGCTAGATTCAGTAAAGTGCCTGTCTCGTTTCATGGTCTGATAAAATGCAACTGTTTAATAAAGTACATAAGAAGCACTTGTTTAAAAAGTAGGATGAAGCCTTTGAAATGGCAGTACAGGTTGAACCCTTGGGATCTGACCAGGGCTGAACCAAAGAAATTGCCGAATCACAGGAGGTCGATATTGTCTAGAAGCATTACCAACACTTCCACTGCTTACTGGGTTCGTAGAAATACTTAGGGGTAAATTAGAGTTATATAACAGCTCAGAACACTGAAAGCCAGAACTGGTGTCTGTAAACAAACTTTATGGGACCACAGGAAACTTGGCCATACCCATGATAAGTGGACATCTGGTTAACTAAAATCAGGCAGGATCACAGATGTTGTCAAACTAGAGAGTGCTGGAGTAGAGGTTCAACTTGTACCTTAGTTAGAAAACTGTTGTTGTGGCTGCCAAAACCTGAGAGTTCAAAATGGAATTTGTGCCACTAGCACATAAAAATGCTAACACAAATGTACCAAGGGGGAATGGATGTTAACTGGAAGGAACCTTTTTGCAAATATGAAATCTTCCTTTCAGGTTTTGTAATGGAACTTTCATTCTTGCAATTTCTGCCGCTATGCACTTCATATTAGTTATTGAACCCATATAAACACTAAACACTCATGGCTGCATCTAGACTGACAAGTTTTTCCGCAAAAGCAATTGCTTTTTTGGAAAAACTTCCCAGCTGTCTACACTGGCCGCTGAATTTGCGCAAGAGCACTAACTTTGTAATGTACAAAATCAGTGCTTCTTGCGCAAATACAATGATGCTCCCGCTCGGGCAAAAGCCCTCTTGCTCAAATGCTTTTGTGCAAGAGGGCCAGTGTAGACAACCCAGAACCGTTTTGCACAAAAAAACCCCGATGGCTAAAATGGCGATCAGGACTTTCTTGCGCAAAACCGCGTCTAGATTGGCACGGATGCTTTTCTGCAAAAAGTGCTTTTGTGCAAAAGCATCCCTGCCAATATAGACGCTCTTTTCCGCAAATGCTTTTAACGGAAAAACTTTTCCATTAAAAGAATTTGCGGAAAATCATGCCAGTCTAGACGTAGCTTCACGAGTCTTCTAATCTGTTTCATTATCTAAGGCTTGAATAAATGAGGCTGGGTTTTCAGGAGCTCAGATTATTCATTTGAGGCTATGCTTTCTAGAACATCATTCCTAGGCATCAAGATAAGTGGCAAGATTTTTAAAAGGGCTCAGCATGTTGGGTGATGATATCCTATTACAAACTGGCTATAAGTGTCACCAGGGGAGCTGTTAGGTGCTGAGCACTTCTGAAAATCTGCCCCTTGTAATGGAACCTGGCCACTGGCACTTTTGAAAATCTGGTCCCAATTGTGAGAGCTGAGCACTTCAATCTGCCTTCGAGCTCTTTCAAAAGCCTAGCATTCTGTTCTGTTTGTGACCCGTAAGTGACACAAAGGAGCAGAAACTTCCAATAAATAAATCCTCTGCTGGGGATACCCCTGGTGTGGAAGCTGAATGCAGTGGAGAAACTATTCCATAGCCAAAAATCTGGAAATAGGGATGCTAGAAATGGGCAAGAAAGAGGGGCAGCATATGATCATGGTTCTCCTAACATTAAATTTTCCTGTCATAGCTTAAACACACACTTATATATTCAATTAGTTTGAATGTATGTGGCCTTGACTTTTGCTGAAAGGTTTAAATTAAAATGGGGGGAGGGAGAGGGAATCACATCAAATACTATGAAGCAAAGCTGTATTAGTCAAGTACTCTACAATCCCAAAATATTAAAATTTGATACATGGATCCATTTTTAACTGATATGCTTAAGTAAGTTTGCCCAGTGCTGCATTTATTATTTTTTATTACTACTAGTAGTCAGAGCTGGTCTGAGGGGTGGACGCTCAGGGCTGCCGACAGAGCCGGTCTTAAGTTTCCCTGGTTACTCCCCAACCCTTCCCCCCCCCCAGCGGGTTTTTTTTTTAAACCATCTGGCAAACCTATGGCGAGACGGGCAGTCACCCACGACCACCAATTGGTTAGAACTGGCCCTGCTAGTAGTATTGCACTGAAGGGCTCCAGTCACAGACCAAGGCCCTGCTTTGATCACTGTGTAAGCACAATACAAAAAGATAAGCCCTGTATCAAAGAGCTTGAGTCACCACCAAAGACACAAGTTTTGAATGTTTATATCCTGAATAAAGCACCCATATTATCACTGATGTACCCTGGCATTGTCACCCCAGTTTGAAAACTAAGGCTATGTTTATATTATGGACTTTGTAGGGGCACAAATGTACCATTGCAACTGTTCTTCTGTAAGGTCTCCTGTGTAGCTGCTCTTTGCTGGTAGGAAAAAGGTCTCCTGCCCGTATCATTTCAAACCACCCACAAAGACCGGCATTAGCTGTCAGCAGGCGAGCCTGTACTGACGACATAGTGCTGTCCATACCATACTTTTGAGGATGAAACTTAGGTTGGCCATGGGCATGCCTTTTTCACATTTCTGACCAACAAAATTGTATGGACAGAAGGAGTAATTCAGACAAAGTCATGATAATAACTCCTGCATCAACAGTACATCTGCACATGAGTGCAGAACATTTCTTTTTCTAATGGCTTTATTTGTATCTTCTTCAATTTCCCTTTTTTTGGCATATTACTTATTCAAGTCCTAGTTTAAAAAGTAGACTCATTTTTATTTGCTTGTGCACTATAAGTAAGTACTTGCATGATCAATGCTACCATTCCTATAGTGAGATGCATACATACTGAGAAAAAAATACAATAATAAATTAAATACTTCATATGCACTCTTTCTTACAGCACATCTCTCCATATTGCCTATGTTTGTGTTTTGATCCATTATTCAGCTATTCTGAGTTGCTTTTTATGATACATAGACTTCTGGAAGTGCTTGTGCAAATCTGTCATCACCTCCACTATAAATCTGGATGTCTGAGGGATTTTTATAGCTTGGCTGTTTAATTTGCATAGGGATAAACAGCACAAGTGTCACAAAACTTTCTGTTTTTCTAATTTCCTCATATAGCTATATAATTCTGTTTCAGTCCATTACATTAACCCCATGCTGTTTCTCCTTTTGGAGGTAAGTCTAGCTGGGACATTCAATAATAGCACACACACACAAAAAAAAGAATCTGTTGCGTTAGTGCATTTAGACACACATTTTACAGGTCGCTTTTTGTAAACTTGTGCAGTCACTAAACAAGCTGGGGGATTTTCTTATGGAAGAGATTTTGATTACAGTAGGCTTTGTTCCACTAAACAAGTATAAAGGAAAAATGGAAATGAAAAAAGTTTTAGATAAAAATATTTTTAGTGAACAGGCAAAATAATTATTAGTATTTTTTTTCAAAATGATACTTAAAAGACTGCCACAGAGTGAGCTAGTGATTTGGGTCCTAAACCATCACACAGGAAATGTGGGGTAAATTCCTACTTCTGCTCTTTTTTAATGGAGGTCACCCTGGACAAGACATTGCCCTTCCCTGTTCCTCAGTTTACCTATCTGTAAAATAGGGATGATGATACTCACCTTCTTTGTAAAATGCTTTGAAATGTACAAATGAAAACAGCTAGTTACTGTCCTGACACCACCTCTAAAGTAAACATGAGAAGCAGTCCTGCCTTGTGGTCTGCACAGATGCAAATCATACAAATCAAAGTGAGTAAGTCCCTCTCTATGATGAACTTATTGAAGGATTGGAATTTAAGTGTAGAAAGAGAATTGACTTTAAATGTTGTATTTAATCAAATGCAGTGGAGGGGGGGGGGGAAGGAAAGCAAATCATTGCTTCATATTTGTCCTCACATTTTAAAAACAATGATTTTTTAAAAAAACTAGTTATTCTCTGCTGATAGTAAAATAAAGAGGGCATCATTCAGGCCTGATCTAATTTCCACTGAAGACAAGTGGACTCTGATCAGGCTATTTGAGGGGAGGAGATCCCATTCATTAGAGGCTACCTGTCTTTTCCTTTTATTTTTCTCAAATGCCTTTAATGAATGGATTGATTATTCCGGCTAAGGAAGGCTTCCACAGATTGTCCACAGTACTTCAGGATTAATCAAAGCAAATCATCTGGTGCTTTCCAAATGGACCTCCCTATCCATGCATGCCTGGAGCTGAGGTCCAGATAACATGTTTGCTAGAGCACAGACCACTCACCTGTCATATTGTTAATCTTATATTATATAACAGTCCCATAGAGCTAATCCAGTACAATATGGTTGCCCTGAGTATGTTTCTGGGCAGAATTTGTCCCATTTAGTGCTAAAACAAGGTTCTAACAGATATTCAAGTGATAAAGATGGATATTTATATTTTTCCAAAAATCCTTGCGCCATGAAGAAAGCAGCTGCTTTTTAAAAGTTGCATGGAGAAAGGCACTGAATTTGTAATAAAAATAAAGGGGGTCAATATCATAGCCATAAGCTTCCCAAGTTAGATCCCTCACAAAATGCAAAATGTAAGGTAGTTATTTGCCAGGGCAGCCTTGTTTGTAACATATAAACACAAGCCATCTGTTTCTGACATGAATATTTTAGCTTGGATCACAACACTATTTCAGACATGACCAATCTCACAGCAGGAATCACAGGAGAAAATGACCTACAGGGCATGATTAATTTTAACAACATGGGGAGCCACGATAAAAAAAATTCAAACCTAATAACCCAGCATATTATGAATAAATCTGTGTGTAAATCCTGCTGAAATGCATGATTTAAAAGCATTGACACAAGGGACTGCCAGTCAACTAGGGCTATATATACACTGGTCCCTTCTGGAGGTATCCCAGAAAAACTCTGCCGCGTCCGGGGAACATGTCCACTTTTTCGGAACAGGTTCTGAAAAAGCAGTCCTGTTCTTTCAGAAGCCCTGTATTCCTCATTTTATGAGGGATAAGGGTTCTTCTGAAAGAGGGTTTTTTCCCACATTTGGCCTCGTGTAGACAGGCCAAATGTCAGGAAAGCCTCTTCTGAAAAAAAAAGTGGAAAAAGTACGCAATTTGCATATCTTTTTCCAGAAAGAGATCACAGTGTACACATAGCCTGCAGTGTAGGAGATCTTTCTGAAAGCAAAAGTATTACTGTTGTGCTACCTGGAGGCCGGGTTGAAAATTAACTTTGCTTAATAAGGTGAAGGCACTAAGAAGATAAATAAGCTATAACTAAATATTAAGATGGAAATTTCTCTCAGATTTGTTTCATAATTCAAAATGGGTGTGATGGGGTCACATTGCAGAGAGCTGTCAGTGACAGGTCAAAAGTGCAAAATGCCACTAATAGAGCACCAAAAAAATCACGAAATCAATTCCCTGCCATTAAAGGGACTTTGGGCACTGATACACCTCTCTCCTTTCTATTTGCTGCAGTGGCACACAATAGGTTAGTCTCCTGAAGGCTGTAAGACTTTAGTCCAATTCACAAGCTATCTATTTGGTTCAGTACAGGGACAATTAGGTGAAATAGTGGTCTGAAAGGTGGGTTAGCAGCCTATAATATGCAGGAGATCACAGTAAATGATCTGATGGTCCCTTCTGGCCTTCAACTTTCAGATTCTAAATCAAATGTATAAATATTACTTGCATTACTGTTACTATTCAGGAGCAACAATAAAGGATCTGCTCTCTCTCTCTCTCACACACACACACACAGAGAGAGACACAGACACAGACACACACACACATCTTAAATGTCAGGCCTCACAACTCTCTTTGTGAAAACAGCACATGGAACTTGTGCAGGAGCTAGGGAGGAATTAAAGAAAAAGTCCACCAAGAGGCTCTGGGCATGAGCGGTAGGGGAGTGACAGCTGGCTGGAATTATCCAGGTGTTGCTAAAGAAAAGGGATCTGATGTCTGCCTTCAGAGAGAAAAAAAGAGGCTCACTAGTCTAAGAGAGAGAGCGGAAAAACCAGTCTGGCTGCAAAAAAACTGGGGAAAGCATAGACAGCTCCATTCAGGTGCACAGAAATCTCCTTCATAACAGGAGGAGACCCTGCTTGCTGATACATTTCCCAGGCAGGAAGCCAGAGCATGCTGCATGATCAACCTTCATCTGGCCCTGGTCACCAACAGCCAGCTGATATCCCTGGGAAAAGAAAGGAACTTAAATCAATGGAGACAATCAGAGGAGACTGTATCTCTTCCTGGATTGAAAAAAACAAAACAACAAACTGAATTATCCAGGGATTGCCCCTTCTAGAACAATTAGATATTCTACAAATGATATTCAAAAGCTATTATTTTATTGTTTTCTCCCAAAGAAAAGCATGTTGTTTATGCCCCTGCAATGTGATTATTGTTCTTTGTATTCTTAACTTTGTATTTCTATAGAATACAGTCATGCTAACGGATCTGATCCAGCAAAATGTTTAAATATGTGCTTAACTTTAATCCCATCAATAGTTCTATTAAAGTCAATAGGAAAATGAAGTGGTTTGCTGGAGCAAGAGCAGAGTTAGTTTATTATAGATAGTTAATTCCTGATTTGAACTGTGCTCAAGATGAATGTTTGTATTCTTAATCTGTAATGATGAAAATGGAACTCATTCACTAGAAGGAAATCAACAAGCTTTGGACAAAGCCGTATACTGAACTCGCAATAGCATTCACATTGCACAGCATACCACCAAAGGTCATATCATCTGAAGAAGTGGGTTCTGCCCATGAAAGCTCATGATACATATATTTTTGTTTGTCTCTAAAGTGCCACAGGACTACTCATTGTTTTTAAAGTTATAGATTAATACGGCTACCCCTCCGAGAACACAAAAGGTAAAATAATCTGAGAATTCTCCTTAAACCCAACATAAACAAAAGGTTATTTATAAATCCATGGACTAATCTGACCAGCAAAGATCTAAAAGCCAGTTTAATTTTGCTTGGCAGCATAGAGCTTTTCTTAAACCATTGTTGGGGAAAGAAAATGATGAGATTTGTACAGTTATATTTAAACTCTTTACTTCATCTACATTTTAGAAGATGCATTTCCCTATTTTTAATGTATTGTGCACTACTTTGTAGTTGCTGAGATTTTCCTAGTGGGTTGGTCTTAGATGGGGACATCAAACATATGGACAAGGGGGTCCGGTGCTCATGGTGAACTTGGATTTTCAGAAAGCATTTGACAAACTCCCTTTCCAAAAAAAAAAAAAAGAAAAAAAAAGAAAGCAAATGGTCTGATAGCACTTTATAGACTAACAAAGCATGTAGACGGTATAATGAGCTTCCGTGGGCACAGCCCAATTCTTCAGATGACCAGAGTAATGACTAGGGAATAAGAAAACTCAAAATAAATAGGAGAAGGGGGGGGGGGGGGAGAAAGATGCTCTGTCGCCCACCCCCCTACCTCTATATGTAAAGTATCAGGAAAAAGGGTTAAAGAGTTACAAGGGGATCTCACAAAACTGGATGACTGGGCAAGAAAATGGCAGATGAAATTCAGTGTTGATCATGCAAAGTATTGGAAAACAATCCTAAAAATACACATAAAATGATGAGTGTTTAAAATAGCTGTTATCACTGAAGAAAGAGATCTTGGAATCATTGTGAATAGTTCTCTGAAAACATCTGTAACTGTGCCTTCATGCTACACAACTGAGAAAACCACATCCAGGACAAACTGCTGAGAAATAGGATAGATACATTGAAATCTAGAGGTTATTCTCCCATAAGATATGCCAAATCAACAATAAAAGTAGCTTCTCTTTCACCGGATTGGCTAACAAGAAGTCATGAAAGCAGCAGGCTTAAAACAAACAAAAAAAGTATTTCTTCACACAACACACAGTCAAACTGAGCGGCAAGAGGATGTTGTGAAAGTCAAAATTATAACAAGGTTCAAAATAGAATTAAATAAATTCCTGAAGGATACGTCTATCAATAGTTATTCACCTAGATTGTGTGGGATGCAAACACAAAATCTGGGTGTCCTAGCCGAGAGTTGGGAGTGAAGGACAGGCATGGATCACTTTGGCTATGTCTATACTGCCCGCTCTTGCACAAAAAAATATGAAAATGAGGAGAAGCGTGTAATATCAAAAAGTGGGTTTTGCCCACGAAAGCTCATGATACCATTTACATGTTTTGTTAGTCTTTAAGGTGCTCCTAGACTATTTGTTGTTTTTTAAATTGTTCCTGTTACAGACTAACTTGGCTAACCCTCTGAAGCTTTCAAAATCTGCATCAGGCTTGTAAGGATAGGCCACTGGCCAGCTGCAAGAAAATTCGTTTACCAGAGGACTTGCAGGTATGGCCTCTCAGAGTTCCCGGTGCTTGTGGTTTGCCATTCCTGGGCAACGGGAGTTGCAGGAAATGGTGCGGGCTGGGCCATTGCTTCCCAGCCAGCCCTGTACAGAACAGTGCCAAGAGTTAAAAACAGGCTCACCTCACTGTTGTCTCCACTTTCCAACTTGTGCTGCTCAGTTGTGGCTAATGATTTGCTCCTATATTTTTAATACTATATTTGCAATGACTTCATTCCTGTCACTGTTCTTTGTTATATTTTATTTTTATTCATGTTTCAAAACATTAAAAATCTGGTAGTGACAGTTCCTCCAATTTTAGTCTTTGCACAGCTTTCCAAATGTCCCAGATCAGGCATTATTTCCATTTATATATATAATGTATAAAACACATCACCCTATTATGATGCCCTAGTCATGCTTTAGACCAGATGTGAATACTGGAAAAGAATCTGGTGAGAGATTTCAATAACTGCTTATCAGCATTTATCAAAAGGTTTATTGTGTATGTTGTACCCCAAGTGCTGCCAATCACAAGGAGTTGGTAGCTGGCCAGTCAACCAGAAGTTCTATGTTTTTCTTCAGAAATCAAGTACATTGATCATATTTTCATCGTGAAGAGAGATTTGCTGTAATAAAGTTTTAGTCAGAGAATAATCACAAAAAGGACTTCTATACATATATTGCATTTTCCATCTACATTTATTTGTGGATCACTGGTTCAAATCTACAATGTATGACTGAAAGTCATTATAGTTTAGTAGCTAGTCATTAGGCTACATGAACAAAATTGGTGGTAAGGCTCTATTTCCTTGTGAGCTGGCTTTCACTTCATAAAAATACCAAGAAAATTCATACCAGTTAGTGCCCTTGTTATCAGTCTCTGGAGAAAAGGTGCATAGAGAAAGAACTACTTTCTCACTCCCCAAGATCAATCAACTACAAACAGATTTGATTACTGGAAGAACTTGCACAAAGTTTTTTTAGGTTCCAAGGCTCTCAACTCCAATACCTATTATGAAAAGCTCTAAATTCACTTTAACTTGCTCTCCAATTAATCAGAAGCCTTGATTTGCAGCTTGGGAAAAGAGAGTTCACTTAATTTTAGCTTGGGCTGTATATTCTAATTTCATTTTAAAATATACAGGTAAATCTACAAAATGAAAATTTAAACCCAGGACTTGGGAAGTTAATTCTCTGATTTTAAGGCTTGGATTCAGCTTGGAGAGGACCAAAATTCATTTTCATATGTAGTTTTAGTTTTCTGTTTGAATAGCAGAATCTTTATATGATAATTTGCTGCCTGTTTATATCTGATGGAATGTAACATCAATATTGCATGCTATCATTACATAAGATGCTGCAAATATCTCTGACTTTGCATAGACAATGAAATCATAAAATACTACAATGTGTATGTAACCCTTCTGCCAGGTAGCACCACCAGCAGCCAGGGCCCAGTTCAATATTTGGGGGTTCCTTTCCACCCATCCAACACAGAACTGGCTCGAGCCCCCACCCGGAAATTCACACAACACTCCTGAGCGCCTCTGGGAGGCAATGCTTCCCCACTCACAAGCACGGAGTTTGAGTGTAGAAGAGAAACTTTTAATAAAAAGGGAAAGAAGCAATGTGGCATTAATTTTGGAAAACACCACAAATAGAGTCATAGGAAAACACCACAAACACAGCTCAAACCAAACCCATGAATAAACATCCCAACTCCCAGAGTAGGTTGGGCAATGTCCTTTTCCTCTCAAGCTTTCAAGTCCAGCAATGTAAGTGTATCATTCACATACCCAACCCTTCTCTGCACTCCTCTCAGTCACAGCCCTTGTTTAGGGCAGACCAGAGTTCAGACGTGATCTGCAGAGTTCACCTCCCATCCTGAGTGGGGAGGGGTAGCAGTTATCTCACTTACTCTGCTGGTTACTCGCCACTCACTTACTCGCTGCTCTCTGGCACTGCCCTGCTGGCCATTCGTTACCACTTGCTGCCGCTGGTTTGCTGGCTGCTCCTCACGCCTCTCCATCTTTCACCCCTCACTGTCACTGCTCTGCTAGCCACTCCTAACACCTCGTCATCACTGCCCTCCTGGCTATTCATTACATCTTCCTCTGACTTGTGGTGGATTTGACTCTCAGCCAAACCTAGTGATTTCAGCTCTAAGCCCAAAGCAAAGTCCAGCCACAAAAGATTCCAGCATTCAGGGGAGTAAATTTACATACAAAAAGGATTCCTTATGGAGCCTTTCTTTAACTCTATCATTGGAACAATGGGGAGAAACTGGTTGAACTTGTCTTACAGCTCATGCCTGGAGGGAATGAATTCTACTAACTCACTTCCTTTTCCAGCTCAATCTATAGGTCTCTGAGGCTAGGTCTACACTGCATAGTTATTTTGGAATAAGTTATTCCAGAATAGTTATTCCAAAATAGCTAATTTTGAAATAGAAATACACTGCAGAGAAGCTTCAAAATGAGTCCAAGTCAGGCATCCCTAACGTAGATGTGCTATCTTGATTTAGAGCCCCAGCAGGAATAACTAAGAATGGCCCAGGTGAGGGATTTTGAAACAGCAGAAATGGAGCATTTACACATGCCTTATTTCCAAATAGCTATTTTGGAATAGGCGTTATTCTTCATTAAATGAGATTTATAGAAGTCGGAATAAGCCGTAAGTTACTTAGAAATTATTTGGAAATAACAGAATTGCTGTATAGATGCTCGCAGTTATTTTGGATATGCTTTGCTGTGTAGACACACGCTGAAAGACCAGACTCTGTCCATCCAAGTGTATTTACACTGACAGAGTCTCTTCTTTTAAATTAATTAAACACAATCTGACTTTTCTGCATTGTGCATTCCCACAATAACTGCAAGCATTGGTGGTCATATCTTACAATTCCTGCATTTAATTTTAACACAGTTTGTGACCCTCCCCTCTGCCCCTCACAACAGCCAAATTGATTACAATGGGCAAAGCACCTTCTAATAGTTGAACATCTAGCAGGCCTGAGCAACCTGATTGAAGTGTATTTACATAATCACACCCAGGATTCCTTTCCTATTCCAAATGGCTGTAATGGAAGCATTGATTCAGACCTTGCTTACATGTATTTTCTTAATACATTTTATGCAGCTCAGGTTCTGGAGGAGTTGAAAATTAGCTGAACTTTGGAAATGTATGCAAACTTTCAAACCACCAAGAAACATTGGTGATCTGCAGAGTTCACCTCCCATCCTGAGTGGGGAGGGGTAGCAGTTATCTCACTCACTCTGCTGGTTACTCGCCACTCACTTACTCGCTGCTCTCTGGCACCGTCCTGCTGGCCATTCGTTACCACTTGCTTCCACTGGTTTGCTGGCTGCTCCTCACGCCTCTCCATCTTTCACCCTTCACTGTCACTGCTCTGCTAGCCACTCCTAACACCTCTTCATCACTCTTAATCTCATCACAATTAATCTTCATGACAGGGAGAGTAACTTTGGAGTATAAGCAGTTAAGGAGTTGTAATGCCAACTGGATATCTTACCTGAGAATACCTGTGATGAGGAAGAGTAAGTATTGTCTCTACCAAGCCATCCAGGACTAGCAGCTAGAAGCCACTGACTGTGGTGTTGCTGGCAGCACCATGGAAAATTAAACCCATCTTTACCTCGTGGAACCTCCTGTGACTATAGTAATCTGCAGTAACTCTCTTCAGAGTCCAGATCTGAAGGAAGCATGGAATTGAGGGTGGCAATCCCATGAGCTCCCTATACCAGGCTTGTAACTCCCTTTTCACAATCTCCTTTTGGTTCAAGAATCCATGGTTACAACACCATGAAATCTCTGGTTTAAACAGCTGAATACATGAAATGTACCAATTTTCAAATCCTGTGGCACGAAATTAGACATAACAGACTGTGAATTTGGTAACGCCTAGTGGTGAGTAATAGTCAACATGGCTTTGTCAATAACAGTCAACATGGCTTTGTCAATAACATGGCTTTGTCATGGCTTTGTCAATCATAGCAAACCAACCTAATAGCTTTCTTTGAGAGGATTCAAGCCTTGTCGATGGGGAAAGTGATAGATGTTGTATACCTTGACTTTACAATCTTGCATGACTTTCTCATAAACAAAAATGCAGGGAAATGTAGCCTAGATGGAACTACTATAAGTTGTATGCAAAACTGTCTGCAAAACTGCATTCCCAGAGAGTAGTTATTGATGTTTCCCAGTCTAGTTAAGAGTGCATATTGAGTGGAGTCCTGTAAGGATTGTCTGGGTGCACCTCTGTTAAATAGCTTCATCAATGACTTAGATAATGGCATAAAGAGAACATTTATAAGTTTGAGGCTGGCACCAAAAGCTGGGAGTGGTTGTAAGTGCTTTGGAGGATAGACTAAAATTCAAAATGATCTGGAAAAACTCGAAAAATGGTCTGAAGTAAATAAGTTGAAATTCAATTTACTTAATTTGAAAGTTGAAATTCAATTTACTCAATGGATAAACATGAAGAACTCCACTTAAGAAGGAACAATCAGTTGCACACATGCAAAATGGGAAATAATTGCCTAGGAAGGAATACTGTGAAAAGGATCTGAGGATCATGGTGGATCATAAGCTATAAGTCGATGATGTAACACTGCGAGGAAAAAGTTGGTTTATTTAATCTGGAGAAGAGAAGATTGAGGGTGGATATAATAATAATTTTCAAGTATGTAAAAGGAGGAGGATCAAAAATTCTCAGTTTGCATAAAGTGAAATAGCTCTTTCAAAGGCAATGTCCCAACCCTGATTTAAACAAGATGAACATCATGCCTGATTGTTTTTTCTCTACTGCTGCCTGCTTTGTACCCCTCAAAGAAGAAGTGGATTGACTACTGGATATTGATATTTTATAGGTGTGACTCTGGGGTTTTCATAACTCAGAAATCTTTCATATGACTTGTTAGAATGGGATTTCCTTTTTTCTGGGATAGGTTTTAGTGTGTTTTAATTCTGTAGCTACTGTGTGTACAATGACTACATTTAAAATATTCTTTCATTCTGGTTCTATAGATATCACTGATTCTAGTGATATTCCCCCTTTTAAATATACTTATTTAATTTAAATAAGGTTTATAATTGTATACATTTACCTATTTATGAATAGATAAATCAATATTAAGATTCCTAATGTTCAAAATAATACTGATGTTAGTGCATGTTAAATGCACTTTTATCATTTTTATGAGCTTTTGGGTCTTATCAGCTAAATCAATTTCTGTACCAAAATTATTGGAAGATAGCTAATGGGACACTACTTTTCTAAAAAGGCTTCAGAGGGGATCCTGGCAATTTTAGGCCAACAAGCCTGACTTCAGTACCAGCTCAACTGATAGAAATTACAGTAAAAAACAAAATTATCAGACATATAGAGGAATGTGAATTGTCGGGGAAGAGTCACCATGCTTTTTGTAAAGGGAAATCATGATTCACCAATCCACTAGAATTATCTGAAGGGGGTCAACAAGCAGATGGACTACAGGGATCCAGGGAATATAGTGTACATAGATTTTCAGAAAGTTTTTGACAAGGTCCCTCACCAAAGCTGTCACAGTATTAGAGGGAAGGATCTCTCATGGAAAGGTAACTGGCTAAAAGATGGGAAATGAAGGGTAGGAATAAATTATCAGTTTTCAGAATGGAGAGAGATAAATAGTAGTGTCCCCTAGGGGTCTGTGCTGAGATGAGTCCTATTAAACATATTTATAAATGACCTGGAAAAAGAGGTAAATAGTGGGTTGGAAAAATTTGCAGTTGATACACAACTATTCATGATAGTTTATGTCCCAGGTAGACTGTAAAGCTACAAAAAGCTCTCTCAAAATGGGGTGACAAGGCAAAAAAAAGGAAGATAAAAAAATTAGTGTTCATAAATACAACATAATGCATTGTAAAAATCCCAACTATATATATCAAATGATGGGATCTAAAATAGCTGTTATTACTCGAGAGAGAGATTTTGGAGTCATTATGTATAGTTCTCTGAAAACATCTGTAACTGTGCCTCCATGGTGAGAATACCAAATTTAGGACAAACTGCTGAGAAATAGGGCAGATATACTTGAAATCACGAGGTTATTCTCCAATGAGATATGTTAAACCAGCAACAAAAGTGAACTTCTTGCTTCATCACATTGGCTAACAAGAAGTTATAAAAGCATTTTCCTTAGGCATTTCAGTCCTTGTATCACCCTCAAAAACACTGGATTTGAAGATGAGTGGTTCAGAGTCCAGAGATTTGAGTAGGAAAGAGGCTGAAACATGAAAGAGGCAAAATGGAGACATTTCCAGAGCCTTTAATAGCTTCTTCTATGTGGCAGGAAATTCATTGCTTCAAACAAAACTTTCAGCACAGTTAGTGGAAAATTACAAAGAAGAGATAGAAGTTTTGAGTCATGTGGGCAAGTCACATGCCCATGAATGATTTTGCTTAGTCACAACAGTCATTACCTATACTTCAGATGGAACATACACAGAAAAGTCTACTAATTGTAGATGAGTATCTCCCATGGTCCATTGTAAGTTAAATATCCCTTGATGAGCCATTTAGTTTGAATAGTCCCTCCAAAATGTGTCAGCTAACTATCTTGTGATCGTTACCCTAGGAAAAAAACATTTGAAATACAGGCATAGAGCCAGTACTCATAACTTCAAATAGAAAAATGATACATGCATAAAAATAGCACAATAATATTTTGCAAATCATAATGTTTCCATAGATACCTCACTTAGCAATCTTTGTACAAGATTTGTTGCAACTACATAACAGTGGTTATAAAAATGGTTATATGGTTGTAGCATAATCAAATAACATCACAACATCCATTCAATGTGCAGCAGCAATCAAAAAAGTGTTCAGAATGTTGGGAATTGTTAAAAAAGGGACAGATAATAAGATAAAAAATATGATATTGACATTAAATAATACCATGGTATGCCTACAGATTTGGTTCTCCCCGCTCCAGAAAAATATATTGGAACTGGAAAAAGTTCAGAAAAGGCCAACAAAAAGGATTAGGTATATGGAACAACTTCCACATGAGGAAAGATTAATAAAATTGTGATGACAAAGAGATGACAAAGAAGGAGGGGATATTATTTAGGTCTATAAAATCATGACTGGTGTGGAAAAAATAAACAAGGAAATGTTATGTACTTCTTCTTATGGCACAATAGCTAGGGGAGTCACTAAATAGAATTAATTGTCAGCAAGTTTAAAACAAACAAAAGGAAGAATTTCTTCACACAACACATGGTCAGTCTGTGGAAAATCCAGAGAATGTTGTGAAGGCTAAGACAATATCAAGGTTAAAAAAAGAACTAGATAAAATAAATTCATGGAGGATAGGTTCATCAATAGCTATTAGCCAGGTTAGTCATGGATGATGCCCCTCGCTAGGAAATAGGCAACAGGTTATAGATCTGATCTACACTAAGGCCCTGATCTACACTAAGGAGCTATTTTGAAATAACTCCCCTTATTTCGAAAAAACAAGTAGAGGGTCCACACTATCAAGCCCGCTATTTCAAAATAAGGAGCTGGTTATTTCAAAATAATGCCTGCTTGTCATGAGGAATAATGCTTATGTCAAAATTGTTATTTTGGGAGTTACTATTTTTAAATAAGTTATCTCAAAATAATTTTGTAGTGTAGACATGCCCTTGACGATTAAGTGTTCTGTTAATTTCTTCTGGGTCACCTGATTGGACCCTGTTAGACAACAGGATACTGAGCTAGATGGATCTTTGGTCTGACCCGGTATGGCCACTCTTATGTTATTATTGTATATGAAGAAGGTCACTAATACAAATAAATTCCTCTCCTTTCCCATAACATTTTTTTATACTCAAAATGTGCTCATTTGACTTTTATGTACTCATTCTTCCTAACTGGATACTTGATCTGCAACAAAATCCCTTCAATCAACATAGAATATATGGATTAGCATCCCAAATCCATTCCTCAGGCTGAGGTAATAGACACTAAAAAAGGAGAACACATAATGATAGATGTGGAGGCTGAAAAAGAGCCTTTAAAATTCTGCCATATGGTAAATTATCTCACTAATCTGTGCTTTGAGCTTTGGAAGGCTTAATTTAGGTGTGAGATTTCTAGACTGCAGATAAAAGCAGGCTTTGTTTGTATTTTTTAATATGTGTAGAATTTCACTTGACTTTAAAGGAACATACACAATTTGTTTTAGCTAATGTAAGCTAATTGCTCTTGATCCAAATCAAGCTGCTTTAAAATGTATTGTTTCAAATTATACTAAGAAGCTGTTGCTTTATGCTCAGATATAAAGAAAACAAATAAAGACGATGGGCTGCAAGGAGCTACATGCTCTTCTCATGGCCCACTCAGCCCGGGGGCAACACAAAAACCTGTGCATGTGGGTGCACGTGGAGCACCAGTCCAGAGCACTTAGTCCCATCACGCTCTCAGAGAGGAATCCCTCAGCCCTTCTCACAAAGCTCCTGGAGAGGCCTGCCTTATTCCAGCCTCCGTGGTGGGACACCTTCCCACAACAAGCCACCACTAAGGAGTCTGGGGTCATGGAACCACACAGCAGTGCTGCACACAGCCCAGGGTCATGCCCATACTCAGTCAGCATCTGCTCCAGGTCAAGCACAGTGATGAGGAGGAGATTGATCCAGTGCATGGGAACCTGCCTGGAGGGGGGAGGAGAGAGAGAAAGAGGAGGGAAACCCACTAGCACTCTCTCCTGCAAGCAGTGTCTGCTGCTCACAGACATCTCCCTCAACACACCCCTCCTCCTCTCCAGCAGCCAGGACACCCCAGTACTGAAACTGATGTGTGCAGGATATAGAAGGAAGCTGAGCCACTTCTTCCCCCCTCCCATCTGCAGACTCCTGGCCTGGCTGGAACTTTCCCATGCCTGTTTGTCCCCGGACTGTGGTTGTTGCAATGCTCCTCTGGGATGTCTATGCTCCTGCAGGAAAGTTCCCACTGTCTAAGCAACATATGGCTTTGATCGAAGCAGATCAACATCATCTGACCTGAGACCTGCACCATCTGCTGCACCTGCACCAATCCACCAACTGTATAAGGAATCTCACACTGATCCAAACAGACATCATCTTCCTATCCAAGTGTTTGCTATAAATTCGGGATTCCCTTCCCCTCCCCGCCCCCCTTCCACTCCAGCTATTTTGAAGAAGTGGGTTTTGCCCACGAAAGTTCCTGATACTATATCCACTTTTTTTTTAGTCTCTAGGGTGCCTCAGGACTCCTTGTTGCTTTTAACATACAAAGAGATAATTTTAATATTTAGTCATCATTTTCCTGGGTGCCCGAGAGGATATCATGCTTATCTTATCATACTTATCTTCCATAGCTTATCTATGGAAATTATTCAGAAGTGTAAAATCACTTGGGTTCACACTGGTTTCATGTTGACCTAAGCAGGCCCATGGACAGAGGGGTGGACAAAGGGGTTAGTTGCCCCAAGGCGTGGAATTCAAAGAAGCCTGGGACCCCCAGCTGCTGCTGTTTCTACATTGGCATCAGCAGTGGCCAAAGCCCCATCTCCCTTTGAATCACCATCAGAATACCACGCTGCTCTGCCACTCCATTCAGCTCTGAGGGCTGGGGGTAGAGGTGTGTGCCATGGTCCAGGTGGTGCTGAGGGCTGGCTGACCCAGCCATGCCCCTTCTGTCCACAGCCCATCTCCTTTCAGGGGGCTTGGCGTGCCCCCCACACACCTTGCCCTGGGGCCCACAGTGTCTGTGGGTCCCGCTGAGCCTAGGTCTGGTGAATACAGTATTTTTTATAAAAGCATTGGACTACACCAAATTCACCAGGCCAGTTCATGCCATCTTCAGCAGAGTTTCAGTGTCACCCTCCTCCTATTGTAATCAGTGCCAAAATCCCTCTTGACTTCAATAGGCACAGAATCCTTTTAAAATGTGTATCAAGTATACACATGCTGTGAAACTTTTACTAAATGAATGTGTGTGAAGATGAAATTAGCATATATCTGTTATAATATAAGAACTGTGGTTTTCTTTACACTGTGTAAGATGAGGCAGATTTCTGGCTTGTGACATGGATCCATCAAATAATTTTCAATTTTGGCAATAAAAATATGCAATAAAGTCTAGACCTGTTCTTTTTTTTTTCTGCCGCACATTACATTGAGAATACAGAGTTGGCATGCACATCAAAGCTATTTACCAACGAACCACTTTGACAAATCATATGGGAAAAGATTGACTTGTGAAAATGAAGTCTTGGTACTGTTATAAAGTAAATGTGCTGAAAATATGTAGTTTTACTGTGGATATGAGGCTATTTCATTCAAATCAGAAAGCAGCATACAGCTTTGTCGAACTTATTTCAACACCTCAGGAGTAGGATGATTCAGAATTTCACTGGCAATGAACAAATCCCAAGTCTGAACAAAGTATCAGGAAAAATTTAGGTTCATAGGGGTCCTGTTACAAAATATTAAGGAGTTGGAGGAACACCAGTTCCCTGCAGGACAATAAAAAGATGTGCCAATAAACTTGCTTTGAAACAAAAAGAGCTCTGTTTGCCTTCCATTGTATAATAATTAATGATCTCACGCCTTACTGTACATATGGGAGAGTGAAAAGATAGAGATCAGGTTCGTTTTAAGTGGATTAATGAATGGCTGGGAACACCTGATGGGCTGAGATTTTTAAAGTAATTCTATTTAGTTGTTTTACTTCAATATTTATCTTTCAGATTTGAGTGCCTAATGAAGTTCCTGACATGCAGGTCATACCATATTAGGCTGTATTGTGCATTTATAGACAATTAATGCCCAGTAACATTAGAATTTTCACATTTATTGCCAGACATTCTCCTTATAGAGTGAATTAATACATGGTTCTGTTGGGGGACTCAGGAGAATAGAAATGTAAGAATCACAAAAGGGAATGACCCAAAGCCATTGAAGTCATTGGAAAACCAAAGTCACCAATGTGGGAATGACTGAAAATACTTGCCATCTGTTGGGAACAAAGTATGAGTTGGTGATCGTAGTCCAGTTCTTGGTAGCTGTTTCTCTATATTGTGGGGTGAACAATATTGATAGGGTAGTTTGGAGCATTCTGCTTCAGTTATTGCTTATTGTTTTACCTGTTGAATCATTAGACTTCCAATCTTGCATAGGCTGCCCATCTTGCATCTTTCACAAGCAGCAATTAACATTCAGAGTAATAATAAATGTGTATAAATGATCTGAACAAAGTGAAGAAATGGTCTGAAGTAAATAGGATGAAATTCAATAAGGTCAAATGCAAATCACTCTGAGGAACCATTAGCGGTATACATACAGAATGGAAAATGGCTGTCTAGGAAAGAGTACCGCAGAAAGAGGTCTGTGGGTCATAGCGGCCCACAAGCTAAAAATGGGCCAACAGTGTAGCACTATTGCAAAAAAAGAAAACATTCTGGGATGAAATATCAGGAGTGTTTTAAGCAAGAAATGAGAAATAATTCTTCTGCTCAACTCTGCACAGATTAGGCCACAGTAAACATGGGTGGCCTGGCTGCCACCCGTGTCATGGCCTAGTAATCCCTGAAGCCACATCCATTGAATGAGGGAGCTTGGAAGAAGGGGTGGATGGGGGAAGCAGGTGAGGCAAAGGTGGAAGGGGACAGGGATTGAGGTTTGGATGCCTAAACATCCTCTACTGGGCAGCAGGGACTTCTGGGCTAGATTGCAAAAATCCTCAGGCTGTTGCCGGCCCCTAGGTCTTGAGTTTGAGACCTCTAGTCTCAATAATACTTAGTCCTCTCATGAGTGCTGGAATTGGACTAGCTGAGCTTCCTTATAATTCTATAGGGGTTGACAGGCTGATTAAGCTATTCTGGAAGATTTTGTTTCCTCAACATGAAAATGTCATTTTCTTAAAACATCCTATTAAAAAACATCCAGGCTTGCTTTTAACAGTCACCACGAGTTAAATGCCAATTACGAGAGACTCCAAGCCAATCTCTGGACATCTGAATTCAGGCTCTGGTTGAAGTAACAAATGAAAATATTTATAGTTTTATCATATTGCTCTTTTGTTCTCATCAAAACAATTGTATCAGCATTTTTCAACATGTATTAGTTTTAATTTTCAATATTAGTAGTTTGCACTTGTAGAATTTCTTCTCTCTGAAGATATGAAAGAGCTTTATAAGATTAATTTTTCACAATGTAAATGTTAATAAAACAATAAGTGGTCCTGTAGAACCTTAGAGACTAGCA
>CM057845.1:197177324-197203087 GCA_030068395.1 Apalone spinifera
AATTTGCATCCCTTTTACGGAAAAGGGATGCAGTCTAGACACAGCCACAGTGTGGTTACCTTGTCTTTATACACTTGATTTGGTTTATTGAGTATATTTACTGTTGGTCAGGCATAGGAAATTCCATTTTCCAGGCATAACTCTCCACTGCCTTGTACCTTGTCTCATCATTTATGCCTGTTCAAAGTGGGAATAAAATATTGCATCACTCAGTTGGTAATACTTCATAATCTATACATAAGCATCTAACACCCTTTGTGGAGCTAAACTGCCACTTTAGCTGCCTAAATGAAAACTTTAAATCCTCATCTCCTGCCTCCTCCCCATTCAGCTGCCATGTAACCCTTTAGGTGCCCAGAGTCTGACCTAAGGCACCTAAATTTCCACCAGTAAAGTCCCAATGCCACTAGGCTGTGAAAAGCAGACTTAGTCTTAATACTTCTGAGCTGCTCGGCACCTAATTCATGCCTGAGCCCTAGCATAGACCTTCAAATTGGGGGCTTCCCCCACTTGTCCTGCCTGTGGGGATTTATTCATTAGTGGTTTTTATCAGAACACACCCCATCTACACCAAACATAACGAGTAGTCCAGTAGGTGGTACTCAGACCATGGAACCAAACTATAAACCAAGGAATATGACATCACCCTTCATTCCAACATCTATGGTTGAATCCCACCCTCCTGCCTCCTACCCATAACCACTAGGTATGCTGGGGTGAGACTCTCTCCTGTTGGAGCTGTTCCACTATATCAGAAATACTTAAATATTCATTTGGGTCAAAGAAACTATGAGAATGACACCCCAGGTTGGCAGTTAAGGCACTCACTTGAATAGTAGGACACCTGAGTTTGAGTTTCTCCTCTGAATCTATTAGGCTGGGGATTTGAAGCCTCATCTCTCACCTCCCAAGTGTGTGCTGTGATTACTAGGATATTGAATATAAGGGCATTATCTCCACCATATTTTGCAAGAAGTGGTTGATCTGGTTTAGACACTAAACTACTGGAGAGGATTCATAGTTGTGAGTTTCTGACCCAGTGTTGGGCATCTAATTTCCATGGAGGGGCAAGGTGCAGGCCATATCTATCTCCTTGGTATTTCCGACTAGCTAGCTTAGGTAGCTCCCTGCTAAGCATGATAGCTTATGTTAAATCTACGTTCCCTTTGTGGATCAAGATCTCTTTGCATAGTCATAAATGATGACACAAGGTGCAAGACAGCAGAGACCCAGGTCCTCTCTGTTAACTTGAATTTTCAGATGTCATTTTTACAGGGGCATACTATAGCATACTCCATGTGTACTCTTAAGCCTATTCCAAAATAATGTCTATATTTCCAGTTGGAAACACTTTTAAAAGCCAAAATGAAATTGTTGGTTTTAACAGACTCTTCCAGATAGTCTGGAGAATACAAATTCATTCTTTCAGGGTATGTCTACACTGCACACTTATGTCGAAATAAGCTATTCTGGAAGAAATATTCCGAAATAGCTTATTTCAAAATAGCACGTCTACACAACAGGGAAGCCTCAAAATTAGTCCAAGGTAGGCTCCCCTAATGTGGCCATGCTACCTCAATTTAGAGTCCCAGAAGGCACTGGGGAGTAATTACTCTGAATGGCCCTGCGGAGGAGATATTTCAAAATAGCAGCAGTGGCTGCACTCTCCATGCCTCTTGTAGGGAAGGGGCAAGGTTATGGGTACTTCTAGCCTAAAACATGCCCACAGAAGTGAGCTAGATGCACTGCAGGGAGCTTATACAGTAAAACCTGTGTTATCCGGCACGCCTGGGGATTAGAGAGTGCTGGTAAACTAAAAATTCTGGTTATCTGAGTGGGGCAGGCAGGAGCCATGCGGGGCCTACAGGGGTGAGAAACGGGAGCTGTGCAGGGGCTGGGATGTGGCCTGCTGGGGGGAGGGGGGGACAACGAGCCACGTGTGTTGGGGGAGGATGTGGCCTGGTGAAGGGGGTGGAAGCTTGAGGCACAGATGGTGGGGGCAGCCTGCCGGGGGTGCCAGGAGCCGCGGGGGGAGTCAAGATGCTTCCTGCTTGCTTCCGGCTGCCATTTGCCCCTCCCCCAGGTACATGCCGCATGCTAGTCTGAGGAGTGTCCCAGCACTTAAAGGGCATGTTTCCTTTTTTTGGTTTTTTTTGTTTTGCTTTTCCCGGCGTCAGAAATTTGCCAGTTTCTACAGTTTTCCGGATGCTTAAGTTCCGGATAGCACAGGTTTTACTGTACTTGCCCCGGCATCTAGAAAAGTTAAGGAAGGATTGTACCTATGACACTGACCCCAGGTAAGATGTTCTAGACAACAATACACTATTCAGTATCTGCTGTGTAGACCGACAATATCCTGTAAAATCCTGAAAATTTTTTCTGGAATTAAGATAAACTTTATTGAAGTAAGTTAAACCAATGGAATATGCTGTATTAAAAATAAAATTGTGTATTTGTTATTGTGGTATTGTATGTACCTTTTGCAGTAGGGAGGGGGATTCTATTGAACTTCACCTGTGATAAACTGTTGAAGTCCTATGTAGACATATGTATATATTAGTTCAAACTGGATTCTCTAGAAACAAGAAATGAAAAGACTTGAATAAAAAGACCACTTTTAGGCTAAGTTACGCCTTCTTTCCGACTTAGCAAATGGACAGGACGCTGAATCCATAGAGGGTTTCAATTTGTAGGGGACAACTGAAAGGAATTGGCCTACTGAGGCCTCATAAGACTGTGTGCTTGTTCTGAGCTGAAGGAAAGAAGCCCTTAAAACGGGGTGTTGAAAGGCTGCTTTTGCCAGAGGTAGCATGAACTAGTAAGCTCATTACCATGAGAGTAGGTTCTTTCATTCTTTTTAGTGTTTTCTCTGTAGTGCTTTTGACCTTCAGAATAAAATAGGCTCACTGAAAAAAATCTCAGTAGTAACTTTTACCTGTAACAGTCACTGTTACCAGTCTCTGAAGAGAAAACAAGCATCCTGTCATTGTTGGGAACTACACAGAGAAAGAAGAGAACCACACAGCTTGGGATTACCTCAGAGAGCGAGAGAGAAAGAGAGAGATGCAGCTGCAGATCTCCACTAAAGATCAGCAACAGATGAGGAGATAGAAGCCTAAGCATGGGTTTCTTTTTATTGGCTGGACCACTAAGGGGAAATAAATGAGGAGTTGCTCTTCATTGTGACTGATACATACAGTCATGGTCTTTTATCCAGAAATTTAAATAATGTCATGCTGTGTGCCCATTTTTTAAACCTGGCCCTCATGCAAATGTGGATAGTATAAAATGGCTTAAGTCCTCAGGCTGTGAAGAGCATGAAATTAGCTTTACAGCTCTGGGGTAGAAATTTACAAAAGATGTTTGTTCTTTCCATTTTCGGTATATGATGACTGCTTGGGGGGCGGGGATTGAGGTGAACAACTTTTCTCAGTGAGTAATTTTAAAACTGAAAATATAAGAAATTTTAATTAAAAGAATTGCTTTTTTAGAAATATTGGAAAGCATCCAGCAGACTAAATTGATTATTTCACTTTCTTACAGCTTATTTGATAACACACAGTAATATTTTCTTATGACCATTTAGTGTAATAGAGTACTGTGATTTGAGGCATAAGCTCTTTATTGCTTTTTGTCTTATCTTATTGCATCCCATTGTGTATTAGGGCTAATGCCTGTGCATCACTGGAATTAGGAATGGATGAATTCAGCACTTTTGGAAAACTAATGAAGATGAGTTTAAGTAGTTCCATGAGGCCTGAAAATTAGTGAAATTTTGAAGAGAAAAAGATAAATTACGGTTAATCTTTACCATCACAGAAAAATATGCAGTGTAGCCAGATTCTCAAATTCAAATTTTGTAGAACCCCTTTGGGAAAAAAATCTTCATTACATTTCTTTGTTCTGGACCTGCTGACACAAGCTATAATAAACCTCTTTATATTTAGAGAAGGGTTTTTTTTAGTGCTTTAGGATTTAGTGACGAATGTTCTTTATAAGTTAACAATTACATGCTGAGATGGCAGGCTGCTGAGCTATATGGTGTTACAGCGATTAAATAGATTAAGAGCTTCATTTCTGACAGGCAGATATTCATGACTGAGGTCTTCTTATCAAACATTTAAGTAACTCAGCTCATGTCTTGCCCTATCTAATCACCACTGCTCTGCCTCCACGTTTAGGAATCATCTCAGCAGTGGGTACATTTTCAAACAGCATACTAGCAGTAGATCTGAATTAGGGGAATCACAGAGCATTAGTATTGCACAAACTTTATTCAAAATAAGGGCTTTTCCAGAGAAATGTTCTAAATGTTCTTTCTTACTTTCTGCCATAGACAAAGAGAGCCACCCTTTGAGATTCTTCTTCCTGTAGCTCTGGATTGGGAAGACAGGCCATAACTGGTCACACCGTGATGGCAGCACTCAACATTTTACTCAGAATATGGGAAGTAACGTCTTTATGAACTTAATAATACTGGGCAGACTGGGACACAGAAATGAACTATAAACTGATAAAGATGTAACAGGTTGCAAAAGAAAAGGGTTAATCTCCATGAATCAGTGTCAAATTGTGTTGTGCAACAGGTGGGAAAGATGTGAGAGGTGTTTTATAACACTGTGGGAATCACATTTTTACCATAGTTAAAGGAAAATTGATTTAAAAACCCATGGCCAAATTCTAGGGGTCTTGTGCCATTGTACAAGGCACAAAGTGTTCACAATTTGCCAAGAAAAGTGGAGTCATCGGTCCAAGACTGCACCATTAGATGATCCTCACTGATGGTAACCAGTGAGAGAGATAGAATGACAATTCTTATGCACACAGCATTTCTGAAATCTCAGGAGCAAGATTAAGGAGAAAAATAGGTTTGTTTAGCTTGCAGGTCTATGTCTCACATGCTCATCTGAATAAACTACAGTGATTTGAACCAATGCTTCTAAAATTAGTCTGACACCACTGACAATCTACAGAGCACTTACTGGAGATGCAAAGATAGCTGGCAGTTTACTTGATGCTAGCTTTTCCCATTGCACAAAATAGTCTAAACATTTGCAAAAGCATCTAGAAAGAAGGATAGGGAGGAAGACTAATTCAGTTTGGGATGACTGTTATGTAAGAGGAGAAATAAGAGCTGTTCTCAGGGTCCATAGTGAGCTGCAGGACTGGCACTGTCAGATTCAGTGGGACAGGAGCTGCAATATGGGAGGAAGCATGGAGGTGCTTGCTGGGAAAATTTGGGCTGGAAAAGGCAACATGAACTTTTATTTTGACATAAGGGAGAAAGGGCAGCAAGTAAAAGACACAAAAGGAGGGTAAAACAAACAAAAGGAGGTATTTCTTCATTTGGCGCACTGTAAACCTGTGGAGCTGCTAGCCAGAGAATGGTGTGAAGACCAGGACTTTAACAGGGTTCAAGAAAGAGCTAGATAAATTCATGTAGGTTAGGTCCATCAATACTCATTAGCTAGGATGGGTAGGAATGGTGTCCCTAGCCTCTGTTTCTCTGGCAGTGGCTGACAGGGGAGGAATCACATGAGGATAACCTGTTGTGATCCCTCCCTCTGGGGCATCAGGTATTGGCCACTGTCAGAAGACAGGATACTGGACTAGACGAACCTTTGGTCTGACCCAGTATAGCCATTCTTATGGTCATGTGGTTGAAGCAACAAGCCAGACAAATGATCTTTGTAGCAGCCTTGTGAATCAATTAACAACTCCCAAAGTTCAAAAATCATGAAGTAGATGCCCAAAAATAATGATTTAAAAGAGGATGATGTGTTTTCGGTGTGTCTGATTTTTTAAGTCTCTGGCCAGACTCAGATTGTATGTGTGACAATTAATGCTTCTGAGCTCCTCAAGATATTGAGTAAAATTATTTTGGCCCCTGCTACAGGAGCTCTCACTGGTTGTTGGTACTGAGTTTCCAGCTTTTTCACAAACCCAAAACTTCACATTAATTATGTCCCTCCACAGCAATTGTTTATGCACTCTCATTGCTCACAATAATTCTGCCCCCAGTTATCCACATCTGACTGTCTCTCAGTTCCTGCATTACTTCTGCCCTGCCCCCAACACTTTTGCTTCTCCCACTGCAAACAGGGGCAAGAGGAGGGAGAAGAACAGAGAGCAGCTGACCCATTTCTTACAGGACAGTGGGGAGAAGGGAGCAAGTTGCCCTGAGATGCTTGGAGCACTTTCCACATCAAACTGATACCAATAGCAGTCTTTAGTGATCTCTGACATGTCTCTTTGCTCAGGGTAAAAACTATGCTATAAGTCATGTGGGGAGGTGATTGTTTTTTAGATATTTATTAATGGTTTTTTGGGAAGGTTAATTTTATTTTGAGAGAAGGGTGCGTCAACATTGCGAATGTCATTCCAATGGGAAAAAGGACTTTCATGATTTTTAAAATAATTATTTGGCAGAAAGACCATTTGGAAGTTCAGGAGAGTTGAAATAAAAGTCTGATTTAGAATCTTGGATCCATGCAGATGACAGCAGCTAGAAACAAAAACATTGCCTCTCTTTACTGAATCTTTTAGTGCAGTTCACTTTTGTTGTATTATTCAAAAAGCAGGTTGAGCTTGATTTTTTCTTTCCTGTTCCTGCTTTCCTGCTAAAAGGGGAATGCATAAATGTGACTTTTCCAGTCTAACCATGTTGGTTAATGAAAGAGCTGCAACAGCATCATGTGCTGAAATGTAAGACATCTCCTTGAGTCAGACAGTGCAACACCTGGTGGGAAAAAGCTGAAGAAAAAGGAGGAAGAGACAAAAAAGCTGCTTCAGAAATCCACAGACGTAGATGATTGGGGAGTGAGAGTTCAGAGGACTGTGAATTACCTTCACTGAGCTGCAGGGAAGCGCAGATAGCTCTCAGGGAGAAATAAGTTACAAAGCTGGGAAATGTCACTGATAATATATCAATCTATTTCTCTCCTCTCGCTTCCACCTCCCCCATCATTCCCAATGATTTAATGTGTGCAGTGATTAGCCCAGTGACCCTGAAGGGTGATTTCCCTGAAGGCAAGGCAAACCACAATGTTTAAACCTAGCATTTGATATGAGCCTGAGCCAAGCCTCACATTTTATGGCTGGAAAAGGAGCAAACACAAGAGACTTATGAGTCCACTTTAACAGTTGTGCTAATAGGTGGATTGGCTGGTGTTGGCGTGTGCCTGTGCCAGGCCTCAGAATTTTTCTTGTTGTAAAAGAAGAAATCTCAAGAGACACTATTTTCAGTGTTATAGCCAGGTGTTCGTTACTTGATCTCTCTGCAGTAGTGGGTGGAACAGTGTATCTCTCTTATTACATGCATATACTCAGTGTCTGATCTCTCCTAATTAGAGTGTGTTCCTTGAGTTCTATTCATATAAGACTCTGTGTGTGTGTGTGTGTGTGTGTGTGTGTGTGTGTGTGTGTGTTTTAGTCCTTTGCAAAGTTTATGCATTGACTTTCAGTTCTGCAATAGCCAGATTGTCCAAATTCTAGCCTGAGTTACATTTTGTGGGGCTTTTTGAATTACTAACAGCCCTTGAAATGCTGATGAGTTATACAAGAACAAGCAATTGGGAACATAGAAATTGCCATACTAGATCAGACGATATGGTATCCTGTCTCTGACCATAGCCAGCATTTAACTAAAGTCGTATTTTGTGGCAATTAAAATGTGGGGCCCTCTTCTATATTGCTAGTCCTTAGCAACTCAAATACATGTCATCTATTAATAGGCCAGCAAAGAGAATAATATAGACAAAATCAATATAATGTATGCTTGGCTTTGTTTGTAAAACATAACTCAAGTATCTTTATGACTAGCTATTTCAAGAAGATTTTGGGTGAGAGCCTAAGCTGGTGTGAATCACCATTATTCTGTTGATGACAACAGAGCTATGCTAATCAACATCTGTTGAGTATGTCTCCCATAGTGAGATGAATAGAGATAAATGATGTTGAAACACTGAATATGATGAACAAAGAATCATTCTAATTCAGTGTGATCTTCTGTTAATTATTTTCTCTGATACCTGTATAATATTTTAATTTGCTTTCTATCTTTGTCCAAAAAACTGTGGTTCAATTAAGATTGAAAAACAAAAACATAAATCACGGGCTGGGTTTTCTGTTGTCTTGCAGCTTGTGTAGCCACTTAAACCTGTGCAAAGTGGATACAAAAGCCACCTTACTGATGTGGCAGCATGTCATACTCACATTGTTCAGATGTAAATGATCATACTAGGGACAAGGCAAAGAGAATCACAGAAGAACTCGTGTCAGACCTTGCCTGTTTCACTTTCCAGATCTTACAGGATGATTCTACAACAGCAGTGATAATATCCTTTGGGGGAAAAGAAGTTTGTTGAATGTTGGAGTGATATTGTTCAAAGCAACAGACTTGAGGCTGAAAGACAGATGAAGCTTGAAGACATTGCACAACAATGAAGTCCAAAGATGCTACGTCAATCAACACAAGCCAAGAAAGTGCCCGGTATATGGGAAAAGACGCAATAACTGCACTGGATTACATCACTTTGCAAAATGTGCACAAACCAGAAGACTGTGCAACTATAGACAAAGAAGAAAATACCATTACCACCAGCTAAGATGAGCTTTTGATAGGAGCAACAGACAATGCAGCAGTCGACAGTATGAACTGCCAACTAGAGAGCAATTGGGGACATTTATTAGTTTGGAGTTGACATTGGAGCACAAGCAAAAGACACACTGTTAGTAACTCTAAAGAAACTCACAGACATTTGAAGGGGACAAATGGCCAAGCTCAGGGCTTACAGTGATGAGTTTATCCCTGTAAAGGTACATGTGAACCAAATAAATGGGTAAAAATGACCTTGGAAAATATATAATTTGTAAGAGTACCAGGGAAGAGAGCACCTATTATTGGGTTAAAAGGCTATCAAGCCATTTGCCTTATTGGCAGGCAAAGCAGCCTACAGCCTTAGAATCAGGTTTCTGCCTTCTCCTCTTCTAAGTATTTTTGTCTCTGTATAGAGGCATGAATTCAAATCCCTCCTGACATTCCTGTTTGAGGGCTTAGGAAGGAATTATCTCCAAGGTCAGATTGGCAGGGATTTGGGGGAGTTTTTCATCCACCTCTTGTCAGAGGGTTTGGATTCCTGCTGGAATCATCAAGACAAATTTTACCTAATCAATTGCCTGCTATAGTGAGGGCCACAGACACTGGTTGCTCTCTGCCACTCCTGCTCTCTGTGTGTTTGTGGCACACATTGATTGAATCTCCTGAGGACTGGAATACTTTAGTTTAACCTAAGGTCAATGGATGAAATTAAATGGCCTGTGATATATAGGAGGTCTGACTAGATGGTAATGGTCCCTTCTGGCTTTAGAATCTAATAAGCTATCTATGAAAAAATAGACCCAATCAAAAGAACCAGTGAGAAGTAAGTTTGGGGGGTTTGTCACTGATACAAAATGAAAATGGTCTTTAGACATAAAGGACCAGATTTCAGAAAAAAAAGGGACAAAACCCCTCTGTTATTTTTGGCCTATTATTTATGTGCAATTATTGCAAGTGCATATGGAAATACACAAAATGAATGTAAAACTGTAGCAATTGCATGTATAATGTAATGGTATAGTTACATTTGCAAAACACGTATACACATTTTGGGCTCAAATTTCTGAAAAACACTATCACGGTAATAAAATCATATTCATGCAATGTTTATGGCCATCATTTGCATTTAGATATATACAAGACTATAGCTGAGTTCAGCTAGAAGATGATCATTAGTAATGATCCTCAGGGAACAGGAAGAAAAAAAAGGAGGAGTCACACATATTCATAGGTAGTTACAATTTAGCTGTTAGTCTTGTGGCAGCCTGAGCAGGTATTATATATCAAATTTTGCAAAACTTTGAAGATGAATGATACCAGATGATGTTTAAGCCACTTGCCCATGGTTACCTTTGCAAACTAGATTTTTTTTATTGTTCACTGCATAGCAAACATATCTGATATCCCACTACCTGCTAATACTATCAGTCACTCCTCAAAAACCTTTACAGATATTTTTGAATCAGCAAAAGAGGATGAAACACTGTTTGCAATGGTCTCAGCAAATATGGAGCTCATTTTTCACAGGATTTAAGGAAAAGTTAATTGTAGAGCCACCTGGGAGCACATAAGAAAGTAGAAAGATGCTGTGTTGGCATGCAGGCTGCATAATGAACAAAGTTTATCATACACACATTCAAAATAAGAAGAAAAATCAGCACTATTTCAATCAGAAAGACTGTTAATATGGGTGACATTTTCAAAAGTAGCTAAGGGTATGTCTACACAGCAAAGTTTTTTTGAAATAGCAGCAGTTATTTCAAAATAACTTTCATAGCGTCTACACAGCCATTCTGTTGTTTCAAAATTAATTCGAAATAGCAGAGGACTTATTTCGAAATTGGTAAACCTCATTCCACAAGGAATAGTGCCAATTTTGAAACACTGTGTAGATGCTTATTTCGAAATAGGGGGCCTCCAGCCCTTCCCAGGGTGCCCTGCTGGCCGCCCTGGCCACAAGGTAACTTCTGACCTGATGCCCTGCCAAAACTGATTCCAACCAGCCTTAAATGCAATTCAACGTCCACTCAGTGTGGACGCGCTATTTTGAAATAGCAAAAAGCTATTTCGAAATGCATTTTGTGTGTAGACGCGTTATTTCGAAATAAGCTATTTCGATTTAACTATTTCTAAATTAGATATTTTGAAATAACGCTGTAGTGTAGACATACCCTAAGTGACTTAGATGCCTAAATGCTATTTTCAGAAGTGATTTATAGGTATTTAGGAATCATAAGTGCTACTGAAGGTCAATGGGACTGAGGTCTCTAAATATATAAAATGTACTCATACTGCCTATCATCACAAGGCACCCCAATGTTATAAACACTGATTTTTTTTCTCAAAATAAATTATTTTAGTTAAAGAAACATGCAGTGTTTGGAATATTACATTACAGCAGTTGCCAAAAAGGACTGGTGAGGCTGCACAGTATTCACTTGCTAGAATGTTATGTACAAAGACATGCATATAGTCTACTTAACTAGAGAGACCCTACAATGCATATATTTTACCTACTGATTGTATTAGTAATTAGAGCAGGGCTTAGAAGCCCTAAGAACAGGGATCTATTATATTAGTGTACAAACAGATAGCACGGGATGATCCTTGCTTTGAAAAATTTACAACTGAAACTGGAAAAAGAAAGTGATTTTATATTATAATTCTTGCAAGCCATTGTCAGTAGGAATGTAAAGAGGATAACAGGGAGATAGCCATTTAAGGAGATGTATAGATCTATAGGATACTTCAGAATATTTAATCTTCTACTTTTCTGGGCCTCACAAGCATTGCCTGGGGCATAATTTCTACATACGTTATGGTTTTGTATGATTTATAGGTTGAGTGCAAAGTTTAATTTTAATTTTCTCTTGTCACATCCACATATTTACTCATATCTGTGATGTGTGCAGGCAAACCCTTGTCTGATTTCTTTAACTGTCTCTATGCCAGTGTATGAAAACAACTTTGGCAGCATATCATTAAATAACTAACTCCATATAAAACATACAACCCTTAGTGCAAATGGCTGCTCTTATGAGTAAAAAATTCACACTTCTCAAGAATTCTATTATGTGAACGAACATAAAGTTCACTTTCTGGAAACACTAATGCAAGTAAACTTAATTCAAATGTTCACTCAACAAAAAAAAAAACCAAAAAAACCCCCCAAAAAACAACCAGGGCTTGAGCACAACCAAAATAAATTCATTTTAAAATATGAGCACAGATATACTCCATGCAGTAGTCCTCCAGCTCCAAAACTGAGCCACAAATTCCCAAATATTTGGATAGAGAAAGATTTATTTTGGTGTGGCTTGGAAAGGAAATGAATATTTCAATGCTACTTTATTCATTCTTACCATCTAATCCAACCATGCATGTTGGCAGGAAAAATCACATTTGTCAATCCTAGAATGAAGACAAGAAATAATCATAGAAGAGTAAGATTGGAATGGACCTTGAGACATCAGCTAGCCTACCCACTGAGCTGAGATATGACTAAATAAACCTAGACAACACCTGAAATATTTGTCTTAATCTTTTCTTAAAATTCTCCAGTGACAGTGATTCTATAACCTCCCTTGGAAAGCTATTCCACTGCTTAACTATCCTTATATTTAGAGGGTGCGTCTAGACTGGCAAGATTTTGCGCAAAAGCAAAAACTTGCCAGCTGTCTACACTGGCCGCTTGAATTTGCGCAAGAACATTGATGATCTAATGTAAGATTGTCAGTGTTCTTGCGCAAATACTATGATGCTCCTGCTCAGGGATAAGCCCTCTTGTGCAAGAGGGCCAGTGTAGACAGGGAAGAACTGTTTTGCGCAAAAAAGTCCCGATGGCGAAAATGGCGATCGGGGCTTTTTTGCACAAAATCGCATCTAGACTGGCCATGGATGCTTTTGCGCAAAAGCACTTTTTGCGCAAAGGCACCCGTGCCAATCTAGATACTCTTTTGCGGAAATGCTTTTAATGGAAAAACTTTTCCGTTAAAAGCATTTCCGCAAAATCATGCCAGTCTAGACGCAGCTAGAGAGTTTTTCTTAAAATCTAACCTAAACTGTCTTTGCTGTAGATTAAGCTAGTTACTTCTTGTCCTTTTTTCCTTGATCACCATCCTCTTTATAACAGCCCTTTACACATTTGAAGACTTTGATAAGCTCCCTCCCACAGTCTTCTTTTCTTAAGATTAAATGTACCCAGCTTTTTAACCTTCACTCCTGAATCAGGTTCTCTAAATCTTTTATTATTTTTGTTGCTCTCCTCTGGACTACCTTCAATTTGTCCATATCTTTCTTAAAATGTGGACACAGTATTCCAGTAGAGGTCTCATTAGTGCTAAGTAGAGCAGTACATTTGCTTCCCATGTTTAACACTCCTGTTAATACACCCCAGAATGATATGAGCCTTTTTTACAACTGCATCATGTTGACTCGTATTCAGTTGATGGTTCATTATAAGCCTCAGATCCTTTTCAGTAGTACTACTTTTAGACAGTTATACCTTTTTTATAATTCTGTATTTTACCATTTTATTCATTAGTGTAGTACTTTGCACTTGTCTTTATTGACGTTCATCTTGTTGATTTCCGACCAGTTCTCCAATTTGTCAAGGTCATTTTGATTTCCAATTAGGTCCACCAAAGTGTTTGCAGTCCCTCCTATCTTGGTGCCCTCTGCAATTTTTATAGGAATAAAACAATTATCCAAATCTCCAAACAATTATCCAAATCATTAATGAAAATATTGACTAGCAACAAAAGCAGGACAGACCCCTCTGGGACCCCACTGGATACCTACTCCCAGTTTGACAGTGAACCACTGGCAACTTCTCTTTGGGTACAACCAGTTTTGTATTCACATGATCATAATTTCATCTAGACCACATTTCCTAGTTTACTTATGTGAGACTGTGTCAAAACCTTTACTAAAATAAAGAGAGATCAGGTCTACTGATTCCTTCCTTATCCACTAGGCTGATAACCCTGTCAAAAGAGATACCATACACATTTTAAGTTAAAAAGTTTGGGGAGCATGAGTGATGCATTTTTTGACAACCTGGTGTCTCTGACAATTTAGATAACTGTTGGTCCATTAATTTTTCTGAACATAATTAGAGGATTCTAAAAAGGCTAAAAGGATGGGATAAAGAATATTAATACCTGCTTACTGCCACCAAAATAATTGGTAATTAAACAAATACTGAAAGTTAAGTATGTGCATAAATTCTTTGATGAATAGCAATGGTTTGCTGGGTGCTTAGATTATTTTATTCATTTTATAGTTGGTTGTTTCTTGTAGATACTGGAAGTTCAGCTTATCCTGTGAACAGTGTTTCCAAAATAATGTTCTGTTTAGGTAGAAGGTGAGAGGAAAAGTCAATAATACAGTCTGACAAGATGAGCAGCAGGATCAAATCCTCAGAGTATTGTGGAGATGAATGTCAGAGAACATTACATTCAGTAGGAATAGTGATCTTATATTCAAGAGTAATATGCAAGACTTCCTGAAGTAATAACAAATACTGTATTGTTAGTTTATTGATGGGATATTTCAGAGCTAATAGGGGTCTGGGAAGACCCACAAAAATTGACAAGGGTTTGGCCAGGCCTGCAAAATTTTCCTTGCTAAAGTAAAGGCCTGTTTCTCTCTTTGCATAAGGCTTATAGAAAAGATAAGTGAGGCCCATTTTCTCTTCCCTTGCAGCTGATGAGATAGATAGGGGCACTGTTACACTAAATTGCAACTTGATAAACACACCTATTGTTCTCAGTGCCCCATTGTACTTCTTGCCTGGTCTCACTCGCTGTAAAACTTATTATGAGGGTCAGAGCTTCTTTCCCGTCCCTGAAAGCTGCTGATTAAGATAGTATGCAATGCCAATTCAACTAAAAACCAGTAAACAACAAACAGGGGCGGGTATAATTGTATTAATCACCTGCTTATTAATATTAATTGTATGGGAGTTAACTTTACTAAATAAAGATTTATGGAAAGTAGTGAGAGACGTGAATTTACATATTAAAATGTATAAAGGAGTGTAACTGCTGCCAAATCTTGGCTACTCAGAATGATGTGCTGGGGGTCCGAGGGAAACATGCGAGGGCAATAAAGTGGTCCGTTTACTTCATCCTCTCTAGAGTCTGCTCTTCTTCCAACAGTCTGCCTCTTGCAAGGACCAACCATGAGCAAAATAGTTTTGGAAGCAGTTCACAGAAAGGAGGAGTCCTGATGATTTAGAGACAACTACTATTTGAGAAGATTTTACTCAGCACTTTGACCCAGAAAGACAGACTATTCCTGAGAGGAAAAAGATCATTTCTTTTATGTTAGCAGATCAAATATTGCTCCAGATTGCGCAAGATATAATTTGCTAGGAAGAATTTAAATGTAGACTCTGAATATGGAAAACTTCCATTTGACTTTAGTGGGCTTTGTTTCAGGACGTAAGCTCATTACAAATCAGAGTTTAACATGGCTCCAACCTAAGTCCTAGGATCATATTGCTCCTACACAAATTAACCAATGGAAATACAATATAAAAGATAATAATAATTCAGGAGATAGTTCGATTACCTCAAAAATAGCACTTTTATCCTGATGATCAGTCTTTACTTATATATAATACAAATGGGCTGTGTCTAGACTGCATCCCTTTTCTTTAAAAGGGATGCAAATTAGACACCGCAATTGCAAATGAAGCGGGGATTTAAATCTCCCCCGCTTCATTTGCGTAAACATGGCTGCCGCTTTTTTCCGACTCGGAGCTTTGCCGGAAAAAAGCGCCAGTCTAGACGCGGATCTTGCGGAAAATAAAGCCTTTTCCGAAAGATCCCTTATTCCTTTTTTTAATGATGGCCATTCACAGAAATGGCCTATTCTTGTGCAAAAAGGCTTATTCTTCTTAGAAAGAGGAATAACTCTTGCCCTCTCTTCTTATGATGTACTGTAAATTTTCTTGCACAAAAACATGCTTGTAGTGTGGACATTCTGCAAGTTTTTGAGCAAAAACTCTGCAGTGTAGACATAGCCTTAGTCCAGGTTTGTTCTTCAGCAGGTCTGAGGAAGTGCAACACCATGTGGTCAGGAAATTGAGGAAACAATGCACATTTAAACCAATTAGGTTTTTCTTGCACATTTTCTGAAATAGAAACCAGAATATTTTTTTTTATTAGAAGAAACACTGAAAAGAAAGAATTATATATCATTCCAGAACAGCCAGAAAAGAAAGGAATACCTAACGCTGAGGATAATATAAGGGCTCACTGAAATGGAAAGTAAAAGAACCTAATATAAACCTTTATAGAAAGGAAAGAAATGCAATGCTACATGTGTAATATCATAATTTCTCCATGCTTTCTCATTCTCCACATGGGCCGAGACAGATCAGAAAGAGCACAGAGATTAACATTCTTAGCAACTAAGTACCTGCTTAATCAAAGAAAAAAGAATAATATAGAGCAAGTTTTTAACCATCATAATCAAACACATCTTACTGTGATTTTTTCCTGGCCCCATCTTCTCCCATCTTGCACCCTTGTTTTGTTGTGAATGAACCTTACAAATATAGTTAATGTGAAAGAGAATTTTATCTGCAGAATTTTACCTTGAATCTACATAGAATGTTGGATAATGGAAAATGCCAAAGGATTTCTTGGCAACGTGGCCACAAAATATCCTGGTAAGTATCAAGAGTTTAACATTTTACAACTTGTTCACTAAACCACCTTCTCAGTCCCTCTTAAAACTTCATTTAGGCCATGAAGGGAAGCCTATAAGGACTAGAGGGAAAGAGAAGGGAGAAAAGTAATGCAGTTATTGAAATGAGCCTACACCTCACTGACTTTAGTAACTTTTAGACACTACCATTGTCAAAGTCACGAACTGACCCAAAACTCATCAAAGTAAAACTTCCATTCACTTCAGTGGGTACTTGATCTTATTCCAGATAAGCAAAATTAAAACAAACATATATTTATATCTATATCGTTTGAAAATATTTGATACATTTCACATACTCTAATTTAGGTCAGCTGTCTAGGGAAATGATCATTAACAAATATATTTCCTTATTTACAATGGAACCATATGGCCTAATCCTCTGCAACAAACTTGTCTCATAATGTTTCATATAAGAGCTTTGTGGTTAGCCTAAATTCATTTCCTCTAAGTTTTGCCATAAACAGGAAATCCTTCTTTGGAGCCAAATAAAAATTTGCTTGGAACAGTTAAGTAACATTAGTTTTATAAACTTCTAAGCAATGGTATAGTTAGACTTTTCTTTTAAATTGCTGTTAAATAAAATCATAACTCAAAATCAAATTTAAACAAGATGCAAGTAGACTAACATAGCATATACTCTAGCAGAGTATAAAGATACAATACAGGAATTTAAACCTAGAGTTTGGGTTTTAATACAAAAGTTTGTGGCATATATTCAATTACTTGTTAATTGCTAGGTACTGTTTTTATGTAGCTTACATTTTTATTGGCATTTGACACAGTTAATTATGACAACCACATGGCACATAGCATCTGTTATTGACCTTTGAGCAGGGTATCTTAGGAATTATTCTAAATCTTACCAGGTTTGATGATTATATTCATCAGCTTAGCATTATTTCACATCTGTGCTCTTTTGTTGCAATATCTCTTTATCTCTTCAAGGGACGATTCTATTCTATATCTCTATTTTACCTATGGTCTATCAGCAGAAGGTACAACATGCATTTCCACTGTTACATACATAAGAAATCAATTACTGAGTATCAATTTTATAAAAATGAACCTATAAAAAAGAATTTAGAATTAAGTCAGCAACTGAGCAATTCGCTTTTCTTGGCAATACAATCTGATAACACAATACAAGTTGGACCTCCCTGGTCCAGCACCTTTGGAACCTGACTGGTCCAGACGGAGAGAGTTTGCTGGATCAGGGAAGTTGGCTCATTTGCCAGGCTCCCTTGCCCGTGTGACACCGGGCTCCCAGCTCTTCGGCCAGTCCCAGAGCTGCTAGGGCTCCACTGCCTCAAAAGCTGCCAGACCCTGCAGCACCATGGCCCGCAGGGCTCTGCAGCCCTGGGGCAACAAGGCTCTGCTGCTCTGGGGCGCTGGGGCTCCACTGCTCTGAAGCACCAGGCTCCATTGCCCTGGAGTTAATGGGGCTATGCTGGCCCATGGATGTTTCTGGACTAGAGAATCCTGAACCAGAGAGGTTCAACCTGCATTAGCTTCTTGCTGTATTGAAACTCTTTCTGGGTAGTGCTAATCTTGGACTCCCCTATAGACATTGGATAAATGAAACTAAAAGAATCTGCACTGGAGCTGAATGAACTCTTTGCTTTGGACAATATAGTCCCCAAACTGTAGTGAAGTTATATTTGTGAATTATCTGAGAACAGATCTAGAATTTCATTAAGGGTTATTCAAAATGGTGTACACAAACATATTTCATCTGATTAGTCATTCAGAAATTATTCCTTGCAACCTCTGCTTTAAATATTTGCTGTCTGTAATTCATGATGTTGATCGTGCACCACTGAAGTCAACTGGCTTCAAAGGGAATAGCCCTAATAACACTATGTACCTATATATGTGCTGTATAACCTTGCTTCTGATTCCTAACTAGATTAACTCCAAATTTCACAGAAAATTCTAGAAGGCAGGGAAACACTTGCTTGTGAAAATACATATTTATACAAATGTTAATGACATCTCTTCTTTCTCCAAGCATTTTTGTGAGGTGAAAAAAGTTCATGGAAATGTTCGTAGAAAGCAAATAAGGTAGATTGTTGCAAGCAACATCAAAGCAATTTTTTATGTTATTACTGGCACAAATGTTTGCAAGTACTTGTTAGTAATTTTTCTCACATATAATGGAAATCACCTCTGTTTAGAAGTATTTCTTTTCTATTTGCATACTGTTGAATGGTTAGAATGATTTCTTGTCTTGCTGAGATCTTGGAAACACAGAGATATCTAAAAAACTACAAATAATGGAAGGAGAAATTGAACCAATCTTTTTCCGTCTTCAAAAACAAATAAATTTTAGTCAAGCAAATTTACCATGCCTAAATAAGACATAATAAAAAGATTCTTCTCCAGCCCCTCTGAAGTTTTGCTTAAAAAGAAATAAAAATAAAACAACAACTAATTTGCCATGTTTTGAGCTGTGACTAATTGGTGTATGGTGTTCTGTGGTGACAAGTGAAATATATGAGTTCTCTTTAGGTTTATTCCAAACAGCTTTTCAACAGGAACATCAAGGCCTGGAAAGCATGTGTCATACAACACTTTATAACAAACAATATTAAACAGTAACTTTAATTTAATTAAAATTTACTGACAAGCATGAGTTCATGGCAGTGTAATGCTTTGAAGACCACAATAAATGTTTTTGAAAAAGATGCCCCAACCAACATAATAATTTGCTCATTACATGCAATTCCAAAAGAACATATGTCTTAATAGGAAGCAGGTGGCTTTCTATTTGACTATCAAAATGTCATACTCAAGTGTGCTGTAAGTAAACAATTGGAAAGTCCTCATTTTTAGATGAAATTGAAAAGCCATGGGTGAAATTCTGGTCCCCTTGAAGTCAATAGCCCAGCTTCCATTGACTTCAATAGAATCAGGATTTCTCCACATCTGGCTCTTGGACACCTATTTATATGGAATAATTAGATGCACTTTTGAACTTTTTAGTAGAAAAAACATGTATATATTCTAGTCTCTTCCCTGACAGCCACCAAGAAGCTTAAATAGCAGCAGCTTTAGATGTTATTGGAACTCATTACTATCATAATGAATTAAGCAACAGTTGCGAAATGGTGCTGTGGGCTCTCCACAGACTGCAAGGTAGGATTCCTTTCTTATCTCATCAGGAGAATCTTGGGCAGAGAACATTTATTCAGACTTTACAATGGAAAGAAGACTTTAGTCCAAGCTATCAAAGGGGGCTGGTTCAGGATGCTTAGGGTACTGAAAAGAACGGAATCTGGCTGGTAAGTTGCCCGTAAATTAGACTGTTCGGAAGGACCAGTGACATACAGGATGTACATTATCTCAGGATCCATCCAGAATAGAAACTGATATTAAAATATATCTCTGAAGGATTAGGAATCTCCAGTTGTCAGTGAGGAGAACATATTTTCAGTTTGGAGGGTTCACAAGATATCAGACCATGATATCACATCATTCGATTAACATCATGCCTCTTATTTCGTTCACCTCAATACCAATCTTATTTTAGTGGTCTGATTTTTTCCCCCAAGAGCTGTAAGAGGTAGAGTCAGGCTGCGTCTAGACTGGCAAGTTTTTCCAGCTGTCTACACTGGCCACTTAAATTTGCGCAAGAATACTGATGATCTAATGTAAGATTGTCAGTATTCTTGCGCAAATACTATGATGCTCCTGCTCAGGGATAAGCCCTCTTGTGAAAATGTATTTGCGCAAGAGGGCCAGTGTAGACAGTGGAGGACTGTTTCGTGCAAAAAAGCCCTGATGGCGAAAATGGTGATTGGGGCTTTCTTGCGCAAAATCGTATCTAGACTGGCCACGGATGCTTTTGCGCAAAAGCACTTTTTGCGCAAAGGCACCCATTCCAATCTAGACGCTCTTTTCCGCAAATGCTTTTAACGGAAAAACTTTTCCGTTAAAAGCATTTGCGGAAAATCATGCCAGTCTAGACGCAACCTCAATGTTGAATTACTATCTGATCATTTCTAATCCTAGAGTCTCAAAAACACAAAATACTAATCTCTAACAATAGGAATTGTACTGGTAAATTCATGTTGGAATTAAAAGTGAAAGCAGGGAAGGGAAATTGGTTAAATGTGATGAATGCTCTACTTTTATAGTAGAACTCACATATTTATATTATTTTTAAATACTTTTCTTGTTGAATGCTAGCTATGAAAACTTTCCATATTTTCACAAAAGTCAATGAGAAGTTCATGACCAAAATTTTCAGAAGTTACTGGTAATTTTTCAGGGCCTCAGTTTTTGAGTTCTGAACTTGCACTTTTTAAAAGGACCTATATTGGGAAAATTCTGAGCACCCACCTTCTGAAAATAAGATATTTTCAGAAGTTGGTCCCCAACAATTAAGATGCTGAAACTCACTAGTCACTTTTGAAAAACTTGGTCAAGATATATATTTGGCTATTTTTCTCTCTGCCTGCAAAATTTGAGAGGCTATTTTGAGAGGCTGCCTTTCTCATCCAGGCTTTGAACCCAGTGATAGCCAACTCACCAAGATTTCTTTAATGTGATTAAAGAATGGCCAGTTAATTGTCATGTATTGGATCTAATTCTGTAGCTTTCACTAATGCAAACATTTCCATTTACTTCAGTGTTTCTCGAACATGCAGATCAGCATAATTATTTTCCCTGCAAAATCATTATGAATTATGTGCCTGTGTTCATATAATCAGGTAGATAGACATGAACAAAGATAAAAAATGTGCAAATGCTATGAATTATATTTAATTGTAATTACAAACTAACTATATTTTATAATTTGCTTTTAATTCCTGTTACAGATAGTAATTAAAAAATATCTTGAATGAGAAGCAGGGATTCCAGAGAAGTCATGGTGAGCATAATTTACTACATGCTGCAACAAGCTGTTGTAGCTTCATGAATTCTCCATTTTCTAATGTGAGACTTCCTGTTCAGTGCTCTGAGCACATTCAGCCATCAGTAGGTATCACATAATTCTACAGGGAATTAGTTTATATACTTAAAATGGCCTTAATCACATCATCCAGTGTTTTCCTAATTTTACTGGTATGCCACCTTAGTTGAAGTTCTGTCAGAACTTTCTTTATAAACCTAATTATCAGGTGTTTATAACCCACTGGTAAAAAATTCCCTAAGGGTTCAAACTGGAGGTAGAAGTGCTCCAGCCATGATTTAATGTTTGTAAAAATGTAAAGGAATCAATGTAATTATATTTAAATGTTATGAGATATTACACCACCTGTATATTTTATACTCACACCAAATCCCCAGCTCTCTCCCACAAGCCAGACACATCTAACTTTGGGAGTGCTATAGAAGTAGAATTTAGGATTATTTGGGCCACTCTAATTGTATATTTGAATATGTTGTATGTATATACCTGGCACCTTAACTTTGAATTTTCAGGCTCTATCATGTATTATTTTTTGAGAAAATATTCTCTAAATGTATTTGACATGATATATTTTTAAACTTTAACTACAGATTTCAGTGTGTGTGTGTGTGTGTGTGTGTGTGTGCACGCATGCGCGTGAAACAGAGTCCAAAGGTTGTATTATCATTATATTTAATGTAATCTTGTAATAATGTGATATTTTTTAAAAGGACACAGCCAAAGATCTGTTATTCCTTTCCTGACCGCCTCCTTTTCAGGTATAGGAACCCTTTACCTTTCTTATACTGGAATTACATACCGTAGGGCAGATTTACATTTAGTGCAAATGGATAAAACGTTAATGCAGACAATGGAATACAATGAAGTTAAGCATGTTTGTTCCAGATCCAAATTTAACCACAAGTATTTTTGTGGGGGACAGACAAGGAAATTTGTCATATGAAAATTAATAAACTAATAAAAAGACACTTTGATTTCCAGCTAATACCAATACATATCCCAGTTTTATGAAACCTAGACTCTAATGTAAAACTTTATCAGTGATCTTGTTAGTGGTAAGGCAAAATAACTCCCCAGATGCATGGACTATGCAACAGTGAGGTATGCCTATCTATTACTGAAGAATAATATGAGGTAACTTGTGCTCAAATTTGGTCTGTCAAGTAATTAAATTATTAATCATGATTAATCAGTTTTAACTGCATAGTTTAAAAAATTGAATACCATTTATTTAAATATTTTGAATGTTTCCTACATTTTCAAATATATTGAATACATTTACAACACATAGAGTACCAACTGTTCAGTGCTCACTTTATCATTATATTATTTTTATTACAAATATTGCACTGTAAAACAATAAACAAAAAGAAATAGCATCTTTCAAATTACCTCCTACAAGTCCTATAATGCAATCTTCATTGTGGAGGTGCAACTTAAATGCAAAAGGTTTTTCACATAACTGCATTCAAAAATGAAATAATGTAAAACTTAAGAGCACTGTTTATCAAACTTTTTGTGCTGTTGACCCCATTTGGACTTAAAAAAATTAGGACCCTTTCCCCACTAGATAAAAAAATATGATCCACTATTTTCAGCCCCCTTTGGGGCTCCAGGCATCAGCCCCACTCAGGGCACAGGGCTTCTGTTATTAGCCCCTTGATGGTGTAGGGCACAAGTCAAGGCTCCCGCCCTTGTGCTGCCCATAGAACTCTGGGGCTCACACACCAGCCCCACACTGCATCTGGAGTCCAATTGAAAAGTGACAGAGGAGGAGTAAGTGGGGAAAAAAAGTAACTTGATTCAGGATTGAGTTTGATAAGTAGTGGAAGTTAAGTGCTATAGCAAGGCTAAGGTACGTCTATAGCATACAGCTTTTAGCAGCAGTGTAATAACTATTTGTCAGCACTTTTGCCTGCAAAAAACATCCAGTTCCTATGAGCAGCATTTGTTTTGTCAGCCAAGAAAGCAGTGTTTATACTATTAGTATTTGAAGTGGCAAAGCTTTTATCGTTCAGGGGGAGGGAGGAAGTGGGGAGGAGGTTAAGTGCCTGTGAACCACAAAAGCTTCATCACTCAATTGCTAGTGTAGACAAAGCCAAAGGACTTCAAATCTGCAGTACCATTCTAAACATGTTTTTGCCTCCAGTTCTTGTGCTACAGATAATCTATGGACAGCAAATGAGTCCCGCCTGCTGTGACAGAGTGTACTTACAAAGTGTCAGGATTGCCACAAGCCTATGGATCAAACAAAGTACAACAGCTTCTACCAGGCTATTTAGAGTGACCATATGTCCCATTTTGGCTGGGAAGTCCCTTTTTAAAGCCCTGTTCTGGCTGTCCTGAATTTTTGGACAAAACTGGCCATTTGTCCCATTTGCTCTTGTCAACTGATTGTCTGTTGGTAAGAGAACACTACACAAATGAAGTTATACCTCCTAAATGGGATGTAACCCTTAGTGGGATGCAGGGGAACATGCAGGGAAGTGAGTGGCAACTCCCACCTCCACTGGAGGGATAACTCAAGAAAGCAGCTTGGGTCAGCCCGACACAGGCAGGCAATGAGTGGGGAAAGAGGAGAGGGACTCCAGACAGCCCTGCAGTGAGGGAGAGGTACCTTAGGCTGGCCCCATGGGAAGTCGTCTTTTCCCATTGGAAAAATATTCTTACTTTAATGCTACTGCAAACTGGATAGTTATAGACTGTAGCCCAGTCACCACTGTACATGACAGACAACTATGCTACATTCACAGAATAGACCTTATATTGGTACAGTTGTACAACTACAGCTGTGGCACTATAAGGTCTCGCATGCAGTCACTCTTTGCTGGCAGGAGAAAGCTCTCCTCAGGCATAATTAAACCACTTCTGAAGGAACAGTATTAGTTATGTTGGTAGGAGGGTCTCCCCTGCTGACATAGTGCTGTGCACAAGAGCATTTTTGCTGGTGAAATTTGTCAGTAAGGCTATGGGTTTTTTTTTTCATGCCTCTGACTGACAAAAGTTTTACCAACAAAAGTGATAGTGTAGACAAAGCCTATGAGAACTTATTCAAATTGCATCTTCCAATCATTCATGCACCTTACCCACCTGAGCAAGGTGGAGCACAATTATCCTTTGTTGCTGAGACTGTCTGGTTTGATCAATATATATAGCAGAGGACATTGCTAGCACCTGATGGCATGTATCACGTTAGTGATCATTGGAAAGTGGGAAGTCACGCTCTAGTCTTTCCTCTTATCTGCTTATTTCTATTGTTTTTAAGGTTTTTTGGGGGGTGGGGTGGGGATGGAGTGTATCCTGACACAAACTTAATTATTTCTGCAAGCAATTTTTTATGTAATAGCGCTACAATAAGACACATCATATAAAGGGATTTTATTGTGTTCTCAATGAAATGGAAAGCTTCTTTTTGTTTTGTTTTTTAACCTACTACCTATTAATTTAATTTGGTGACCCTTAGTTCTTATAAGAACAAGTAAATAACTTTTCCTTATTCACTTTTTCTACACCAGTCGTGATTTAATAGACCTCTATCATATCCCCCCTTAGTCTCGTCTTTTCTTAGCTGAAAAGTCCCAGTCTTTTTAAATCTCTCTTCATATGGGACCCGTTCCAAACCCCTCATCATTTTTGTTGCCCTCTTCTGAACCAATCATGCTGAAATCTTCCAAAGATGTGACAGTGGTAATTTTACCCCTCCTCCCCCAAACCAGATTCTGTATGGAAGGTGAAAAACCCTGTGACGGGGTGATTCCTGGAGTGCTGACAAGATGACTGCCACCCTCCTTTTTGCTCTTGGGGTTTCTCACCACCCTGTCCTGCTGGGCCAGCTCCCTGATCTCCCCCAGCCAAGGAACAGAGCTGAGAATCACACTTCCCCCCTCCGAGTAGCAATGCAGACACTAAATCTCTTCAGGTCCAAGGGAATGCAGTTTTGGGTACAGCTTCCTGAGATACTACTCTCCAAATAGGATCAAAACCCCCAATGAATTATTTAGGTAAGTCCCATTTAACAATGAAAGTGGGAATGGGAATATACTGATTGCTCCCCCAGGTAGTAATTATTTACACTGGGCTTGATAGAAAATACAAGTAATTTTATTAAGTACAAGCAGAAGGATTTAAGTGGTAATGGGTGAGAACAGGCAGAGCAAAGTAGATTACAAACTCAAAATACAGAAAATGCTTATCTACTTCTGCACTAAACCTTCAGTACTAACTTATTACACACTTACTAAAAACATATCCTAAATCTGTTTCTTTCCCAGCCAAGCCTTCCAAAACCTGGGCTGTTGCTTGCCCTGGGGTCTTTTGTTCCTCCCTTGGGTGTTTGAGCCATAGACAAAAGACTCCTATTTTCCTATTGTTTTTAAAGATTCCCTTTTTGCATGGGAAGTCATCTGGCCAGTTGGGGTGGACATGTGACTTCCCCAGACCAACCACTGCTAAGACTTAAGGACAAATGGCTACTTGCATATGATTGCCCAGACACTGAGGCCTCCCTTGATGACTTTCATTCACACA
>CM057845.1:197203187-197219146 GCA_030068395.1 Apalone spinifera
TTGCATAGCTTTGGCGCAAAAGCGCGCCAATGTAGACGTAGCCATAAAGTATTCCTTACTCCACATGACTAATTTTACACACAAGAATGATACATACACCAGAATAAGATAAACAGATCCAGCGGATTAAGACATGAAGATGGAGAGGTTACATGAAGTAATTTGCCCAAAGCACCTTTGAGTTATGTACATTTATGTCAATAAGTCCATTTCATAATGCATGGGGCAAAGGGATGAACTGTCACAAATTTCACACAGTAGATTGCCTATTTTGTTCATATAGGAAAATTCCCCTTGAGAAACTGGGATGGGATATCAGCCTAGCTCCCAACGCTGAAGGAGATTCAGTAACTAGATTAAGGATGAAAAGAATTGGCTTGGACAAAGAAGCCCTCAAAGTGAGTAAACTATATCAGACCCACTGCCAAATGGGAGCCAGTTACCCACTCCTAGTACCACTCTGATTACCAGATGGCAGCAGTAGTGCTCAGGACAGCATTTAGACCCTGATGCAGCATACCACTCTTCCCTTAGGCCACGAGCACGGGGAACAAAAGAGGAGAGAAGGGGACAGAAAGCAGAACTAGCCCCACATGTGATGGCAAGGAAGAATAAAGGGAGCAGATAGGAACACTGCTTCAGCTATTCCCAACTGAGATTTCTTCTCACTTCCTGCCCCAACAAGGTATTTCATAATTGATCCCTGAGGAATGGGACGAGCATTTATGTAGTATCCCATTAGTACACACACTTCGTATGCTTGCTGTGTGTCTCTGAGATATATGCTATCCACCTGCCTGCTAGAACGACAGAGAATATTTAAAAAGGATTAATGGCTTTTACTTCCTGGTCACAGGCACAGGTATCCCTGGTTATCAGCCAATGGCCCTATTTGAATTGTGTAGCATTTTCCATTTCTTGTTAAAAATTGTAGAAAACATAAAAAATATCGCTAATATGCCCTCAATGAAATTAGAGACACGAGGACTCGGCAAGTGGTTGTAATGTGCTGCCGGGTCTTAGTGGGGTAAAAGAGCAAATACCTATTCATATTTCATACACTTCATTTATGCTCTGGACTCCTTTGAACTCAATTTTCACAATATTCAATATTTGTCAAAAGAGAACACCTTAAGTGAATCTTACAGCTTTGTTAAACAAAACTAATGTTTAATAATCCATAATCACAAATACTTGCACCAAGACTCTGACTCTAAGATGTATGAAGATGTAGTCAGGGAAACAAAATATTCTAAGAGTCTTTTTATCAAACTAATCCCTGTAAAGTAAACCCTCTTCAACTTTCCTTCCCATGATCTCATTTCTGACCTACAGCAGCTGCTATTCAATTCAGGTGATGGCCACATCTTTATGATCATGTGTAGGTAGTTTACATAACTTGATGGTTTATCATTTTTTTCTTCTATTTCAGGGCCAAGACCATTATGGCTGAAGTCGATTGTGACTGAGACAGCAGCTTACTGAAGTAGGTTTAGAGCCATTTTTTATATTTCAAGCATATAGAGTGAAATCTTGGTCCCAATCACAGTCACAGACAGCAAAGTGTACATTGTAGAATTTGTATCACTTAGACAGAGGAGAAGAAATGCAATTATTATTTTGGGGTGAGTATCAAACAATTTTTTGCCTTCCTGCTCCACCCCTTTATCCAATGAAACATAACCAATCCTTATCCTCCAGGATCAGATAACCATGCACAGGGCCAGCCCTTTTTTGTGGCTCATCTTTGACTAATTAGCATTTCATCTAGTGCTGCTATGTGCTGAAGCAGCAACCTTACTATGTTCAGTTGTAATAGAAGGAAGAGGAAATGCAATAAATCAAATAACTTTATTTCTGGTCAGCCAGGTGTACTAATGAGTGAGCTGAAAAGGTTCAGAGGTTTGTTCTGATACACCTACTAAATGCTTAGGTGAAAAAATAAGTTGTATTTATATTTTTAAAAGGTAAATGAACTCAAAGTTTTGCTTTAAATTTTCTGTTAAGTTTGGATAAGTTCTTTAGTCAGAAGTCACTCATATATAATGAAGCGGCCACTGCTTGCTCCTTCTTTATTACTGACATTGAACCTTTTCAGGGTACATGTTTTGGTGGATTATTAATTGCACAGATTGTACATTGTCCTCTAGGGCCAGTTCTGAACCACTGAAGCCAATTAGAGTGGGATCAGCTCTTTATGGGGATTCCCTTCCACCCCAATCTATCATCCCTGGACTTTTTTGCCATGCATGTTTATTATATACTATTATATATTTAATGCCAATTGCATACTAGAAGCTTTACGGAAAAGAAAGATAGCAAGATAATCACTATGAATTATTCAATCCTAGCTAGTATAGATTGGCATAGCTCCATGGCATAAGTGAAGCTTCGCTGATTTATACTAGGTTAGGCTCTGGCTCAGCTACTTTGCACTAGAGAAATAGAAAGCAAACACGGAACTATAAAATGGTCAGTCCTTACTGCTAGTAAAACACAAAAATCAGGGACCTCTGGCTGTCAACTCTTGGCAGCTAGCTAGTGTTCTTTGACTCCCCATCACTTGTCAGCCTTTGCAGCTTACATTTTATGCTTGGCAGCTTTTCCATTTAGACTATTATTCCAGGGTTGATCCACAACTCTGTGTAGCTCTGAATAGTTTGGAATTTTACAAAAATGGAGATTAATCCAAAATCAACAGAAAACAGTATTTTTCAATTGATTATAGTAACCTTTGGATCAGCCTCAGATTGAGGTTTAATTGAGCCAAAACTCAAACCTGAAGACTGTTCCTGCTCCTACCTTCTACCGAAGCCAATGGAAACATTCAAATTAAATGTGCAGGTATTAAGTGACAAGTACTATTAAGAAGATGGAAGTAGACAGATGTCAGTGGAAGCAGGATCAGAATCTAATTTTTCTGTGTTCTAGTTTTGACACATGTATCTGTCACAGACATAATAGTTCCAAACATCTCTTAATAACACTGTTGGTTAATATTACATTTCTCAATTACTTTTGATGTGGAATGGCTATGAAGTTATTATGGTAACCCACTTTGCTTGAACAATCTTTTCTGGTCTGACTATTACACATAACATTTTGCAGCGAAAGCATTTTAAGTGGATTTGGGCTATGACCAGATCTGTGGTCTTAAAACTTTTCTGTAGAACTAGGCCCATAGCTACCTATGCATTTTAATATGCCCCTGCCTCTGAAATTTAATGAGGTAATTATAACTGCTAACACCAGCTTCTCCTCAGCCACCCAAGAAGGAAAAAGTCCTCTTGAGGTCTTAGATAACCATTCCAAACAAAGTAACTATTCCTTAACTAACCTCTGTTTAGTAACTAAACTCTCTTTAGGCCAAGTAAATATTTAAGCTGCTGTCTCTGGGTAGATCACAAACAGACATATTTCTGTTATCACTGTCTGTCATTCTATCAAGGTAAGCAGCAAGAAGATGCAAGAAATAAACCACTAAGTATAAGAGAAGTGTTTTCAGTATGTGTTTGTACTGAGGGCTAGAAGAAAAGTAAACTCAGCACCTTATTATAGCATGTAAGAATCAAACCATGTATATGTCATTTCCTCTTTAAAAATAGTTATTATATTAATGCTGTTAGCAGTATGATAGAGAAATTAGTGTTCTACAGGAAAGCTTTGAAACAATGAGGTCTTCTGTGTCACTTTAGATAATTAAAAATGACATGAGCCAAAACCATGAAATAACATCCGAAATGGACCGATTTGTCTCCGGGAGGGACATGGCCTATATAAACTAAGTTTTTCTAATCACCAAATGTTAGTATTTAAAATTATTGCTTGGGGTTAGAGGCACAAGAAATGTTAGCCATCTAACTGCTATTTAGGTGCCTAAATCCCACATTTAAGCACAAATGACATCTGGCTGACACTGTAGGTGCCTAAAATCCCTTGTAGGTAACTCAATTTACACAATTAAAATGTTCTTCATGCCTAAGTTTTTACTAGCGAGCATGCGAACAGTAGCCTCCAACTAGACATCTGGATACCTGTCTTACACATAAGCCACACAGGGCTCCTAATACAAAACTTGTGTACTGGTAGCTCCTGGGGCCTGATTCAAAGCCCATTACATTGGTGGAATGGACTTTTCAACATTCCCTTGCTTAACAGTTTATGGGAATTCATGCAGTATACTGTACAGTGCATTTAATCTTGCCATTATATTCATCTGCTTTAAGCTATTTGAATATCATGAAAATTGCTTACTCAATTTTATATTCAAGCAGGCAAATGCATATTCATGTGTGTTTGGGAGTGTAATGCTAGATTGTCACATGTAATAAACAATTATTTTTTCTACATAACTGGAGCTTCAAACACATTCAAACATACCTTTTGTTTTTAAAGACAGAGGAGATGCTTTTTACAAGAAATGAAATGTGGGCATTATTTCCAAGCAAATTCTGGTATTATTTATCCTTTTGAGAAACCACTACACAAGCACATTTTGCCTTTTGCTCTTCTGATTCAATTATTTTTTCACAGCTCTCTTTACCTCATGCATCAGCTTCAGAACACAGTCCTAATTAAATGCCGTATTGTTCAAGTGTTTTAAAAACATGCCTGTAATACACTGCATTAAATTAATTCATGGTCTTCTGACTGTAGGTTGTGCATCAAAAGTATTCTCTCTCTCAGATCTACTGCTACTAATTGAACCAAACAGGAGTTGGTATAATAACCCTTCTTACTCCTTATAGAAAAGCTGTTCATTCTGAATCTGGATGCTTCTCTCCTCACTTATATCTTACTCTTGTGTAGATTAGAAATGTGTTCTTTGCAGCTGTCAGAAAAAACCTGACAGCTGTACAGTTCTGAATCCTAAAAGAATAACCCTCTTGGAAGAAAAAGAATTATGAGTGTTTCCTTTCTATAAACGTACCCTCCTGAATGAAAAAGGCTTTACTTCCACTGAACATGAGAGAGAGCTGCCCCATAAATTAACTATGTTCCTGAGGTTAGGAATTCTCATGAAGAAGTGAGTTTATGGCATGTTCCCTACCCACCTCACTTCTAGTTGCTGGAAAATTTAGAGCTACAATACAACTTCGCATCATACACAAAGTCCTAATTTTACAAGAGTTTTACATATTATGTAACATCAGGATGTGTCTTTTAGGTTGTAAATATCCAAACTAATGTTGTTTGTACAGGGGGTGATATTTTATGTAAGCATATTAAAGGATAGGAGAAGATTGGTTTGCCCAAATAGTCCTGACAAATATGAATCTAAATATAGGAAAGAAACAATTGATCAACTTAACTCATAAAAATCTATCCAGTGCTTTCGTTCTGATTTTTTCCCTCAAAATAAATTCACCGATGTCTTCAATAAGTGCTTTGTTTCATTTGCTGACCTTGGCAGTTTGTTACACATTTAAGCTACATGTGTGCACAATGGCTAAATGCTACATTCCTTATTTAGTCAAACCACTGTGCTCTTGACTTTATTGCAGTGATTCAGTTTAACATTCCAAAGACCAGATGCTCTTTTCCCAAATTCCCAGGTAAAAGTAAGGCATTGATCTGTCATTGTTCCACTGCATGGAGGAAATCCATGAAGAAGATTCTGTAAATTTATGGGAAATGAGAAGGGAAGGAATTGGGGAAATGACCAAGTTTGTGTGTTAGAAAGAAAATTTATGAGTAAGATAAGAATAAGGGATAAGCAGAAGAGATATAGGATTGAGGAAACACTATGAATCAAAGGTGGAAATACTTCCTTTCAGGCTGTGAATCTGAGTTGGAATGAAAATGCCAAGAATCATCCTATAATCAGGAGTGGAATCTGTCAAACTGATCACAGAAGAGAGATCTGTTTTAGGGGATTAATTTTGGCCTGTTAAGATGAGAAAGAGAGAGAATTCTGGGGATAGAATGTAAACTGATGATTAGAGCCAGTAAAACAGAGAGGAAAAGAAAGTTCCATGCTGTATCAGGGAAAGAAATGCAGTTGAAATGGTAATAGGACAGTTAATTGAAGGAAGAAGATAGTGATAAGGAGTGAACAGAAGAAGATGGGAAGTGATATAAGAAAAAAGTAAGAAAAAGCCATTTCAGGTGTAGCATTAAATATAAATGTGAGAATTTTATAAGAGCTGCACACAAGAACAGAAAGTCAGTGATGTGAAGATGGCAAATGGAAATGTGAATAGAGAAACCAAAATTATACTTTCTACATAGCTTTGGGCTGAATGAAATATCATGCTGTTAAGTAGAGCAGTAGATGACTGATTGTGTAGAATAAAACTGATACTTTTAAGGAAAAATAACTTTTGCAAAAAGGGCATCAGGAATATTCTTATTGGTGGAAAGTTTCTTATAAAGATTAAGATTGCTCATCCCAGGTTTGCTTGGTGTTATAGTTTCTATGAGTTTGACTCAGGAGTCTGCTTAATTTAGACAAGTAGATAAATTTACTCATATAGGTGGGTTGAATAACAGAACTGAGTTTTGTATATGAGCCAATACTAACTAAATTGGTTTGGAGTTTAGTCTCAGCCCTGCCATGAATCTAATTGAGCAATTTCTGGACTTAAAAAGAGTAGTGGAAATCTTGTCTCTGAGAGGTTAAAGCTTGCTACTGTCCTATTACAAAGCTTCAGAGGAGACGGATTATCTTTTTGTATTACTTGACCTTTAAAATGTATATCGACAAGCAATCCCATATCACTTCTGACAAAAAGAATTTTTAAAATCAATTCATTTACTAGAAAATTAAAAATATAAAATATACTGCATTTTAAAGATATTTAAAATGGAGAATAATTGTCCTGAAAACATTCACAAACTTTGTATAATACCCAAATGAATATCGATAAGCAATCCCATATCACTTCTAACAAAAAGAACTTGTAAAATCAATTCATTTACTAGAAAATTAAAAATATAAAATATATTGCATTTTAAAGACATTTAAAATGGAGAATAATTGTCCTGAAAACATTCACAAACTTTGTGTAATGCCCAAATCTACAAATGACAAAACTTCCTTTCTTCTTGCTGGATTATGGTATTTTCTGGTACAGCAGAGCATATGAAGGTTACTATAATTTACAGCTGACTTCTGGAACAAATTTTGTTTCGTTATTATTGGTACATAGTTGTACAGGAACACCATAAGTGCCTCTTTCAACTTCAGCCTGAATCTTTGAAGACAAAGATTAGCTATGAATTTTGATCCACTGATAAAGCACACATAGTAATGGGTGAAGCATAAGACAAACATAAAGACTTATGGCTGTGTAATTTCCAAAAGAGATTAAAAGACTTTGCTGGGAAACATTACTACCCAAAATCCTGGAAAAATGACAAATCTGGAGTAAGTCACAAAATGTTCCTTACTATCCACTTCCAATTTCCACACCAAGAGTTTTGTTACATATCAGAGAGCTCATAGCTAAATGAGATGGATTCTACAGATTTCTTTCTCGTATTTCAAAAAGTTTTTCATTTCAGGGTATACATAGGCACATTCAGATAGCAAGATATCCACTTTGCTGTCTGCATGATAGTGTCCTACCAGTCTGCAAAGCAGGGTGGGATGCCTGACATGTTCTGTTTTCTGTCAGGCATCATGAAAGCATCAGTGCAGCAGACAAGCAGGAGCAGAAAGGCAAGGCATATGGCAATAGGTGCTAAAAGATTTTGCTTTTGCTCAGATGGCTTTTCCTGTACAATCAGAAATGTAGGGTCTGAAGTTGGAATTTTTTTCATTGACTTCAAGGTCAGCAATACTGAATGTTCATTGCTTGATCCTGCACATTTCACATCAGTGGGAGCTTTTCCATTGACTTGAATGAGAGCGAGCCCTTTTTTTGCCAAAATATACGATACACAAACAGAAGTAATGCTTTGGGAGAAAAACCAGAAAACTCACGTGACTTATAATACTTGTAATAGGTGTTACACTATTCAAAAAAAATTACATAAAAAAACATGGCACCTCTGAAAATCACCCCATATCATCGTGTCTTCCACCAAAGAGAATGCCAAAGCTGATAGAAAATGACCTTATAATACATAAGGGTGACATTTGGAATTTCTGCCTCATCTGGGTGAACAGCTGCTCGCATGGATAGGTGGAGTTATTGCAATTCACTTTGCATGAATAAGGAGTTCACAGCCTGGCCCAGTTCATCCTCAGAATGAATTAAAACATATTCTCTGAGCTGTGATTAGGAACCCATTCCTGTTCACATCCCATTGATTAATGGTAAAATTTCCATTGACTTCCAGTGGAGCCAGGTTGGGTTCTAGATAATAATCTTCAATTTATTTGCTTAGACAAAGAGAGTTTACCTACAAATTACATAGATTACAATCTTCATATCTTATTTCTAACTTTAAATTACTAAGCAAAAGTGATTTTCATAAACAGACATCATTTTAACTGTATAAATAACATTAAGCTCTATCATACTGTTTCAGAAATGTCTGTCAAATGCTTGCCAGAGGGGGATTTTCCCATAATTTGATACTGCCAGGAAGTTAATGAACTACATTTAATCACCTAGGGATGGTCCATCTCAGCCTTAGGTTACTTAAAATAAACATAATGGAATAATTAGCAGCATTGTCCATTGTTCCTCTTTGTTTTTCTGATCGAAAGGCAAAACCCCAAAACCAGTTTGGGGCCAGAAAAATGTGGATTTTTTTCAGCCTGACTAATGAAAATATTTTAATTTCCCATAGACTTGTGTTACTGAAAGTTTTGTTCCTTCATTGAAATTCCATTTACTGTGAAGCTAAATATTTTTTAAGGCCCAGAAACAAACTAAATATCTAAACACAGATTTAGCTAAGCTTTAAAATCAAGATTCAACATTCCCGGTGTAAATAAAATTTACGAGAGATTCCATACTAATGAAGAAAAAACATATCTCTTGCCAATATTTTGTTTTCAGCTCATTTTCTGAGTGCGTAACATATACATCCTATGGAAACCTTGGTGGCCAGATTTATTTATTATAACGAGACTTTATTGGGACACAATGGCTTTGTGGCATTTCCTTAAAATTAATATCTTGTAGTTGTTTGAATTGATTTTTAATAGCAAACACAACATAAACATTCCGGTCTGATGAGCTTTGCCCTATGAGTAATGGCACATATGCTGATTTATATTCTAATGTATTTGAAATTCCACAGTTCAGTACAATTGGAAAAGAAAACCCAACAGTGTTTTAAGGCTGTTTTTTAGGATCCACTCAAAGCTGAGGTCACTGTGCTATTCATTGCCTCTTTGCTTTGTTGAAATAGTGTTAGCTTGCTCTTTTTCCCTGGAGCCAACAAATTAGACAAGCTTTTATATCTCTGCACAGAACAAGTGAAAGTGGAGATATGCTAAATGTTTCTAAAGAGATTTGCATTTTTTGAGTTCTTCAGCCTTCTATTGTTTTGTGAGGGATATAATCCTTCCTGGGAGTGGAACCAAAAGCCCTCAGTTCTGACATAGAGCTCTATTGACCAAGCTAAAGGGCAAAGTATTCAGGGCTAGATTCATAAAGTGCAGTTTGAAGAGCAGTCTAAAGCCATTAAGTATGCATCTGCAGCAGTATCCATTCCAAGCATGTAGGGCACAATCCTATTTCCATTCAAGTCAAAGGAAAAACTTTCATTGACTACCTTGATGCACTTGAGAAGCCCAGGAGATTTGTGTGCTCTTTATCACTGTGTTAAAGGCTAGAAATAGTTGAGGTTTATGTGCTCTACTGTCTAGAAACCCAGGCTCTTCCCAGGTCTACAGGGTCCCATGCCCACATAGATTCCAACTCTGTAAAGAGCCTTTAGTGGGGTGTTAGGAGGTGTTGAAGGGATCACCCTTCTGCATAAGACTGGGAAGATGCATATCCCTGATATTCTCAGATTTGAGAGACTCGATCTGGTCTTTAGCATCTTTTAATGGTTTCAGCGGAAATCCAACTGAACTGACATTTTCTCCTAATCATGGTTAGATTGCAGTTTGCAAATCAAAACTTCATTTGCATCAAAAACAAATTGTTTTTAAACTAAAGGAAGGCAATTGTTCTAAAAAAGACAAAGGCCCTTATCTGCAGCTGGGGCTTCCCCAATCCAGGGTCAGTTATGTCACTGATCAGCTGGATGGTGGATCATTTCCCTGGTTACTTTAAAACACTTTTCAATGATGTTTGAGAGCACTTCCAAGGGCTGTTATGGTAACTGAAGATCACTGGATTGCAGGAAAACCTTGACCCTGCCCCCATTTTCCGATCATTGTCCTATAAAGGCTACACGGAGGGCATACAGTGTAGTAGCCACTCTACATTGTTGTACACTGGTGATCTTTTTGTCTCCAGCTAAGTATATTTTAAGGTCTTAGTCTATGCTAAGTAGGTGTGATTCAAACACATCTTGAACTTCTGCAGGGCAGGCTCATTTGTCTGTGTTCTACAATTAATTTCCCTTCCCACAGGAATATGAGAGTGCAGACAACTTCAGCATCATACAAATTGGGTTTGCTCGCAGAGTAGACCATAGTTTGGGAGAGCAGGGCAGTAGAGACCAGGCATCTGGATCAGTCCTCATTTGAGGAGTAAGTAGGTAGAGGTAGGAGGAGACCTGGAGAGGTCTGCTGCTGCTGGGAGTGGAGAGCTATCCAGACGTTGGACAGCAGTGGGTCAGAATTCCATCTGTGCCAAGTTCTGAGAAGCTCTCCACGTGCTATTGAACATGTATGATTTAATGTCTTAATTTGCATATTTGTGGTAAATAACCCTTAACCACACCTTTAAAAACATTTGTGGATTTAATTCTGATGAAAGATGTTACATTGACAGCCTTTGTGAAATAAGTCCTCTTTTTATCTCCAGAGCAGCATTCTGACAGGTTCCCCACAAACACTGTGCCTCTACAGGTTCAACCTCTCTGGTCCGGTACTCTGGACTGGCACCATCCCTGGGGCTGACAGGACCATGGATGTTACTGGACTAGATCACTCCTGGACCAGAGCCCTGGCTGGGGGCTGTGGAATCCTGGCACCCCAAGGCAGCCTCAGACTGTGGAGTGCCAGCGGCTCCGGGGCTGGCCACGGAGCCCCAGTGACTCCAGAGCAGCTGAGCCCCAGTTGTCCCAGTAGTTCCAGAGCAGTGGAAACCCAGTGCCCTGGAGAAGTGGAGCCCCAGCAGCTCCAGGTAATGGAGCTACGGCAGCCTAAAGCAGCAGAGCCCCAGCGCCCTGGAGCAGTAGAGCCCTAGGGGCCCAGAGCAGCCGAGCCCCAACAAACTGGAGCAGCAGAGTCCTAGTGCCCTGGAGCAGAGGAGCCCCGGCACCGCAGGGCAGTGGAGCCCCAGTGGCCCAGAGCAGCAAAGACTTAGGGGCCCCAGGGACTAGCCCAGGAGCTGGGAGCCTGATGGCCTGGGGCGGGGAGCCTGGCCGAGGAGCCAACCTCCACTGGTCTGCCAAACTCTCTCCTATGGGACCGGTCAGGTCTCCAGGGTGCTGGACCAGGGATGTCCAACTTGTAGTGTGCTTCATCTCTGATTTAGGGAGAAACTTACTCCAGGGGTGGCAAGGGCAGATTAGTATCTGTGGCCATACAGTTCTGAGCCTTTCCACTGAATTTTGCCAGGCAATGAAAAAAGTGACTGGCAAAACACATCTCATCTAGGAACCACCATTAGAAGAGAACAAATTTTAATGCCAAGTTAGCTGGTCTAGATTCAGATGTGTTATCTGCAAGTGAAAGTAGTTCAGTCATTAACAATGTCCTGACTTACCCATTTCCCCAATATGTATATATTTAAGAAGGTGTGTGTGGGTGTGTGTCTAGGATCCCTTATTAATGTAACACATTTAAGAGTTGTAGATAGGACTGTAAAACTGACATGTCCTGAAAGTTATGAAATACTAGAAATGAGGTTACCTGTGTGACTCTGAGTCGTGTGTGTGTGTGTGTGTGTGTGCGCGCGCGCGCGTGTGCACTCTGATGCAGCTTTTAATTGGCTCCAGGGCCTTCAAATCTACATTCCTTTCACTTGAACTTTCATAGAAGGAATAGTCTGTTATCATTGCTGCCCATCTATTCCTAGAAGGAGGGGGGAGGACTTTCTGCCATTGGGTTATACAGCTGTTTGCACGACAGCAACAGAACGTTCATCATTAAGATTCCTTGCTTCTATTTCTGGCTCTCTGAGAAGTGGAAGGGCAGAGTGGCAAAGTGGATGATGCTTAGCTTTGCCAGGCTCTGCTTGACTTGACCTTGTGTAACCTGTCACTTCATGCTATTTGTAAAATGGGTGAATGAAAACTGCTTATCTCCTACCTGCGTACCTGAGCTCCTCACTTCCTGGCTCAGTTTACTCTGTAAGGACCTATGGGCAATCTGACCTAGTGGTTGGAATTGGGAGCCAGTAGCTGAAGCCAATGATCAAAGGCAGATTCAGATTTTGAAGCCAGGAAACAGAATCAAAGGACAACACCAGAGTTAGGAGCCAGGAGTTAGCAAAGGAGCAGGGACTAGGAGCAAGGTAGGAGAAGTTACCAGGAACAGATAGGGATCAGCATCCAAAGTGGCAGCCAGCCCAGGTATTCACTTAGTTGCTCAGGCAATTTCCTTTGCCTCTTCCTGGCTTTACTAATATGTTTGAACCACTGAGTGGGGCCAGATATCTCCCTGGACCAGGAACCCTTGGTGAGCTAGAGCACTAGCCTTGTTCTCCAAAGTTTACAGTGAGCTGCTGGATGGTGGCAGAAGTCTGAACAGTGCCTAGGAGCTAGGGATTCAAGACCAATGATCCTTCGCACATGGCACTTTACCTCAAGAAATTAATAGGGGGACTCTCACTCACTCCATTATGAACTAACATTTTACCAGCTATATGGGCAGGCATAACAGGGCTGCTAAATTTATATGTGTCATGTGAGATGTATGATACTGTCTCTGTCTGGGGTCCATGAATCAGACTAGGAGTATGCATCTAGGAAGAATGTATGTGCACAGCTGTTGTGGTTTCCTACAGGAACTCCCAGTAGCAGAAACAACAAGTGAGTAAAGAGAACCCTGACCAGATACCCAAGCTTCAAGGGAGAAATTCCTCACCCAAATAAAATCAGTGGAAAGACTCCCATTGACTTCAGCAGAGCCAGTATTTCACCCAGCTTATTTGAAGGAGGGAGAATGGAATTCAAACACAGACATAGCACCAAATTTCAGGGCTGTCCCTTATCTCAATCATGTCCAGAACAAAAATCCTTACTCTAAACACCTTTGAACTCTGGGTGTTTGAAATCTGGACCAGCTCTGAATTTTGAAACTCGAGCCTTCCCTACAATTCTATAGGAAAAATAAAGCACAAAGGTTCCTGTATATTATTAGAATAATATTTTTTTCTTCTTATTAATCTCAGATTTTTAAACTGTCAGCAAATTAGGTAATGTATCCTTCTCTTTCACCAAGAAAAGCATAATAGCTAAAAAAAGAAAATATATATACCCCTAAAGAAGGTTATCTATCCAGGAAGTCAGTAATGTAGAACATATGTGTTTAAATCTTTTGATCTGGTTAATCCCTACTGGAATTTCTAAATTATTGTTAATACATTACATGAAATAATACAATGTACTGTATTTTTTTTGTTCCCCCTTTAAAAGCAGACAGTTGAATAATCTTAAAACTAAAACTAATAGGCTCTATTGGCATTGTTCCTGTTGTCTTATCAGTGTGAAAAAAGTATTTTTTTCAAATTTACACCCTGTTTGCCCCACCTCCTTCCAGCCCGTTCCCCCCTCCCCCAAGAAAATCCTGGCTCTAGTTTGCTGAGAATATAATTTAGGCCCATTCTTGCAAAAAGATTATATGCATTCTTAATGATCTACACATGTCTGGATCCATTGTAGTTAATGGGCCCTAGTGACGATGAAGGGTAAGTGATAACCCACTAAGTAAAAAAGGCTTCATGAAATTAAGAAATAAAATTGAACGGTAAATCAGCTATTTTTATGCAATGCTATGGTTGTGTAATTAAAATAAAAAAGAACACCAAAATAACATCCCCAGGAAATCTAACGTTAATGAACATCAGCTGTTTTGAATGAGGATGGCTTCACTGGAATCAGCAGAGCTCAAGCTCTATCCCAAGGTTGCTACAGTAACATTAACTTAGATTGAAAGCTCTCTGTGTTGCTATTTGCCCATGTAGTTAATGGGCATGTTTAAGAGATGATCCTCGGTGTATAGACATTACCTCATGCTTCATATCCATGTGATTTTTTGCAAAACCATTTAATAAATAGCATTTATCATGCTCATTGGAACTCTTCCCCTGCACTCTGCCCATTAATTCACCTCCATGGGGGCTACATCTAATATCCCAAACATCTGATCAACTTCAAACAGCTGTGTTTGTTTTTAAAAGGGTAATTTCCAGAACAATCTTTTCTTTCTTCATATGAGGAGTGAAATTTCTTCAACAAAGTTTCACCCAGCCTGGGCCTGGACAGGCAATACGTAATTCTGGGCCAATGACAGATTTAATGCATGATATTTTGTGCCCCTTAAGGGTTAGAAACCAGTGATTTCCCTCCTAAAAGTAATGAAACTTCTTTTACCAGAGACACAAGGTGTTTGGCCCTGATTCTTAAAGATACATAGACGTCTTCTCATTAGACATCTGAATCCATCATGTCATTTTAACTGACATTTTGGAGCTCCTATCCAAATTAATTTAAAGGGCATAATCTCCCTACACTTATTGAACACTGCTATAGAGCATCAGGCAAAAGTCTTATTTCCAGTGAGGTTGTTATTTAGGTTCCATCAGCAGTTCTGGTAAGAAATGATCAACTCCTACTGGAGGGCAGAAGTCAAATTGATGGGACTGGAATCTGGAGGGGAAAGTGGCAATTCAAAGTAAGAGCTCCTGAGGAGCCAATCTGGTCTGTTTCCAGGACTGGGGACTAAAACATCTGATGATGCTGTGGAGGGGAGCTGGAATAGAAAAGGCAGAGAGTGATCAAAGGTCCCTGGCTTTGAAATTCATTACATGGCTATATGTGGTTGTGTCAATGGTACACATATGTGTGTGTGTTAACCATGGATATTTATGGGCAGATTTCAAACCTCAGCAAGATGCGGTTAGTGTGGGTTAAAGAGAATGTTTGTGAATCAAATAATTTAGAACAACCAGCCTTTTTGAGGTTGACCACAGTGTAAAATGGGAAGGTTGATTTTCATAGAGTTAACCCTTTGTTAGAGAATACAGGAGAGATACCTGAGTTGGAAAGGGAAAAAAGCATACGTGTATTCGGCAAATTTGAAAATGTCTTTCAAAACAAAGAGCAGAGTGCTTTGATGGCTGCTTTTTGCTCAGAAATTTGTGGGGAGCAGAGCTGAACTCTATCAAAAATATCACAATTAACAAACAAATAGGAACACTGTTAGTGCCTAGGCCTCTCAGCCTATGACTCCCTAAGAGGGGGCCCCCTCAACATTCCATAGGATCATACTCGGTAAGCTAGATTTTCTTTTTCCCTTGCATTGATACATAGAGAGGAGAGACTCTTACTTTCCTCTTGCACGCCACATGCATGAGCCAGGGACAGTCACATTCCTTGCTCCTGGTGGAGTACTGGGTGTTCAGTGATGCTCTTTGCACAAAAAGAGAGGTGAAATGATTTACTGTAAACCCATCTACCATCTGCACTAGCCAAGCTAAAAAACACCACAGAGGATTGCTGTGAGGAGCAGAGGGGATTGTAGCTGTCCATTGTGAGACTCTGCAATTAATCTAATTGGAAGGGCCAGGGTCAGCTCACCTCTGTGCTGTTTTCCCATGCCAGGTGTGATGATCTGAGGAATCTATGTATAGCTTCTGAATTCTGTTTGCTATTAGGGGTCTCTTAGGGTATGTCTAGACTACATGCCTCTGGCGACAGCGGCATGTAGATTAGGC
>CM057845.1:197219246-197240264 GCA_030068395.1 Apalone spinifera
GTAGGGAGTAGTGTCATAGGACTGACAACAGAGGGTCATTAATTTTCACTGAATTAGACAGTAGTCTTGCTTTTATCTAAAAGAACTGGATTATCAGAGGAGACGTCACGTAGCAATGAAGTCACCTCATAGGGGCCTGTGGTCACCTGTTCAGGCTGATCAGGAAATTATATGATAGTGGAGATTGGACCTATACCATTCCACTTGTTTCCACTTCTGAAAATCCATACAAGATTCTCTAATCAAGGGCAGTCTTTACCCACTGTTGCCCCTCACATGCTAAACTGCATCCTTTTCTCCAGGAAGAGAGCACTATTTCTTATTAATGCATTTAGGTTCATATTTATCCAGATTTATCATGATCTTATTATGTTGCTTAATTTGTGCAAGTATTAGTTTATAATTAAAATCCATGTCTATTTTATACATTGCCATTTAATATACCATTTGGGTTAAAGTGATCTTGAAATTATAGAGCTCATGATTTTAAGGAATGGAAGAACAAAATAGAGACAATGGATTTCAGGAAGGCAGATTTTAGTAAACTCAGAGATCTGGTAGGTAAGGTCCCATGGGAAGCAAGACCAAGAGAAAAAACAACTGATGAGAGTTGGCAGTTTTTCAAAGGGACCATTATTAAGGGCCCAAAAGCAAACTATTCCACTGTGTAGGAAAAATAGACAGTATGGCAAGAGACCACCTTGGTTTAACCAGGAGATCTTACATGATCTAAAAATCAAAAAGGAGTCTCATAAAAAGTGGAAACTAGGTAAAATTACAAAGCATGAATATAAGCAAACACAAGTAGGAGAAATTTAGAAAGGAAATTTAGAAAGGAAAAGGCACAAAATGAGCTCAGTCTAGTTAGAGACATAAAGGAAAACAAGAAGACATTCTATACATATATTAGAAGCAAAAGGAAGACCAAGGACAGGGTAGGCCCATCGCTCAGTGAAGAGGGAGAAACAGTAACAGGAAACTTTGAAATGGCAGAGGTGCTTATGACTTCTTTGTTTCAGTTTTCATCAAGAAATTTGATAGTGGCAGGATGCCTAACATTGTGAATGCAAGTGGAAATGGGATATGTTTAGAAGTTAAAATAGAAAAAAGAACAAGTTAAAAAATTCTTAGAAAAGTTAGGTGTCTTCAAGTAACCAGGGCCTGATGAAATGCATGCTAGAATATTCAAGGAGCTGATTGAGAAGGTATCTGAGACTTTAGCTATCATCTTTGAAAAATCATGGAAGACAGAAGAGATTCCAGAAGACTGGAAAAGGACAAATATGGTGCCCATCTATAAAAGGGGGAATAAGAACAACCCAGGAAAGTACAGACCAGTCAGTTTCACTTCTGTGCAAGGGAAGATGATGGAGCAAGTAATTAAGGAATTCATCTGCAAACATTTAGAAGATAATAAAGTGATAGGTAACAACCAGAACAGATTTATAAGAACAAATCATGTCAAACCAATTTGATAGCTTTCTGTGATAGGATATCAAGCCTTGTGGATAAGGGAAAAGCGGTGGATGAGGTATACCTAGACTTTAGTAAGGCATTTGACACGGTCTCACATGACCTTCTTATCAATAAACTAGGGAAATACAGTCTAGATAGGGCTACTATAAGGTGGGTGCATAACTGGCAATTATTAATAGTTCACAGTCATGCTGGAAGGGCACAATAAGTGGGGTTCCTCAGGGGTCTGTTTTGGGACCAGTTCTGTTCAATATCTTCATCAATGATTTAGATGATGGCATAGAAAATATGATTATTAAGTTTGCAGATAATACCAAGCTGGGAGTGGTTACAAGTGCTTTGGAGGATAGGGTCATAGTTCAAAATGATCTGAATAAACTGGAGAAATGGTCTGAGTTTGGATGAAGTTTAATAAGGACAAATGCAAAGTACTCCACTTAGGAAGGAACAATCAATTTCACACATACAAAATAGGAAGTGATTGTCTAGGAAGCATTACTGCAGAAAGCAATCTAGGGTTTGTAGTGGAGCATAAGATAAATATGAGTCAGCACTATGATACTGTTGCAAAAAGAGCAAACATGATTCTGGAATGCATTAGCAAGAGTGTTGTGAGCAAGATACTAGAAGTCCTTCTTCCACTCTATTCTGCACCTCAGTTGGAGTATTGAGTCCATTTCTGGGCACCACATTTCAAGAAAGATATGGAGAAATTGGAGAAGGCCCAGACAAGAGCAACAAAAATGATTAAAGGTCTAGAAAACATGGCCTATGTGGGAAGACTGAAAAATTGGGCTTGTTTAGTTTAGAAAAAGAGAAGACTAAAAGGGGACATGATAGCAGTTTTCAAGTATCTAAAAGGGAGAAAAATTGTTCTCATTGGTCTCTGATGATAGGACAAGAAGCAATGGGCTTAAATTGCAGCAAGGGATGTTTAGGTTGGACATTAGAAAAAAATTCCTAACTGGCAGGATGGTTAAACACTGGAATAATTTACCTAGGGAGATTGTGGAAGCTCCTTCACTAGAGATATTTAAGAGCAGGTTGGATAGACAGCTATCAGGGATGATCTAGATGGTGTTTGACGACTGGACTTAATGATCTCTCAAGGTCCCTTCCAGTTCTAGTATTCTATGATTCGATGAGTCTATACTCTTTTAACATTAGTTCCTTATCATGTCATATCATCTGCTAAATTATAGTTGAGGTGTGCATACACAGGAAGTGGTTAGCAAAAGCTGTAGTATTCTGAAGAACAAGTGAAAGCCCCCCCCAGTCTTTGTCTAGATTAGCCATGATCCTGGAGTGAAGGAAGTGAAAGGATTCCTTGGTACACATGCTAGATGGCTGGTTTGGATTGAACAATGGCTTTTTAAAGTGGCTTATCATAGCCCCACAAAAGAAGAATGGTGATACTGGATTCAACACAGCTGGCTTGAATTCTGTTGCGCTACTCAGGACAGAAAGTTAAAATCAAAGGGACCTGAAAGAACGCTCAATGCTCAGTCTCAGTGTATAGATTATATCATTACCTTTTTTAATCTAGTACCACAGAGAAAATCACCAAAGTACCATATCATTAAGGGCTATTAGCTTTGCTTTTTAGTGACTTACTGCTTGTCATAAATTACAGTAAGTTTGGTCTCATGCTCCTAACTTAATTTGAATTGATTTTTCCTGGCTTTAAAAGAAATTCCCAATTGGACAGGCCTCCATCAGCAGGGTAGAATGTATGTCAGTTTAGCAGAGACCAAAGGAAATAGAAAACCTCCCACATCTATCTGAAAGTTGTAGGGACTTGGCACTGAGCTCAATGGTATCACTTCTGAGTGGTAGGCCAGAAGGGTATCCAATACTAAAAAAATGGTTCTGATTTGGCTTTTATTCAACACACACTGTTTTGCTGCAGGACTGGAAATGTAAAAAGCATGAAATGTTCCTTGTGATGCCAGAAAGGATTTAATTTACACAAAGCTTAACTGTGTGGGTGTGAGCATTTGAGACCAGAGAGCAGATAAAATTGTATAAACTCTCTCTTATAAGATTTCCAAAAGGCTCCAGTAGGAGCATGTCCAACTCAGTCTTCCATTGCTGTATCTGTATAGCATACTGTAAAAAATTAAGTACAAACATAGCCAGATAGAAGTGGCTTTCTTTGGGAAGTGCAAGCCTAGGAAAGACATCTTTAGAATTGGTCAAAACACTGTCTTGACATAAAAAGTGGACATGAAATTGTCTTATTTCCCCAAAGCAAATTGTTGTGGAAAATAGTTTCTTTTCACTATTCTTTTCAAACAATTTTTTATAAATTCTTTTCAAACAATTTTTTACAAATTTTTCAAACTGAAAACAAATAGCTTTTTTCAGTTTAGTGTCCAAAAATAGAATTTTATTTTAATGATTTTTTCCAAAAAACACCATTTTCTGATTAGTTGTGCTCATTAGTTCTGAAAACAAAACAAAGCCATTGATTTTATGAAACTAACAAATGCCTACTTTGCTTTTTATAGAATGACTAATTGGAAAGGTATAAGAAAGAGCTCAGGAATTTAGTGACCTATTTTTTGTAATTTGTTGCTGTTATTGTCATTAACTAGGCAGATTTATTTCCAAAACCAAATTTGAGTTTACATCCCTACTAGACAGATAGATCTCTCAGAGCTGGGTCCCTTTTGAAATTTCTGCCATAGCTTTCTGCTTCCAGGCCAGAGATTTTATATTTTTATTGAGACACAAAACTAAAAAAATCACAAGGATGCATAAGGCTCAGCTGTAATTCCCTCTCTCCATCTTACCCCTCTGTTTCCTCCTTCAAACCCAACCACGTCCTCCTCCTGCATTCAGCTTTAATTCACCTTTGCCTATCTTTGTTTCAAGTAGCTGACAAGTAGCTGGTTCTTACCTGCCTCCTGACCTGGTAACTTCTAGCTCCTTCCATAATGATTCTCCCTCTCCTATATTCTTACCTGATCTAGGGGCTTGTCTACATCGTGGAGTAATCTATCTAAAGAGGTGTTATTCCCCAAACACACAAGCTTGTTGCACATTAATCGGTCCACTTAGACCCTTCTGGTATGCTTTAGTGTAGTGCTGACTGAAATTGTACTGCATTAAAGTGCATTAGGGAACTTTTAGTGCACAGAAATAGGTGCTATGTGGATAATTAATACACAACATCTTAGTGTACTTTAGATATCACTACTTCCAACACATGCATGCACTGTGTAGACAGGCCCTGTGTAGACAAGAGCTTTGTTCTTGTCTACACAGTACTCCCTCCCTCTGCTGATGTGCCAAATCTGTGATGGGTTTTTAGTATGTTTATTGGACCATTCTCCTATAAAACACAATGCCATATTTCACAACTGATCATAACACTTCACTGAATATTCTTATATTATAGATTTTATCATAAGAACAATCTGTTTAATGGAATCTTGCTGATTTTAGCTTCCTTAGATCAGAAACACCCCTAACTTCAAGCTCCCTTGTGAGTGTAAGGAAGCCTCATAATGCAGATGAATGGACAATAACCAGGCCTGTTAGTTACCTATCCTTTTGAAACAGATGTTCTCTTTAGTCTAGTAAGCCTTTCCTGACATTCTTGAAATAGATTTGGCAAGATACATTCCCTTACATTAATGGGTATGGGAAACACAACACATCAAGAATTAAGGTTCGTTCAGTATTTGGGATAAAATTTGGATCAACTTTTTCCATGTTTCTGTACTGTATTTTGGCTTGGTTCTTCGTAACATTTCATTTGCTAGAGGGAGATGGAAGAGATGCTTGCAGATTCTTATACAAACACAGTCCATTCGCTGGAATACCATCTGTGACTCTAGAAAACTAGAAAAACAGAAAATGTAATAAATGGAGGAAAAAAGTTTTCTTGGATTTGCCTGTATCTTCTCACTGAGTTTTACTAGCCTCTGCTCTTTGTTTCTTCCTCCCTCCTCACTGCAGCTCCACTGCATCTCTAAAGGCAGGTGAAAACCACCTATTCTGTGGCTTCTCATGAAAAGTGTGAGATCTCCACTCCAGCTGCTGTACGCTTGGAAAAGAGACTAGAGAAGCAAAAAAGGAGCCCCACAATCAGATAGAGGAAAATGTCTATGGCCTAAAAAGAGCTGAAGATGGCCATAGGCTACCTGTCAATGGCCTTTCTCACAGGTCCTGGTGTAGGGGATATTCTGGGGCATGGAACAAGCCACAGCATATAGTCCTATGGAGATTTTGGTCATCTTGCTGCCCGTGGGGTGACTGGACTGGAGAGACAAAGTTAAAATCATAAAGATGCATAAGACTCAGCTATAATTCTCTCCTGGTCTCATCTCTCTGGCTACATCATCTAGACTACGGGACTTTTGTGAGATACTGCAGGTATCCCACAGAACCCCCGCCGTGTCCAAGGAACGCGTTTGCTCTTCTGCTTTTTTTGCGGAAGAGCAAACGCAATTTCGGGGAGCCCTGTATACCTTGTTTCATGAGGCATAAGGGCTATGCTAAAAAAGGAAGCTTTTCCGCCATGTGGCTCCGTCTAGACAGGGCCAAATGGTGGAAAAGCCTCTTCAAAAAAAAAAAAAAAAAAAGGGCGGAAAAAGCTACGCAAAATGTGGAGCACATTTTGTGTAGCTTTTTCTGCAAAAATGACGCAGTCTAGACCTAGCCTCTGTTTCCTCCTTCTAACTCAACCAACTCCTCTACCAAGCTTGAATAATTTAGACATTCCTCCAAGGCTGTCTAAGTTGCTTGGGAGTAGGAGAGCACCATAAACAACCATAGACTGCCACTCCCACCACCTCCCTCTCCTCAGGCTTTCAGTTCTATGCTGCATGTGTTAGAGTAGGGCTACTCAACTCTGGAAGCCCTGGGTGCCACAATGATACACACAGCACATGCCAACTTAAGTATGGTTGCATATATATACAAATATATATGCAAATAGCTTCTTTCACACTGATGGGCGTGATTGCAAAGCATTTCCCACAATGTCCCAGCATTCCTGGCACCTCCTCCCTGAGGGCTAGAAATGCTGGCACCCTGTACCCATCTGTTCCAGCCAACCTGTCCTCTTGCAGCTTTCAATGCTCACCCGCCTGGGAGATGCCTCGCCATTGTGGACCATGTTCCCAGTGGAGGCCAAGTTCTAAGGATTCCACCCATGGGCTGTGCGCTGAGCCCCATATAAACCTAAAGCACCTTGCAGGCCGCAAACAAACGGGTCGTGGGCCACATGCGGCCCATGGGCCACGTGTTGAGAAGCCCTGTCAGAAGCACAGCAGAGACTTTCATCCCTAGGTTTAAAGGCTAGAAAGAGTTATTACTCTCATCTCATTTGACTTTCCATAAGAACAGGCCATAGAATTTCAACCAGTTTGAAGCATTATAAACCAGGGAGATACAGTTCCTCTCTTTACAACTCTGATGTGACCACACCTAAAATATCCTTCTGTAAGAAAGCATAAACAACTAGGAGTTCTGAGAAAAGCAACACAAATAATCAGGGATTGAAGGACTGACTTATGAGGAAAGGTAAAATAGAGTTAAGTACATATACTGGCAGTTTTGATAAGGAAAAAGAGTATGTAAGAAATACAAATTACAATATTGTAATGATGTTATGAGTACTCTTAAGTGAGCACAATATTTAGGATGCTACAAGGGAGATTTAGGTAAGAATAATGGGAAGAAAACAAGAAAGGGGAAAATTAGAGCACATATAAAAAAATCTTACTGTCAGTAAGATTTATTAGGCTGTGCCACAGTCTCCCAAGAGAAGTGATAAAAACTCCATCACCTGGGATAATAAAAGGAAGAGGAAAAACATTACAAAATGTACCATAGGGAAATCTTGACTTTTGTGGGGACTGGACTGGATAATATACAGTAGGTCTTTTTCAGCTTTAACATGTAAGATTCAGATTGGCAGGGTTATACTTTGGTCTGCGTCTCCTTCCTCATTCAGCACTGCAGCTATTTTTATTTAAACTTTCCTGCCATTTCTTTCCTTGAGATTGTTTTTTTTTCTTTCCAGCCATTAGTCCTATTTTTATGTCTTTTATACTTGTATTTCAGTTGAATCTCTACTTCCTTTGTTAATACCATGCCATGGCTTTTGCTAGATTCAACTGGTTCTTTTCCCATTAGCAGCTCACGTGAGATTGAGAACTATAACAAATTATATTCTGAGCAGCATCTTTTATCCAAAGATGACGCTGTTCTAAATAATGGAATACAGTTTTGGTATAGCTATAGCTACATTGATAGACTATGTATATGTTGGCAAGACCTTTTCCTCGCTTTTAACATGTTCTTCATCTAGCTCCATCTCCATCTCTGTGACATACAGGAACAACTGTTCCCTTATTCTACACACCCTCTCTCTCAGTCCCTAGCTCTCCTCCCTTCTCCCTTTGGCCTAGATTATGTTTGCTGCATGTAGTGGGGTATTGTAGCTTCAGAAAGTCAAAATGTTGCTCCTGACCCCACTTGCTGTGCAGGGAGAGAAAGTTACATAATCCTTTTTCAGGCTATGTCTAGACTACAGAATGTTGTCAGAAAAATGGCCATTTTTCTGACAAAACTTGAGTTACGTCCACACTGCAAGTGCGTTCTTTTGACAGTAAATCAAAAGAACAGAGGGCTTTTTGTGCAATTGTTAATCCTCATTCCACAAGGAAGAAGCCTTTTTCCAAAAGAGCTCTTTCACAAAAAGGCATGTGGGGACAGGCAAGAGGGAGCTTTTTTGGAAGAAGAGGGAACAGGAAAAGACACAGATGCCCTGGTAGCCACTTTGTCCATAGCAATCACTGCTTACATGTGAGATCGCATCCAGGCAGTCTGGATGCTATCTTTCGAAAAAGTGAATTGCTTTTTTCGATGCAGTTTTGCAACGTGGACTCTCTCTTGCGCAAGAAGTTTTTCGGAAGATCTCTTCCAAAAAAAACTTCTCGCGCAAGAAGCCTGGAGTCTAGATGTAGCCTCAGGGAGCTGCTTCCTTCCCCCATCCCGGTACACAGCTGGGAGAGATTCTGACTGACAAGTAAGGCATGAAGGGGACTAAAGTCTCCTCTCATTCCCCATCCCTTCAACCCACATTTTCTTGTAGCAGAGAATACAGTAGACATAGTCCCTGCTCTCCCTCCTCAGCTAGGATATGCAATCTGAGGGCAAGAGTATAAAGTATTTCTCTTTACTCCCTAGTTTGGGCAAGTAAGGGCTGTGATAATCTCTCTATCCCAGACTTTCAGATCCACCTCTACATTCTTCATACTCCTTTTCTCTGATCATCTCTCCCACTTCTTAAATTTTGACCTCACTACCAAAACACAATAGCTTATACTGCTCTCCTGTACATTGTATGCTTGCCACTGACACTTCACTATGAAATGACATCACTGTCACTTGCCCACTATTTTCTTCTCTTCTTCTGGCCATTAAATGTTGTATGATAGGAAGGATGAGTGAATTTTTAGCTACAGCCACATCTATCAAAGCTTCCTAATTCATGCCTAATGCAGGTTTAAAAGCTCCTAAAACACTCTGCTTTAACAGCATAAATGTGTGATGTCATGTGTATGTATGTAAACACATGCGTGTACATGTGTATTGATATAGAATATAGATAAAATAAGATCAGTTGAAATTATGTTAACAGCCTCTAACAGAGGGGGGGAAATCTTTTGGTTCTGGTGTTTGGTTCTAGTGTTTTGCTTTCCTCTTTTATCAAGACTAAAAATCCATTTAAAGCAATGGTTCCTATTGTTGCATGAGAGCGTAAAGGATCTCAGAGTTTCAAAGGGGATTCAAATTTTGTTCTAACTTAATCTGAATCAATTTGAAAATCTCCAAGATTCTGCCATGCACAAGTACAAACATGAAATCTAAACCACAACCAGGGAACAATTCATTGAATTCCAAAAGGAAATAGGTATTTCTCATTTTTTTCTATTTATGCCTTGACTTTAACATAGAGTCTAGAAAATAACATATGAGATGTTGTTATTGGACTGAATTTTAATAGTTACAGTTTTTGGTTTCCTGTAATAAGAAAAAAAGAGCATAGTTTATACAGAGAGAGGGGGGGAGGGAGGACATTCCACAAGGGACTAAAAAGAGTCTTTGGCCAAAGATTTCCCTTTTCGAGACTTTTATTATTATCCTGAAATGATAGATCTTATTTTTTGTAAAGAAAACACTACCTTTCCATTGTTTACTTTTGGTGCTGGCGCCTTGGATAATGAACAATTTTTCTGGGATTATAATGTAAACTGAAAAATGGCATTTGATTGTCTCAGGCAATGAGAGGGGAAGCATGTCTGAATAGAACAATGTTCTGTAGGTTCCCAAAGAATGGACAACACAATGGAGCTGATTGAAAGGCTTTGGATCAGGCCCCACTGCAAGATGTACCCACACAATTGCTTTATGTTCCCTCCCCACCCTTTTAATGCCTTACATTATGGAAAGAACTCGTCAAGTTCATGAGCACTAAAAATGAGAAAAAAATCTTCTCACATGAGTGTTTATTCATTTGCGTTAACCTCTTTTTATGGCAATAACCTGAAACAAATGACAGATTGACAGGAGTATGTAATGGTTCTTTAATGAACTCTTGCAACTCATTACACTCTCGACCTTCAGGCTACTGACATATAAATCCCTTTTATACCATCTGAGTAATTATAGCGGATTTGTGACTGATAACTGACTGCTACGGATTAATGCCTCAGCTTGTAATGTGGGCTGACGCAGGCTTACCATAGCTCAATCCATTACTCGTTACCTTCCTTTGCTTAAAGCTGTTTAAGTAAAAAAGAGTTAGACATTCTTCAAACCTCATGAGCACTCACATGTCCTGCTTATGTGATAGCAACATTGTACCCATGCACATACGCTTTCTAATTTGCCTATTTATTGCATTTTAGTTTATTGATTTAGGGCTAGAGTCTGACTAATCCTAACACAGTTACACAGAGAACTAAAGGGTTGTAAAACCCCACTACCAGACCAGTTTGTTACTACTTAGGGATATCTCTATCTTGGAAAAAGATCTTGTGTGCAGCGCAGAGGCTAGGCTCCATATTGGGAACAAGTGAGCAGGGGGACGGCAGAGAAGGGTGGGGAGTGAGCCAGGTGTTGGCTCGTCCTTCCTGTTCCCAGTTCAGCAGAGTTGGGTGGCTGCACAGAAGTAAGAAAACTATCTCCTCTTAAAAGCATTAGTAAATAAGAGAGCAAGGGATTCCCTCTGGATGATGTGTTGGCTCAACACTTCTTATCTGAGGCAAAATTTTCTCTAAAGGGTCTCAAAAAGTAAACAGAAATAAATAAATTTCTCCTGCTCTGAAAGTTAACTTAAAGAAGAATGAAGAAGTTAATTTAAAGAAATTAACTTAAAGAATATACTTGCAAGAACACTAAAAACATGGGTATATGTTTGTGATTATTCATGAATGAAATAAGTTTAATGATGTCAGTATTATGGTGGCATTTTGCCCATAAAATAAAATCACTAGATAGTTGAACATTATCTGTTAGTCTCTATTTAGGGGACAGCTGTTATGTTTATAACATACACAGAGCAGTTACATAAAAATTTAAAATAGTCATTCTGGAATGTTGCAAACTAACATTACTTTATTGCTTATAGAAGACAGAACCCCAATACACAGCAACCAAAACCAGAGAAAGTGTTCCTAAAGGCAGAAATGTATAAATTGCTTCAACTTGGCTTTGCAACAAACTACTACAGAAGACGCATATCACAAACATCCTTACTCTACAAGCAGCAGGACCGGGATGAAAATATTATTTTAACAGTTTTCAGTATGCCATGATGGCCAACATAGGAATATCGGAAAGTACTGCAAGTCTAGGCTTAGGGGCACTGTTGAAATTGTATGCAGTTGTATTCAATACCAGTGGTAATGACAGAATGATTTGGAAAATCTGGGACAAAAGAACATTGGCTAAGATCTTGGATGTATTTGCAAAAATAAGTATGGAATGGTGATTACAATTCATATACATTACAATTAAATTAAGGGATAAAACGTAAAAACAGTCAAATGTGCCTTTCATTTGCACTGATGCAACATATTGACTTCTGTGGGATTGCCCCATTTATGCTGAGATCAGTATTTGGCCATAAGTATTTAAAATAATTTGTGAGAGAGAAATATTTTGGAAGCATCTCTTTTTTCCCCCTTACCTGTCTCATTATGTATGTGTGGGGGGGGAGGTCGCAGAAGATGTTTTTTCAACAAGTTGTTGCATACTACCTGAGTGGTGTAACACAAATGATAGACTTTAGCTAATCATATGCTGACAATGCTTTCCTATTAGTTTCACTACATGAAAATCCCAATATATTTTACAATGAAGAAAAAGCTTCCTACAAAGTCAAAACCTCTGTTTATCTTGACTGACTATTTAATTTATGCAAGGAACTTCCATAGGACTGGTAGTTTTTAAGAAGAATGAAAAATGTCTGAGGTCTTGATTTTGGAGGAACATTTTTAGCACAGTACATAGTTTGGCTGCATGCCACAGTTTTAAATGCAAAACGTACTGAAATTATAACTAATATCTTTCATTTAGTTCATTTATTGTAGGGCAGAAAAAATGCACAGTAGCCATGCAAAAGTATCAATTCTATAGTGAAGGGCATATTGTCACATCTGAGATTCCTAAGGTCCTGATCCAGCAGAGCACTCAAGTGTGTGTTTCACTTTAAGCATGGAAGTAGCTCAATTGGAAATATTGAAGTGTAAACTAAGGAACTGCTCCTATGCGCGCAGTAAACTCTTGCTTCTGCTGGATCAGAAATCAGATCTTCTGCTGTACAGGGTACTATTGATTACCAAAGAATATTTTATTTTAAAAATAGAAATTAAAATAATCTTCATTCTATTGAAATAAATCTTGAAAGTCAATTTGAATACTACAGTCATTTGAGTAGAGCTTTCCCTAGATGTCTGGGCATATAAATATGCAGTTGTGACATCTGAAGTTTTACTTCTGTGAACATTGACGCCTCATGGCTTCTACTCCCCTGAGAGAGACAAGGTTTCTCAGTGGAGTGATGTGTAATACCAGTGCTGCTAAGATGATGCCATGGGATATTTATGCTATACCATAACCATATATATATTTACTTTTGAATGCAGAAAGCAATTGATTTTCTTCTTCAGTTCAGAAAACTCTCTACTTTTCTGCAAACTTGCATTCAAGCTGTCTCCTGTTAAGGACATCAGTAAATAACAGAGCAAGATGGGAGCAAAGCAGGCCCACCGATGAAAGGGGGCAACTGCCCAAGGGCCTGGCAATTCAAAGGGGCCCATTAAATCACTCCTGGAGCACTGTGCCGTGTGTTCCATGTGGCTCTGAGGGCTGGGGAGGAGCATGCTATGCTCCGTGCTGTGCAGAGGGCTGGCTGCCTCTAGGGTCACCCTTTTGGGTGCTCCCTCCCATGCCCAGGCACCCACATAAGCTGTTGGTGTCCCCGAAGCAAGGGATTCCCTGGCTGATGCAGTGGCACTTCCCTTCTCTTGGGTAGGTCCTCAGATGTTGTAAGTTGTCATGCCTGCATTCAAGCTCCCACAAACAAATCCAGTCTTTGATTAAGCTAGAACTCCCTTTTATTCCAAATAGGTTAAATGTTACTCTTCTAGCATAAGCAAATACTGGGATCTTCCTCCCCATTTACCTTTCATTACACCACATCCCAGATAAAAAGTGAAACTGGGATCCTTACACATGACCATGGAACGTGTTGTTTTCTTATCAAGGAACACATAACTTGTTAGGTTATGTACATGTAACCCAAAGTAGTAAAAAGGAATAACAAAGTAATATTTAGATTTAATATCATAATAAAAATGGGCAATGTGACAGCTACTGCCTGGTAGAATTCAGTAGAAAAATTGACCAGCATAGATAGATAGTGACATTACTGCTTGTTAGAGGGGTTTTATACTGCTGTCCATTTCAATAGTATTTGACTTCCTTCCAATTATTAGCAATAGCAAAGTACCCCGCCCCCCCAAAAAAACCCTGAAAGAAAATATTCTCATGTGTGGAAAGCTTTATTTTCTCAGAGCAATGGCATCTATGAATTTACAAAGGATGAAACTCAAGATATAGCTTATAAGGTTTCAGAGAGGTAGCCGTGTTAATCTGTAAATTTAAAAACAACCACCATTTCTGTGGCACCTTTGAGGAGAAAGTTAGGGGTGCCAACAGACTCTGTGGGGCCCTGGGCAAGGTGGGAGAGCTGGCTTAGTGCTCCCAGAAGGGGCAGGGTCTTGGGTGGAAGGGGCAGGGCTGGGAACAGCCAGTCCTCAGTGCTGCCCAGACCACAGCATGCACCTCCCTTCCAGCCTTCAGAGCCACCCAGAGCATTAGGTGCGGCACTCCATCTGCAATTTAAAGGGCCCGGGGTTCTGGACACTGCTGCTGCCACTTTGAATCACTGGGCCCCTGGCCAATGGCCCCCTTTGTCCCCTCCCTGTTTGTGGGTTTAAGGAGATGAAAGGCATGTTGGATTGACAGAGAATGGGCCGGGGCTATAATGGGTGGGTGGGGAGGAAAAGTGAATTGACTTAATATATATGTGGTGGTGGGGGACAGTATGGAATCCGTGTCTTTTATGGGGTAATAGTTGGACTCCTAAGGTGGAGCTTAGCTGTTTGGCTTGTAGCGGGCTCAACTCACTTTGGGAAAGTAGCTGGCTGCTCTGATGCGCCCCCGTTAGGTGTGGTGTCTTCAGGGCACTGCCCTCCGGCAGTGACCACTCCGGTCTTGGTCCCCAGCCCCTTCTGGGGTGAGGTGAGGGGGTGGCAGTCATTGTTCTTCCTCTGCTCCTCCTCCAGGATCCTCCCTACTCCCTAGCCCCCCAGTTCTTCTCCCACTCTGCCTGCCTGGTTGCCTCCTGCAACCCTGCCTTGTGGACTGATGGCTGGGGGCTTCGGTGGCTCAAACTTCCCCAGCCTACCGCAGCTGCCTCCTTGCAGCCCGACCTTTTAGGGCTGCCTCCAAGCGAGCCCCGCCCTCCATGACTGCCTCCTTGGGGCATCAGGTCGGGTAGCATGGGTTTGCTAGGCCAAAGCCTCTCTCATTGCAGGCAGGCAAGTCTCTCCTCCTCCTCCCAGGAGCTGCTCTATATGGCCTCCAACTGGGCCCTGGTTAACTGCCACAGCTGGACTTCCCCCTGACTCCAGGTCTCAGCCCCTTAAAGGGCTAGTGTAGGGCAACGACCTGCCACAGGCTATAATATGTTGATCCAGTAACAGTGGAGGTAATTCATTTTAATAACCTAATACATATTTCTGAATGACTCTCAGAGAGATCTGCTCTTAAAATTAAAGACTAGAGCCAAGCAGAAAGTAAAATCAACTAAACTCCCCTTAGAAATTCCACAGGCAGTCCCTCCACACACAGCAGATGTGCGGGAAACCCCGCCCCCCAACCATTTCTATTGTCCCTGCTCAGAAATCCTTGCAAAGACTTTCAATATCCAGTTGGGGTAATATATTACTTCTGGAATTGTATCAGTTTCTGTTTGCTTGTTAATTATTGCAATAATAATAATAATAATAATAATAATAATAATAATAATAATAATAATATATTTATACCTGTATATATCTTTGAAAATAGTGAAGATACCACAGTGTACTCTCATAAGACTTCCAGTTGGTAATGCTTAGTAAACCATGGAAGTGGAGTGTTATTGTATTTCTTGAATGAAACTTTAAAGATGTTCTAGCAACAAACCTCTTACACACATTGCAATTATTAATATCTATCTATCTATCTTAGGGAGATTGCACATCTGTCTGTATGCCTGTGAGTCCATTCATTTATCAAGGAGTCTGCTCAAGAATGCCTCCTAAATGGTAGGAGCTAGGTCCACCAAATTTGGTATGCAGCTTCCTCTTATCCTAACTTAAAACAAGGTCAGGGTTTGGTTGTATGAGCAAAATGGGATGTGCCTGGAATCCGATTGTTTCCCATAACACAAAGGGAAGGGGCTGAAAGCAGGGTCAGCTATGCCTCACAGTTACCACTGGTGGGCAGTGAGCACAGGGGACGGTTATACTGCAGAGTGACCACAGGAAGAGAGTGACCTGTTGGGGCTAGAGAGCTCTCCAGATTGCTGGCCTCCTCCCTGGTCCTCAACCACAGCCCCAGATGGTGGTAGTGGTGGGGAACCCTGCCACTCAGTGCACCTCCCAGGAGCACCATTAGGGCCAGCTTGTGCAGCCCAGTGCTCCCCCACTAAGGGGAGCTGCTAGGGCCAGGACCAGACCAAGCAGCACAGTCCTGCCCTTCCCCCCAGAGCTGCCAGGGCTAAGGCTGATCATCACATCCCTGCCCCCCTCCTCCCCAGAAGACCTGGAGGGGCTGGCAGCTGCAGTGTCATCCTTACTGCTGTGGACTACCCCAGTGACCCCCCCCTCTAAGTATCTAAGTCGTCTAGAATCTTAAATAAACTTTGCTTGCTGTAATACTAAATATGATTTGTTGTATTTACAGGAGCAATCTGAAAAGTTTTATTTAACATCCAGCTTAGCAGGCAAATTAGCTCACTATTATTTGTTCTGAGAACATAAAATAATTAAATATTTATCAGACATGGGTTGAAGAAAGCCATTAAGGTTTTGTTTCCCTTCTATATAAGAATCTTGACAGTAACCCCATCTGTGCCATGTAATTTCTCAGTACGTAAATCTCCTACTGCCTTGAGGAGCAGGCTCACTTCATGGTGAATTGTGGGCAGTAAGAATGGGCTGGAATTATATGTGAATTAATTAAATGTACATTATGCAAATTGAAGTGTTTCAGTATGATGATCCCTCTCTGACATGAATCGTAATAGCAACTCTGTGTTCAATTATTTGTTCCATCTGAAAATCAGACCAAATCAGAACTCTGATTCAGCAGTTCATGTCTATTCAGCAAGGTACTTAATCACATGCTTATGTGTAAGCATGACTTCACATCCCATTACCTTCAATGGGACTAGCTTGTGCTTACATATTTTACTGAACAGGGAAAGATTTAAGCATGTGTTTACATTCTCTGCTGAAATGGCCCTTATGTAGAATCTTAAACAACCAGAAATATTCCCATTGCTATAGAGTAGATAGTTTGACTGCAGTCTATATTGCAGTTAACTGATATTATATACTTATTGAAAGTCTGTACTGTACTGAAGTCTCTGCCACATAACCTAGAACACATAATTTTATATCTGTCTACAGGAACCACACTCTGAACTGATAAATTGCCAAATATTTCCTAATATATCATTAAATACTACAGGAAAGCAGGAGTTCTGGCTACAGATCAATAGCAATAGTGCCTTTAGTTATTTACATCACCCATGTCCCAGGGAAGTTTTGATTCTAAAAGCACTAATTTCAGGAAATGTGGTACTCATACAAATACAGTAACATTATACCATACATGTAATCAATTTAGTATCCATTCACACCGATGAAGATTTAGTGGAATTTTTATAGATTTACAAAAAAAATGAGATCAGACTCTGTCCTATGGGTCTGATCAGGGAAAAATACCAAACATCTGAATGTGACATTATTTAAAGGATCTCACATGTGGTCAATCCATCTCTAAACTTCAAAGCCATTTCCTTTATGCAATTCCTGATAATAATAATAATGTAATGCAGTACATTCTTCAATGTGTAACCTTTCTGCCAAGTGGTAGTGTAGACAATAACAAAGGCTAGTTTCAAGAACTCGAGCCCCCACCCGGTAATGTGGGAATTTTTAAACACTACTCCTGGACACTTCTAAGAGGTAATACTACCTCATTTGCAAGCACTGACTTGCGTATAACACACACAAAAACTTTTATTAAAAGAAGGAAACACAGCTTTAATTGGGGAAATTACTACAACAATGACTTGAAAGTATGCAATCAATAAGTGAAATGCCCACTCCCAGCTGGTATCCTGACCAGCCTCCCTTTTCTCAGTTTCCCACCTTGCGGTGTGAAAATCCAAGACATGAATGTCTCTTTAACATGCCACTCTCCTTTTCCTTTCTCTGTACCCTACTCAGACTTTGTTGTCTGAGACATCAATATCCACTGAGTTCAGGAATGCATTTGAGTGGGGTCACCTCTCACTCCTGAGGGGAGATGGTGGTTAAATGATGCCTCCACTTCTGCTCCCCCGATGTATCTGCAGTCTCTGCCACTGATTGTCATTGCTGCTCTTTGTCACTACTGTTATTTGTTGCTGTCATTGTTGTCTCACTGCCATGTTACTATGAGTAGTCCAGTGACACCTTAAAATATATATAATATCATGAGCTTTCATGGGCAAAACCACTTCTTCAGGTGAGCTACCATTTTACTGCGAACCTGTGTTCTGAGTTCCACCACTCATCCCAATTCTCAATTATTTCAGTTCTTTAGTGATTTCACTAGATAGCAGGGAGCATTTCTGATAGTGTCATTTCTGTGCAGTCTTTTTCATGGCCACACACGCTCCATACCAGGGAGAAAGTTCAGCGCCCCTAGATCAGCTTATCAGTGAAGCTCAGCTTTAGTGATCACTGACAAAGTATCAAGACTCTCAAATTAGTCTAATCAACACAGTCTTCAAACATGGGAGGAAGATGGGTCAAAAATCTTATGGGACCCTTTAAACAGGTTCATAACACCCAGTATTCCCTATTACCACAGGAAACAGGGGCAGCAAACAGGGAGCTTTGAGAGGGAGTTCTCCAGGTAAAGGAGAAGCAAATACGGGAGCCTTGAGGTAAGTGGCTGTCTATAGTGTGTGTTTGGGGGCTACTTGCTGTGTGCTGAGCTTGTGTTTGTCTGTTTGTTCGGTTTGTTTGTTTGAAGGCGCGTGTGCTGTGGCCAGCAGTTGGAAGCTGTGAGCTTCTAAAGGTTTGAAATCTAGAAGCCTGTGTTCATTGGCTGAGCTGTAGTCAGAGGGCGGGGCTATCAGGAAGGCCAGGTATTTATAAAGCAGTGAGTCAGTGACCAGGGAGCTTTGCGAATAAGGGCAGCAAACAGGAAGTTTTGAGAGGGAGTTCGGAAGGGGAGTTGGAGGGAGCCAAGGTACACTTGCCATTCTTTATAGTTTAGTTTAAAGGTTTTAATCAAAACTTCCTGATTTAACTAGAAACCCTATCAATAATCTAGGTAGCTGTAGGAGAGAATGCAGGCAGAAGCCCAGCAGCAGAGTGGGGGCTATTCTGTTTATTGCACTCAGTGTAACATGTATGATTACCTGCCCTATGGGTGGGTGGCATGTGTGTGCATTCGGTGTAAGGAGCTGCTGGCCCTCAGAGACCGCGTAAGGGCTTTGAAGGCAATGGTGGCTGTACTGGAAGAACTGAGGGAGGCAGAGAGATGAGGCTTTCTGGGACACTGTAGAATTGTCCCACCTCCGGTTAGACAGCCCCTGAGCTGTTAAGGAGGATGAAAGGCTCAGGGAAGGAGAGCAGTCAACGGAGAGAAACGTTCCCATAGTTGGGACCCTTCTTCCAGATGCTGGGGTATCCTCTCGCACTGAAGTTACCTCTCGGAGGGAGGGAACTCCAGTCATTAGGAAAAGGCAGGTGTTAGTAATGGGAGATTTGATCATTGGAAATGTAGATAGCTGGGTTTGCGATGACTGGGAGAACCGTATGGTGACTTGCCTACCTGGTGCAAAGGTTGTGGATCTCTCAACTTATAGACTTATGTGTACTGCTGGGGAAGAGCCAGTGGTCGTGGTACATGTAGGTACCAATGAAATAGGGAAGGGTAGCAGAGACCTCCTGGAGGCCAAATTTAGGCTGCTAGGAAAGAGAGTGAAATCTAGGACCTCTATGGTGGCATTCTCAGAATGCTTCCAGTTCCATGTGCAAGGCCAGGTACATAGGAAGAGCTTCAGAGTCTCAAATCTGTGGATGACACGATGGCGTAGGGAGGAGGGGTTTAGATTTATAAGCAACTGGGGAAACTTTGGGGTAGGGGGAGCCCATACAGGAAGGATGGGCTCCACCTAAACCAAAGTGGATCCAGACTGCTGGAACTTACCATTAAAAAGGTCTCAGAGCAGTTTTTAAACTAAGAGATGGGGGAAAGCCAATTGGTGCAGAGAAGCACGTGGATCGGACAGAGATGTCTCTTAGAGGAGAGTCTATTGATAGAGATTCTCTAGGTTTTAGTCAGGAGGAGAGGATGGAAGAGGATAAAGTATGGGCCAGATCAGACAAAAAACATTCACGTAAAAAAGAATCTGACACATCAGAAAAGGGCAGACAAATAAATAGTGACAAGTTTTTAAAGTGCTTGTACACAAATGCTAGAAGTCCAAAAAATAAGATGGGTGAACTAGAGTGTCTTGTGTTAAAGGAGGATACTGATATAATAGGCATCACAGAAACCTAGTGGAGTGAGGACAATCAATGGGACACAATCATTCTCGGGTACAAAATATATCGGAAGGACAGAAAAGATAGTGCCACTCCCCCACCTGCATGACATGTGAAAGAAAATTAAGAATCAAATGAAGTAAAAATCTTAAATGAATTAACATGTTCTATAGAATCTCTAAGAATAATAATTCCCTGCTCTAATAAGAATATAACAGTAGGGATCTTTTATCAACCGCCTGATCAGGACAGTAATAGTGACTATGAAATGCTAAGGGAGATTAGAGAGGCTATCAAAATAAAGAACTAAATAATAATGGGGGAATTCACCTATCCCCATTTTGACTGGGTGCATGTCACCTCAGGATGAGATGCAGAGACAAAATTTATTGATACCTTAAACAACTGCTTCTTGGAGCAGCTGGTACAGGAACCCACAAAGGAAGAGGCAATTCTCTATTTAGTCCTGAGTGGTACGCAGGATCTGGTCCAAGAGGTAACTATAACAGGACCGCTTGTAAATAGTGACCATAATATAATAACATTTAACATTCATGTGGTGGGAAGAAAACCTCAGCAGCCCAACACAGTGGCATTTAATTTCAAAAAGGGGAACTATGCAAAAATGAGGAGGTTAGTTAAACAGAAATTAAAAGGTACAGTGACTAAAGTAAAATCCCTGTAAGCTGCATGGACACTTTTCAAAGACACCATAATAGAGGCCCAAATTAGATGTATACCCCAAATTAAAAAAAAACATAGAAGAACTAAAAAAAGAGACACCATGGCTTAACAACCATGTAAAAGAAGCAGAGAGAGATAAAAAGGCATCTTTTAAAAAGTAGAAGTCAAATCCTAGGCTACATCTAGACTACATGGCTCCGACAACAGAGCCATGTAAAATAGTTTATTCAGCATAATCAAAGAAGCGGGGATTTAAATAATTCCCGCTTCATTAAAATAAAAATGGCCACCGCGCTGTGCTGATGATCAACTGATCCAGCATAGCGCTGCAGTCTAGACATGGCGCAGTCGATAAAGGAAGCCTTTGTTGACCGCTCCGGTATGCCTTGTGCAACGTGTGGCGGCCATGTTTATTTTAATGAAGCGGGGATTATTTAAATCCCCGCTT
>CM057845.1:197249221-197278227 GCA_030068395.1 Apalone spinifera
TCATTTTCGTTCTCAGTGACCCAGAATTAGTAATGTTTGACTACATTTATTTCAAAAGCATTTTGGCAGTAGAGCAGTGATCTTCACTTCTATTTATACCCATGCCAAAAGGTAGATGTGTGTAGTGAATGTAATGTACTCATGTGCAACAAGAAGTGTTAGGTGCAGACATACTATATATAGAACTGATTAAACTGTTAATTGCACATAATTTGTTCATTGGATTACACAATGTTTTCTGTTTGTGAATGGTTGGTGAATTCATCCCAGGTTTGTTTGTTTTTTTACAAATGTTCATAATTATTCAACAAATAATTTTATGAGCATATTTAACCTACTGATTTTTGTGAATTGTTTGCAGTGAATTCTCACTTGTATAATCAATATTAGGAATTTGATCTTCGTCTGTATAACTGGTCACCCATGTCAGCTGACATGTTTTCTCTTGTCTCCGATTTAATATTTATAAATAGAGGAAGTGCCTCACAAAATCATTATGCTAGTGAATCTTTTTTCAGAGAGAAGTAAGGAGCACAGGAGAGAATGGCTTTTTAAAACTCTATAAATCTCAACTTTCTTTTCATAGCTTCTTGGTCAGTGCATTTCAGACAGTGCACAGATCTTCATGTTTAAAATTTTCATGCTTGATAAGAAGGATGGACTTTGGCTTTTCAGATTATGCTCAGACATCCCAGGCACCAATTTTACAGTTGCAAGCAACACACAAGACAATGGAATAGCTCTTTTGCAAGGTTTCAGTGGTCATTCTTGCCTCAGTTTCAGAGAAACCCTTGTTCAATTCAGCTACAAGGACAATTAACCAAATTGTCAACTTCAGTTTAAACATCTTGACAGCATGAATGTATGTGCTTCAACATGGTTTCCTGTTTCCACAGGAGTTCAGTGAGCCTGTATTCCCTCACCATTGTTGTCATTATTGACACTGTTGGCATTGATCAGCTGATGGCTCTTCAAGATGCTGATGAAACCACCTTGTTGCCTCAGTTGCATGCATCACTGCAGATGATGGGTGCACCCCATCTGGGCAAGAAGCAGCATGCATTGGTCTGGTTATTAATCCCTATAAAAATAAGACCCTGACTATTAGCATCAAACAGTCTTCATAACATTATAACTAGCTCAGTATTAATACAGGGTGTTAAGCAGGGAGACAGCTGTCATATGTTTGTGCACTATTAAAGACCGTGCTGGAAAATGTTTGAAAAGACATGATCTTTCATATAGCAGTAGCTGCTACCATGTTTTGGCCTTTTCATCAGCCTTTGTGAGGTTGTGATGACATCATGCTTATGGAACCACTTTTATACAAACTCTGGCATGTGGAAGTGAAACATGGGTGCAAAGAAAGTCTGAAGAACATAAGCCTCTAAATGTCTTCATGAGATTCTCCATACCTAATAGGAGTACAAGATCAGAAACAAGGAGACTGAAACCAAACCAAGCAACTGCCTCCATCAGCAGCTTTCGTGGCATGGTTGTATTTTGGAATGGAAGACTAGCAAATTCCAAAGTTTGCATGCCAAGGAATGTGGCTATATGGCCAGAGATCACATGGAGACTAAAAGTTTCAGTGATGTGACCAGATTGCCAATTATGGATGTAAACTCTATGTGCAAGCTGCCCCTTGCCAGGAGGTGCTTAGTTTGCCAGGAAGCCACATCCGTTTGTGATTTGGGATGGTGATGACAATGACTGGAAAAGGATAAAGAAAAGAAGGAAATCACAATCTAATAAATGATGCACAGTGAAGATCCAACCATAAACTGAGATTGCATCTCCAGGAGGCAAATTACGCTGTCAGTCTATATATGCAAAACTAAATAAAGCCACATTTTATATCTGTATGTTTCCTGATGTTATCAATACCCTGATCACCATAACATATTGATTTTGCATTTAGATTGTTTCACCAAGATGTGATCTCTTTGTTCAAGATTTGCATTGTCTGTCATCTCCCAAAAGCATATTATCTTAGTGTTTTATTTTAGCGTGTATACCTTGTATTCCTGTACAATTTTATCAGTAATTAATGATTGACTCCATTTTTATGCATTTCATTTGTACCTTTTATTCCTTAAGGTTTTGTTTGTCATAATGAACCGCAACATTGCTGTTTTTCCAAAGTGATCCCAAATGTGCACAATGCAATCTCTGTTAGTTAATATTTAGAAAGAGGAGTGAAAGGTTTCTAGTGATTTTTTCTCCTGTTTTTTTTCCCTTTTCTTTGTAAATCTTTGAATTTGTAAGGCCAATTATACTCCTAGGGGACTAAAGCTGTTCAGGTGGCCCTCCAGCTATCAAGAGACTGGGAAAGGGAGAAGAGCAAAATACTTTTGTTTCTTTTTAGAGCGCTGGTAAACTTTTATTTGAAAAGCACAGTTTTGTACTTTTTTAACATATTTCAATTGTAAAATCAAATGTTCCTATTGTATCAATAAACAAAACATTGCCAAGCAGTTAGGATTCATAAATCCACAAAATAACTGACAGGGAAGGAGATGAAAATATAGATGACCACTTAACTCTGATCACTTTTTTGTCTTTTTACACATACTCCTTTAAGAGATTTCTCTTCCCCAACACTAGTAGTTGTGGATGTTAGGGGTTATAGTTGTTCATGTTTTGAGGGGACGGTTTGGTAAAGGATTGTGCTTAGAAGGTCAGGTAAAAAGAGAATAAAATTTTAGTTTAGATTGTTACTCCTGTTTTACAGTGTATGGTAGTTCATGGTTACGTGTGTCTCTTGTGGAGAATAGATTATGTATTAAGTGGTTTCACTTTTCATTTTCTTTCATTTATGGGTGCATGGCAGGTATACTGTGTGTTGTGCAATCCGAACTACTTCATAATGAACATTTGTATATTAGGTTTCTTTTGTTTTGTTTTGTTTTAATCAGAAGGGGTACACTTACACTGCACTGATATTTTGAAATAAACTATTCTGGAATAGTTATTCTGAAATAGCTTATTTTGAAATAGCACATCTACACTGCAGGGAAGCCTCAAAATTAGTGAGAGGCAGGCTTCCCTAATTTAGAGCCTAGGAGGCACTGGGGAAGAATAATTTAGAATGGCCCTGATGAGGGGCCATTTCGAAATAGCAGCTGTGGAGCATCTACACAGGCTTTATTTCTAAATTGCTATTTTGGAATAGGCATTATTCCTTGTAGAATGAGGTTTACAGATTTCAAAATAAGCTGCCCATTATTTCAACATTATTTTGAAATAACAGAATGGTTGTATAGATGCTCACATTGTTATTTCAAAATAACACTAGTTATCTCAAAATAACGGTGCAGTGGAGACTCACCCAAGGGGAAGTAATGAGGTAGGGAGGTGCAGACCCGTTGGAGGTATAAGCACAACCTCTAACAGAGACTGTTTTGTCAACCACTAAACAGAACAGCTATGCTGTAGCAAAATAAAAACTGATAGAAAAGTGTAATTCCTGAGGAGAAGGATTTTTCTGTTCCCTCTCCACCATTTAGGCTTTTATGTTCTCCAACCCCAATCATCCCAGTTTACATGTCTCTGTCTCTAGTCAGTCAGGATTATATGATTCTGACTCTGCTAATCAAATTTAGGTACACAATGCATAAACTTACACTTATACTGTGAATAATGGAAAAAAATGGTCCTAAATCTGACATAAAAAACCAAACAAGCTCCCTGTTTTACCCATTCTCAGGTTTCACCGCAGTACTGAGTTCTGTATAGATAGATAGTATTTTAAGAGATATAAGTCAGAAACTTAAGATAGGACTGCCACTGACAAATTTCAAAGCCAAATTTTAAATCTTCTAATTAAAAATGTGTAAGAAGAAAGCACACCTACATAATTATAAAAAACATCTTATTAAAATACAGCAAATGTCATTGCATAGCTGTATTTTACATCTGAATTTTTAATTTTCTTATGATTTCTGATGCTTTTAATATAGCTGAACAATCTCATTAGATTACTTCAAATAAATGAAGACATTCAAGGAGATCTACTAGGTTAAACCAATCTTTCAGCTAAGTGTGAAAATTAATGTTTAAAAAAGCATTTACAAAACATATTTAGTGCCATAATTGAACAATGCTTAGGCTATTAACTATTCTAGAACTTGAGATAATTACAGCATGTTACAATTTGCTATTAGTGAACTTTTTTAAAGAAAAAAGGGGAAATTAAACTGTCACTAGTTATTAATTTTTTGAGTGCAGCACAATAACAATGTTGAAGTTCAAAAAAGTTAGGTTATATGTATGTATCTTTTTGCTTGAAGTGATGCTGCATATGGTCTATACACTAGCAGAATATCCAGACTGAGATAGATCCAACTTTTAATATACATTGGTGCAATTGCTTTGAAATCACCTCAGGTTTTATCCCACAACACTGTACTTATATACTGCATTCACTCATTCAGAAATCCTTCATGAGATTTGGGGCTGCACTTCTTAGAGGTATGGCATAAAATCCACAGCCCATGTAGAAAGTGCAGTTACGGTGTTTTTAAGCCTTCTTTGCATAATCCTAATCCTGAGTTGTTCTAGTGGCTGGAGTAGTTACATTAATAATTGAGATGGCCCTCAAGGAGTTTCTAAATTATGTCGGTCTCCTTAGGCTAGCCTATGGATCAAAGCAGTATTCATAATCTTCACTGCACTGTGCAACAAGGCCTTATACCTATCATTGTTCTTCCTGCCCTAACATAGAACCTATATTGCTGCTTATGAGGTAGCTCTCAGAAGGCAGTTTTACCACCAGTATCTGCAGTACATGCTCCAGGGTAATTTTCCCTCAGGTACAAGAATGATTTCACCCTCTGTGTTTTTGCTGGTAGTGTTTCTTGTGTTGTGTATGTTTCTGCTGCAGAGAGTTTTCTGTTTAAACATCATCGATTCAAGTGTTGGTGTTTCAAGCAAGATCATTTGAAATACATTTGTGTTTATTTCTGTTGTTATAGAACATAAAATTAATGTTTATTGTGTTGTTCATCAGCATGAATAGAAGTTGAAGCCTATGCTTGTAACCTGGGCATTCAGGAAAGTGATGACTGGCAATGCTAGAAAGAACAGTAGTAGATATCTACAGGGTTAGAAGTGAGGTTTTGTTTCTTATTTGGTGGAAGCTTCAAATAAGGGTAATTTACATGTGACTAGTGAAAAAAGAAGACACACAAAACCTTGGATATAGCAGATACTAGTTTAAGCTTGAAAAATTACATTGATCATATCTTGTATTTTCATCACACAACGCCTTGAAAGTTGCTGTGACCTGAGAGTATAGTAATTCTCTTTTGGGAATGTCAGGGGAAGATTTTTTCTTATAATGATCTTTTATCATCTGATGTGAACCCAGTCTTAAAACTTAAGATACTTAGCATCAACTGGGGGGAGGAGGGGCAGAGGCAGAAAGAAGGGGGGAATATTTTCTTCAAATATAGCCAATATCTATCAGAAGCCAAAGCAGTTTCAAAGGGGCATAAACAACAAATGTTGAAAAGAGATGTTCTAAAATGTTTAAAGCGACTAAAGCCAGGAGCGATTTAAAAAGTATATACATTATAAAACTGCAGGAAATTAGAATATTTTCCACCCTTGAGTATAGACTTTCATTTACTGTGCTCGGAAGCTGGTGTGGCCACCAAACCGTAGGCAAAGGGATTATGTTCTATAACCATAGAGAGGCTATGTCTACACTGCAGAGCTTTTCCGGGATAGCTCTGCCGTGTCCAAGGAATGCGTCTGCTTTTCAGAAAAAAAAATTGTAAAAGAAGACATTTTTTTCCGCATCCCTGTAAACCTCATTCAACAAGGAAGAAGGGATGTTATGAAAGAGGGTTTTTTCCTGACATCTGTCCCCGTCTATATGGGCCAAATGTCAGAAAAGTCTTTTTCAGAAGAAAAGCGGAAAAAGATACGCAAATTGTGGTTTGCAATTTACATATATTTTTCCAACTTTTCCCTGCTGTGTACACATAGCCTGAGCATTGAGGCTCTGGACCATGTTTCCCAGTTTGCTGAGAGTCCAAGATGGACGTAGAATGAGCTAAGCCTAAAACACTACCAGAAGCAATTCTAAGCTAGAACACAGAGAGACAATGTTTAGTGTTTGGAGTGTAGAAGGAATAGAAGCATCCCAGCCAGGGAGGAACCTTCTAATCTCTACTTCCCTATCCAAGGGAAGACTTTGAATCCTTTTAGGATTTGGGGTGCTCTGCATAGTGTCCTCTCATCAGAGACCAAACATTGAAGAGGGAAAGGAGAATCATGCTCAGGCTACAAGGCATATCATAATCTGGACCAGAGAGCCACAAGGATGATCTTACCATCCTTGGTATGGCTACTTAGTCAGCACACCCTAGTTTATTTATTTTGTTTTAAGGTGGCCACTAATGTCAGTGCTGTGCCACCCACCAAAGACTGAGTCCAAGCTAACTCTTTGCCTGGGCAGGGGCTGGAAAGCAGCACAGGGTGATCTGTAAATGTTGGGAGGAGTGGGATTTAGCTATTGTTGTTTTTGTCTTTTATTATACACCTGTCCCTTGTTCTGAGTTTTCCATATCTAATAAACCCACAGTTACTATTTGATTATACTGGGAATTGTCTTAGCTATTTTATTATTGAGTGCTTTCACTGACACTCCAGATTGTGTTAATGTTTTCCCAGAGGAAAGATGTATGTGCTCTTCACTAAAAGGGGCTTCCTTGGATGGAGATACCAGGCACATTATAGGGAACCCAGAACCCTGAAGAAAAAAAGGGGAAAGCTGCAGCCATGCCTCAGGGCAGGAGTTATAGGTGTATAAATATGTCACTGTTTAGGAATTCTTGTGTAAATCGAAAAGGCTCAGTTTTACCTCTCAAGTCTATTTCATGGGCATAATGGTAAACACGATGGACAAGTACTTTTGGAAAACACCCTGAACTTCAGTTAAAACTTCAATTAAAAGCAACATGTTACAGTATGATATTGATGCAGTATCAAGGTTTTATCAGAATGAATGTGGGATGTAGTACATCCCAAACACTTGACAATAAACCATTTTACGCCACACAGCACTATGAGGTATTCTGTACACCTCATTTTACAAAAAAAAAAAAACCCCTATTGAAAAATGCTTTTTGAGTTTTAAATATTTTTATTGGTATGTTTTTGTACCACACTACCTATAAAGTCAGGTGCCTTAATTTTATTAAACCAAATGTTCAGGACAGGAAAAAGAAGAAAAAAATTACTGGTGATTTAGAAACTACTAAAACATTTTTCAATATATACCTTAGCGGTGGGTGGCAAATGTATTTTCCACCCTTTCCATTCGACCCATGTGGAAAGTTTTGACTTTGACAAAATATTTTGGCTGAAAGTCAAAAGTGTCAGTACAGAAATGCTAGCATAATGTCTCAGAGCAGTTGTAGTTCAAGAACCTCATTCCCCCATTCTACACTATGAACTATACTTTCTGGAAAGAGTACATTTCACATGATACATCACTTATCCACCTCTTGCTGAACTGCTGTGGTGCTTCCCTGGCTGGGAAAAGTAGTTTGCCTGGGCAACAATTCAGCCCAGAGAAGAGAATGAGACACCGAAGCTACAACTCTCCTGAGGACTTGCTGTGACATTCCTGAATTAAAATTGCAGTGTGTGTGTGTGTGTGTGTGTGTGTATTGTCTGGCTTTTCAATAAGAAGTTGAAATTTTCCAGTGAATGTAGACACTTTTCATGAAAAATTGTTTAGTGAAACAAACTAATTTTCTGAGAGAAACTGTTCTGAAGGGACATTTTCAACCAGCCCTAGTAATAATGTTTTTAATGTGTGCTCTCACAATCCTAAAAGTGCTAATTTTGTGCAAAAAAGTCTTTTTTGTCCAGTTGAAGGTGGATAAAGAACAATGCCCATTTCTTCCTTTCTAATGAGATAAAGTGTCTGTTGTTAGTAGAGGTATGTTAGTAGAGGATGCCAAACTTTATAAAACTCACTAGTTCAGGACTAATATTGCTTTACTTCAACTTCTGACAATTGTTATTTTATGAGGAAATTTCAGAGATTGAAGAGGAGGAAAGGTAAGAAGTATGTAACTGAAGGGTTTTCTGGTATGGTTTCAAGTGGAAGCTTGGTTTCAAGTTAGAGGTAATCTCAGGATGAGAAGGCTTTACTGAACTGGGGGAAGTGAGGTATTCAAAGATAATTAATACTAATAAATCAGTCAGTTTATTACTTTGTTTGGCAGTTCTTTACCGGGAGAAGCCTACTACATAGAATAATAGAAATGTAGAGAGGCAATGCACCTTGAGAAATCACCTCATCCACCCCCTTGCACCGAGACAGGATTTTTTGTTGCTCTCCTATGGACTCTTTCCAGAATGATCACATCCTTCCTAAAGTTTGCTGCATAGAACCACATATTACTACAGGTGAGACCTCACCAATTCTAAGAAGAGCAGGACAATTAGCATTGTGTTAAGGCAGTGGTCATAATTAACCTTTCTATGGAAGACTGAAGCAAAATAGACATTAAACACCTAGCCTGATGCAGTCATTTTGACCTCTTTTTTCCCTACTTATCTTTCCTTGTTAAAGGTTAATTCATCATTGTGCTTTTAATGTTATCTCGTTGAGAAACTGCCAGGTGTCCTGAATTACCATATACCTTAGATTTTCTTCTAGCTTTCTGAACTTGCAAAAATATTGGTTTTCTTGGAAGTCCATTTTCAGCTATATCTATTTATGATGCAAAAATTCCTTAAATACTCAGGGCTGAAGAAATCAGAGACACTAAATGTCTGTTGTTTGGCAAGAGCAATACAAGCTGTTGCTGTTGCTTTTTTTCTCTTTCTGGGACACTGATGGATCAGTGACTAGCTCTATTCTAGACTAACATTCTGCAAACTTCAAACTGTAAACCACTCTGGTAACTTTATATGAGTCATTAAACATTTGGATAATTACATCAGGAAGTTCAGATGTAATTATCTAAATTGACAGTCTCAATTTGTCAAAACAATACTTAAGACTTAGGAAATAAAGGTAATTACACTGGACCTCTAAGTCTAGATCATAGGCATGGGATCTATGGGCATGGCGTGGGGAGGCGCTCCAATATTCCCATGTTTTACCTGGCACACTGCTGCAAGACCCCCATGGCCGGGGTCCCAGATGCTGGCCCCAGGGCTCCACCCATGGCCCTGCCCTGTGGGGGGGGGACAGACAGGGGCTGGCTTGAGGGCTGGCTTTCACCATCCCCCATTATTCAAAGCATTTCTCACACCACTGGTGAAGATTATGTCTTTAGGGCACGTCCCTGTACTAGAAGTGATATGGGAGCACATCGCATGAAGGAAGGGATATTTCTCAAGGAGGCATCATCGTCATCCTTTAGCTCCTTAACGAGTACAGAAAGCAATGCTGTCCTTTAGGCCATGATTTTGCCTCTTTTCTACCCTTCCACTATTCTATTTATGTGACACCAGTAAACATTTTCATGCTTGCCAGATTGTGGAGACAACTATGGTGGCTGCTATCATAGGCCATGCAGTGCGGAGATCCCTGCCTCTTTCACCCGGTGCATTCACCCTAGACCATTGTGACATTTTCCAGGATAAAATCCAGACTGTTGAACAGTTCTGTTCCCTCAATTGGTCAACCTCACATGTTTTTTACACTGCTATGCAATAAGAACTACCACTCCTGGTCCTGTTCACACACAGTCTCCAGTATGCAAAAATCACTGCCAACTGAGGCTATGTCTAGACTGCAGGCTTCTTTTGGAAGAAGCTTTTCCAGAAGAGATCTTCCGAAAAAACTTCTTCTGAAAGAGGGTCTACACAGCAAAAGTGCATCGAAAAAGCAATCTGCTTTTTCGAAAGATAGTGTTCACACTGAATGGATGCTATCTTGCATTTAAGCTGTGATTACTATGGATGGACTGGCCACAAGGGCACCTGGGCTTTTTCCTCTTTCCTCTTCTATCGAAAGAACTCCCTCTTCCCCGTTCACACACGCCTTTTTCAGAAAGAGCTCTTTCAGAAAAAGGCTTCTTCCTTATAGAAAGAAGTTTACCAATGTTGGAAAAAACCCTCTGTTCTTTTGATTTTTTTTCTAAAGAACGTGATTGCAGTGTGGACATAAGTGAAGTTTTTTCGGGAAAAACGCCATTTTTCTGAAAAAACTCTGCAGTGTAATCATACCCTGAGTTATAGGAATACTTCTAGTAAGCTATTCCGGAATTACACTTTGAATAACATCAGCTAATTTTCAGCTCAGATTTGTCCTCAGAAATTTGTCCAAGATTTGTCCCTCTTGCGCAAAGCCGTTATGCTGATTATTTTCAGGCATAATCGCTTTGCGCAAGAGGGTTTTTCTTGCGCAAGAAGGGGCAGTGTAGACAGCTCCATCTTGCTCAAGAGCCTCTTCCGCGAAAATGGCAGCTCATTAGCTATGCAAATGAGGCTCGGTGATATTCCACGTTGAGCCTCATTTGCATAGCTCTAGCGCAAGATCGTGCCAGTCTAGAGACAGCCTGAAAGTCTGTCATTTCATCACAGGAAAATGATATGCACAAACCTTGTTATGTGAAGATTCCCAAGCACTTCAATCAAAAACCCACTGGTTTTGATAAAAGAATAAAACAAATATATTAATTATGGAGAGATAGAGTTTAAGTGATTACAAGAAAATAGGTATAACATTAAGAACTGGTTATAAAGAAAATGAAACAGTTAAATCACAATATAATATAGCTTAACAAGATAATGTTTAGCTAAAATATAGCTTCACAAACTAAATGAATTTAAAGAAGCAAAAAGGTTTCTTTCACCATCAGATTACACAGTCCAAATGAATTACTTCCCCTTCTCCAATTCATTGATATTTCCTATGTCTTTCGAGTGTTGTTAATGTTGTGAATAACAAAGAAGGGAGAGAGGTGGTGTATGTTGTGTGTTTCCTCATTCTTATACCATTCTCTTTTTGAGGATTCTCTTCAATTAGGTGAAAATCAATCTGTTTACATGGGACTTCCAGCTGTTTTCATTGCCAATATGAACATTTTCTCTCATGCCCTCCTTCTACCAAAGAATGGCTTTGTAACTGATAGCTCACTTGATACATGACCAAGGTCTCATTTGTGTCTATTGTCTCTGAAGCTCTGGTTTGGCCCTGCCTTTCTGTTATACAGCAGAATCTTATAACTTTACATACATTGTTGTCTCACATATTTTTCCAGAACAGTAATGCAGGTTATGAGTTTTCAAATGATACTCCACAAGGCATACTCTGTACTACATTTATCAGAGTCTTGTAAAAGTGGTAAACAAGCTGCTATAGGCTGTCACAACTACAGAATTTACTCAGACCCAAATTCCTCAGCCAGCTTCCTCTTTAGCCATTTTCACATTAAGGACACAATTCCAGAAAGTGATGGAACTAAAAAAGCAGTGAGCCTCTTTAGGTTAGGTCTCATATAGTCTACGTAATCTTTTGCTTCCTGCTTACAAATACCTACCCCCACACTCTCTATGCTATCAGCGAGACAGTGTTGGCAGAGTGTGGAAGGCCAAAAAAGGATAATGCTAGCTTCTAAAAAATGTGGTAGCAACAAAATCTCTGCAAAGCCACACTTATGAATTATCTATGAAAATCATGTGTTGGTAACATAGCTGCCATTTTATTGGCAGTAGGTCTTTGGTTTTATTGTGCTGACATTAATAAGTGTGCCCATATATTATGTAATAATTTGACTGTTACTCGTTATAATCATTATATTGAACCAAACAATAAAATTGCTTAATTACAGTCATTAAGTGATTTGGTTTGGAGCACTCCTGCCATAATTCTAACTTGTCTTGTACTAACTAGAAACTCGGGACTTTAAGAAATTCAATCTAAAATCCTCAAGGGAAGATTCAGTCAAAAATGTCTTTATGGCACAGCTGGAGGAATTATTAAAAAGTGGATGAATACACTGCATTTGACCATTCCATCTTAAAAGAGCAAGCACTTTTTCATGGTTCACATCTATTAGGCTCCTACAATCCAGATATTTTCATTATTTGCTCACCTCATCTTATGTTACTTCTTTATTTATTCTTGACTACTATTGTTTTTTTCTCATTAGTGGAGGTCACCCTACCATTTAGACATGACCAACAATCATTTTTTATACTTCTTTTTCATCTTTATTCTCCAAAGAAAAGTCTTTTCCTCTCTTTGCTAGTTATCACAGCAATTTTCCTTTTGCCAGGAGATTGGCCTCCAAGGCTTCCATCAATTTATTTCCTTAGTAGAATTGTTCACTTGAGACTCTTCACTGCAGAAAAATGTGCATATCATGTCTCTGATATAGCAGGAGTGTGCGGCTTACAGAATTCATTGGGTTTCTCACCAAATGTCACCTTCAGGGAGCATACTTTTCAACACCCTGCACATCCCAGTTCACTCAATCCTTGTTGGCTTTTTTGGCATTGGAATTGAAGGTATCTACATTTTTTTGTATTTATTTATTCTCCATAGTGCATACTGATTGCTACGGGACGTGTATGTTTGTTTGTGGAGACAGACAGAGAGAGAAAGAAGGCAGCTTTGTGCCTTCCTGGCAGCTCACAGTATCTTTAAGTCCAGTTTAACCAGCTCTATGGGGATTCTCCCAGCATAAGGATTTGCCTGAGCTGCTGTGAAGAATTAGAGGAACCTCACAAAATTGAGTGACTGAGCAACAAAATGGCAGATGAAATTTAATGTTGATAAATGCAAAATAATGTACATAGGAAAACATAATCTCAAATCTACATATTAAAAGACGGGGTTTAAATTAGTTATTAACACTCAAAAAAGAGATCATGAAGTCATTGTGGGTAGTACCTTGAAAACATCCACTCGTGCAGCAGCAGTCAAAAAGGCAAACATTAAGAAAACAATAAATAATAAGACAGAAAATATCATATTGCCTCTATTTAAATTCATGACATGCCCACTTTTTAGAAAGATATATTAGAATTGGAAAAGGCTCATAAAGGGGGATAAATTAGGCATCTGGAACAGCTTCTAAATGAGGATGGATTAACAAAACTGGAACTTTTCAGTTTGGAAAAGAGATTACTAAAGTGGGGTAGGATAGATGTCTATAAAATCAAGAAAGTGTGGAGTAAACAAATAAGGAAATGTTATTTATGTTTTCTCATAACACAAGAAGAACTAGTGGTCATCAAATGAAATTAATAGGCAGGTTTAAAACAAACAAGAGGAAGCATTTTTTCACACAATGCAAAGTCAATAGGTGGAACTCTTGGCCAGAGGATACTGTGAAAGTCAAGACTATCACAGGGTCCAAAATAAAAACTAATTTCATGGAGGAAAGGTTTATCAATGGCTGTTAGTCATAGATAGGCAGGGATGGTGTCCCCAGCTTCTGGCTGTCAGAAAATGGGAGGGGTGACGGGGTGGGTCACTTGATGATTGCCTAGTCTGTTCATTCCCTTTGAATCATCTGGCATTGGCCACTGTTGGAAGACAGAATACTGGGATAGATAGATCATGGTCTTAACCAGGCTGTTCTTATGCTCTTATGATGTAATATAAGCTGAGTGCTGAACTAAGGAAACAAGGGACTAGAAAGATGATTAAGGCCAGACTTCAAAGCCAAACTTCAAGGGGATAGCAAAAGAGCCCACTGCTGCAGTGGCAAAGACTGGAGCCCTGAGCCAGTTAAACTGGCATTGGAGCTCTAAGCAGAGCAGGTTGGGTAGCATAGAAGGGCTGTTTGGGAAAAGCTAGCCCCCAGCCCCTATCCCTTCTTTCCGGTTCCCTTCTTCTCACCTTGCCCAGCAATTCTGTCGGCGGGTCTGGCCATCTTTCTTCCTTTCTGCCAAAGATGTGGTCCAGAACACATGTGTTTGGATAGGTGGGATGATGCTTATGGTTTTTTTCATCATTTTATTATCAATCAGCATATTTTCTGTTAAAATCTTCGCTACCTCCTTATATATAAGCCACAGCAACATCAAGTGCTCTGTGCAACTATATGGAAAAAGAACAGAGCTGGCTTACTCTTTTATATTTCCCAAATTCCAGCACTTTTTGCAGAAAATATTTTTGACTAGCTTAGCAAGTAGTCAAAAATTTTCAAAACTTCAAATTATGAATGTTTTTCCCCCTGAAAAACAGCACACATTTTTCAACAGCTCTATGAAGAACTAACCAAGTCTGATTCATCACTTTGTTATTACAGTTTTATGCTGTGGTATTTCACGGATTTCAACTAATTTATTCCAGAATAGCATTGGATTAACTGAGTGGTGAGTTAGGCTGGAGATCTTTTGAAACGAAAGTCAAACTAAACCACTTGTGTTAGGGTTGCATAAGTTTTGCAGTATGTATTTTTTATTCATGCTTTGTTTCACATATGCATAAAGTTACTGAGCTTTTCCTGTTAGTTATTGTCTCAGTAATAGTTAGAAAGAATAGAATTTTGCATGTTATCATGTACCACTATCTATAGAATAAGCATGTGCAGTTCAAAAATGATTTGTGATGTGGTCAATATGAAAGGAGATCCAGGTTCCATTGCTAATCTTTTTGTTACATGCTATTTTCTCATGGTCTTTTAATTTTATTTTTCTTATTTAATGGATTTTTATCTCTGTCTCAATGTTTACATTTAGAATAGAGACTCACACACACCATACATTTGTAATTGAATTTCAAAAGGAGAAAAAAAGACTTGTTAATTTTATTCTCAAATTGGCATTTAATGGGCATTTGAGGTTTGTTTCTGTGTGAGGTAAATGTTAAAAGCAAATTAAAAGTAGTTTTTTATTCATTATTTTGAAGAAAATCACTCCAAAAACAAGACCAGTGAGAATATAACCTGAATGAAAAAATAATAACATACTTTAAATAAAGTCCATTTAAATGGCTGATATTCAAGAAAATAAATTATTGCATTTGGAAATAGTAGTTAGAACCATATGGTACTTTCTCTAACTGTGTCTCAGATTTTGGCAAAATACTTTCTAATTCCCACTGTGAAAATATAAAAATCTGGTATCCTAATCTTATCATAAATAATATCTCACCTTATTACTAATTCCATTAAAAGAGAGGTGCCAGAAACTTTAAAATGTGTGGGAAATATGTATAAAGGAGTAGAACTTGCATAATAGAACAATAACTGGTCCCAATTCTGCTCTCAGCTCCACAAGTATTACTTTGACACTAATGTCAATATGTTCATTGTATGTGTGTTTGTTGTCAAAAAAGAACAAATTTATTGAACAAAGATACAAAATTAAAAAAATATAAAAAAAAAACTTTAAAAAAAGACAAGATTGGATAGCTAAGTATGATTCAATGTAGTTGCCAACTGTTAGACATAAAATCTTTCTCCTACATTGCTAGTTTAGAACTTTATTTTTAACTTTTTGGTGCACTTTTTTATTACTTTTAGTGCACTTTTAGAAAGATTGTCTTTTTAAGAAGTTTTTTTTTTAAATATTTTTCTATTTGGTCTTAAATCTAGTGTGTTTCAAATAATAAAAAACTCCAAGGTTCATTTTGATATGCTTATGTATGTTGAGCTAGAGTGTTTTCCAAAATGCACTAGGTATTTACATTTACATTTAAGTTTTTTTTCACTAGGTATTTACATTTTTAATTAAAATCAGTTGTTGTGTTTAAGGAAAGGATAAAGTAATTGAGGTGATCGATCAATTGTTTTGTTGGTTAAAAGAAGGAAGTCTTCAAAGACACTGTAATTCTTCTAAGCTGTCTGTATGACAAACATTGTCACCCATGAATTTGTTTGGATAGATTTTGTCAATCTCTATGCCTTCCAAAGAATGGACTCGACTGAGCACCACAAAGGGTTGAACTGGCACAAAGTATTGAAAGCCAAGGTTCACAACTGCTCTATCCACCATGGTCCCTTGTAGTTTGTGGACGGTGACTGCATAAGCGTGGATGATTGGGAGCATTCACCACTTCATCAAGCTGTATCCAAAATTCACTTGATATTGACATGTGATTGGCTCGATGATGTGCTTTGAGACATCTCCTTTGAATTCAGTTTCAAATTTAGGGATATCGATTTTGTGAATTTGGTTGCAGTGGAAATATGGCTATTTTATATTGGTGATAGTGCCAATTTTAGCACTGACCGAGCCTTACATATTTAGACAACTTTTGAGAAATATTGCTTATTTGAGCAATAGTGTCTCTGAGGCTTCTTTCAAGACTCATAGCTTCACATTTAGTGACGTACTTGGCGATATAATAGGAGATGGCAATAGCAACAGCGCATGGTTGAATGTCCATGTTCGCATGCCAGTGGCTTAAGATCAAACCTTCTTGAAGCCTCTGGAACCCATCCCAGTCAAATCGAACTTTCCAGAAGCCCTTCTAACCCTTGCAATAAAAATACAATGCACACCCCTATGTTTGTATACGTATATGCACGTGTGTGTGAAAGTTGAAAATCCCATGACAGACAGACAAGAATGGTGGCCATTTAATAGAAAGATTGTCTCACCACCATATAATTCTAAGCCTCATCTGAGCACTAAATAATTCTCATCACTGTCATAGCCCAGTGATCTAGATATATGCAATTGGATAATCATAATAGGCAAAATAAACATATAAATAGTTTCATAAATATTTACTGTAGGATGCATTATCCAATGAACTGTCATCACAATCTTGCTAATTACTTATTTTTAAAGAGCTTTGGTTCATTGTCAGATTTTCTGTGCTTCCTCCTACAGTGAAGCCACAATGCTGCATTTGTCAGAGAATATTAGTTATATGACAGACTGATTTCATGAATCTAGGATCGTAATTTTAGTACACAAAGACAAGCTGACCCACAAGAGATGAAGTTATTATTAAAACATTAATAATAAAAGGGAATTCAGGAGAGTATTGACTGACTCCTTTGCATGGATTCATTGGTCATGACTTTGGAGAAAAACCAAGAAAAATTTCTCTGTCATAGCAATTTTAGAGTAGCACTATTTCATACATCAAAGAGATTATCAAAGGTTGTGTGCCATATACATGGCAGTCTCTGGCTTTTACATTTAATCTGGTAGAATCTCTTGGTGAGTTCAGGGGTCCTGGGTGATTGGGCAGAGGTATGGGGGACAGGGAAGTGTTAGTAACATTATACAAGGCACTGTTGAGACATTATCTGGAACATAGTGTGAAGTTCTGGTCTCCCATGTTTAAGAAAAATGAATTCAAACTGGCACAGGGGCCGAGAAGGACTATCAGGATGAACATAAGAACAGACATATTGGGTCAGACAAATGGTCCATCCAGCCCAGTATCCAGTCTGCCGACAGTGGCCAATACCAAATGCCCCAGAGGAATGGAACACAACAGGCAATCCTCACATGATCCCTCCCCTGTAGCCCACGTCCAGAGAAACAGAGACTAGGGACACCATTCTCATCGTGGCCAACAGCCATTGATGGACCCAATGTCCATGAATCTATGTAGCTCTTTTTTTAACCCTGTTAAACTTCTAGCATTCACCACATCCTCTGGCAAGGAGTTTCATAGGCTGACTAGTTCTTATGTTGTGGGAATAAGTAAATAACTTTTACTTCCTTCCATGAGTCCTTTTGGGCAGAGCCCGTCCCCTTACCTGACCAGAATTCAGGGGGCAGAGCAGGAGTTCAGTAAGGCCCCAGCCAGCAGAGGAGGCAGACATCTTCCCAGTGCACCTGTACCTGCCAGAGGCTGAGGACTGGCTTGGGCTCCCATGCCTGTCAGAGGCACATGCTGGGAGCTGAGGAGTGGCCTGGATCGGCAAACCTACCAGCACTGACTGACCCCAACTACCCAGCTGACCTGTCAGAGACCTAGGTACCCACAGAGAGGGAGATGGAAGTAGCCCACGGAGAGCTGGACACAGTGTAGCTGGGCCACAGCAGAGGTCAGTGTGTTGCAGTGCGGATCCCCACTGACCCAGCAGCAGATGGCTCTGCTGCTGTTAGGGCCCTGGGCTGGGATTCAGTGGAGTGGGTGGGCCTGCATCCCCCCATCACCCCACTCTTGTGTGGTAGTCTCCCCACTTTGCTGTCCTCAAGCAGCAGCCTGCATTTGCTGGACCCCTGCCTGAGCAAGGGGATCCGACTGGGTGCTTCATACAGTGCTTGTGACTGTTTGCCTGCTGCCCTGCCTTGAGCTAGGGCTGGGCCTTGGAACTGGCTGTTTGCCTGCCACCCCGCCTGAACCCGGGCCTAGGCGTGCTAACTCTGAACTAAAATTTAGGTCCATAAAAGGCTATTAGCCAGGGGATGAAATGGTGTCCTTGGCCTCTGTTTGTCAGAGGCTGGAGAGGGATGGCAGGAGACAGATCGCTTGATCATTGTCTTCGGTCCACCCCCTCTGGGGCACCTGGTGTTGGCCACTGTCGGCAGACAGGCTACTAGGCTAGATGGACCTTTGGTGTGACCCAGTATGGCCGTTCTTATGTTTATTTGTCGCCCTGCCCTAAACCAGGGTCTGGGCATTTAAACCCTGAAATTGTTTATTTGCGGCCCCGCCCTTAGCTAAGGCCAGGGCACCAGAACTATATGACTGTGGGTGTTTGCTACCATGCTCTGAATTAGGGCATGGGCCACTGTACTGTAACTGGTGACTGTTTTCTTCATGTTGTTTCCCACCCTAACCCAGGGCTGGGGTGTGGACCCTTTGTACATCAGCCACCCAAAACCAGGACCAAGGCTTCTGATGGCCTGATGAATGGGGCTGACAATTGGCCTGAGGCCCAGGACTAAAAGGGGCTCTAGGGATGTTGGTGCAGGGGCCGCCTACTGACCCAGAGGGGGAGGAGCCCCTCCTTGAGCCCCAACGGGCTACACTTTTCCTTATTCACTTTTTCCACATCAGTCATGATTTTATAGACCTCTATCATATCCCCCCCTTAGTCTCCTTTATTTAAATATTAATGTGGTTAGAAGAATAAATGGCTATAACAACCGTCAACAAGTTTGGGCTTGAAATTAGATAACTTTTTCTAATAATCAGAGGAAACAATGCCAGGAACATCTTCCTCCCCACAAGAGGAGCAGTTGTGGGGGGCACAGACAACCTAACTAACTTCAAGACTGAGCTTGACAAGTTTACAGCGGGGAAGTTAAGATGAGACTGCCTGCAATGGCATGTTGCTGATGTGAGACTGATGGCAGCAAATATGGTTGGTGACGGGACACTAGAGGGTGAAGGCTCTGTTTTACTTACAGAGAATAATTTCCCAGGTGTCTGGCTAGTGGATCTTGCCCGCATGCTCAGAATCCAACAAACTGCTATATTTGGGATTGGAAAGGACTTTTCTCCAGGCTCAGATTGGCAGAGACCTTGTGTGGTTTTGCCTTTCTCCCTAGCATAAAGTGTGGCTCACTTCCTGGTTTAAAGTAGAGTAAAGGAAAGATTTTCAGTAATGTAGTCATTAAATCATGAGTTGAGGACTTCAGCAACTCAGCCAGAGTTTAGGGGCTGAGTTAGGGAGTGGGTAGGAGAGATTCCACAATGTGCAGGAGGTCAGACTCGATGATCACAATTACCCCTTCTGACAAAGTCTGTGAGTCTAACTTTGGAGCTTGAAAGCCAACACATAGTTACTCTGTATACCAGATTGTTGATGCTTTGATCCTGCACATGGGATGACTAATTTCTAGAATATCTTAGAAGTTAGAATCATGAGTTCCAGGAGGCAAGAAGGTTAGTAAATTGGTCTTTCAGGGGAAGGATAGGAAAGCATTGATTTCTGCTTTGAGGGATTGTCAGCTGATTTTGAAAAAAAAAAAAAAAAAGATATGTTTTCTGCTTATGCAGTGTATACCACTGTGGAGAGTATGAAGTTCAGTATGTATCCACCATAGTGTATAGGTCCAGAGACTGCCTGGAAAAAGCCCATGAGATCCATGCTAGACAAGACCTAAGGCCAGGTTAGTGGTGAGAAGTGTCTTCTCCACCGTTGTTCTAGTCTCGTCTCCAGAAAATAGTAGCCTGATATTGAGGTCATAGATCTGAATCAGGCTCCAAAGTTTAACCCTTTATGTATTACTGTTTTGGGGTGAGGTTTTTTTCAAGAAGCATATCGGTTTTTATTAATCTCAGGATTTGCCAATAAACGGTGTCCAGATCTGTAACATCAGGATAGAAGTGTGGGGGGGAGGGGGAGGTGGGGGGAAAGAAACAATTTTTTATATATGTAATATACATTAATAAATTTTCTCCTGTGGTTTAAACTACTATAATAATACATCTGTTTAATATCATGGAGTGTTTTTTTTTAATTCTGAGAAAGGATTTTTCCAACACAGTTTTCCACAAAGCCTTATTCATTTGCTTCTATTGTTACTTGTTTCAATGTTTTTTTGTAAACAACGAAAACTGTGTCCAACATTTTTTTGCCTTCACTTAGTAATGTATTGAAGTTAGTTTACCCTATTTGTGCTTTGACTATCTCACCTCCTGAAAGTCACCAGAAAATGGTGTGGAATGTTTCTGGGAGTTCTGATTAAGTGAAATTAACTGAAATTAATCTGACTCCCCACAACAGCTGCCTTCTGGCAATTATATTCTAGGGCCATAAGGTTCAGCCAATATACCCTACTCAATCCGAACTTCAAATTAATAGCTGAACTTTAGAATATTAACAAGCAGAGTGAGTCAATGACCATGAATATTTATTGCAAAAAAATTACATTTTTATCAATTTCTAATAATCTAATTTGATATTTTCCAAATTTCAAAACCTGAACAATGTTTTGTCCAAATTTCAAACTAAATGGAAAAAAAACCTAATGAATTTTGCAGAATCCTCATTCCTATACTGTTGCTCCCCCTCCCCCGTCCCAACACCACCACCACTATCTGATGTTTTTTATCAAAATGTTGATACAATTTTCGTTACAAATCCGTTTTGGGAAAATTTGAAGCATTTGTAATGAAAAGTCAAATGGGCAAGCTCCTCCTCCAATTAGAAACTGAAGCCCATCACTAATCCTAGTAGTACAGTGCTAATGTCTTTGTGCAATACCTAGCCAGGCTATCATGTGCTGCTTTTGATAAAAAATGCCAATCACAAAGCACGTTAATACACTAATGTATTGATCTAATGTACAGTCATTTTCCTATACAACATGCTTAATATTGTCCTTTCACCACTGCCTCAATGTCTGTGTTTTTGGGACTGGAGTTAAATCATTCAAGACGTATGAGCACTGCTTGCTGCCATAAAGTATAAAAGAGACCCACACAACTATATATAATTAGGTCATGGCTCACAAACTGAATACACACACCTCACAAAAATGACTGACTTCCCAACTGATGTCTCTTTGGGACATTCAATTGGAACCAGATTAATGGCTCCTTACCAAAACCAAAGCAGAAAATAGTTGACTAAATCAATTAGAAAGTTAGGAACAAATGTTTCAAGACAGACAGGCCTCTAATAATTTTAACTCTTTCAGTGTGAATAAGGAAGAAATAATACTGTACTTGTAAGCATTGGATATGATACTGTTTCCATTCTTCCGATACCATTGTCCTCTTCTGATACCAGCATCCCTCCTCTGATGCTGTTGCCAATGTCGAGGGTCCTTTGAATCATAATTTCCAGAGGCAGAGAAATCAGTGATGTGGCATGTAGCTATTTCCTAAGTACAACTTGCTTTATTTAAACATTCATCCGGACTGAAATGAGATATTCAAACAAGCATGAGGAGCAATCCCCTCGATGAGAAATCACAGCTCAACACCAATGCTTATTTCTCAGACAGTAACTCTTCCTGAAGAACAGACTCTAATCAGAGCCAAAGGCAGAGAGCAAATTCTTCCATGCCTTGCACAATTCCCTCTCTCCCACAGCTGTCTCTATTCAAACCCCCCCCCCCAAAACAAACAAAAAAACCCACCCTTGAATCGCCTAAAACTAACACAGCTTATCTTCTCAAGGGTTCAAAACTTCTTTGCATGCTAAGAAAAAGAACAAGCACCAGCAGGAGACAACTTCCCTAACAAAAAATTATTTGATATTAAATAAATAACTATTATTTATTATATTTAAAAACAGGTAATTGAAAACTATTTTAGAAAGAGGAGGGCATTCCTAGCACAAATGTCTGAGACAGAATTGACAGCAAGAAAAAAAAACTTTATTTCTGGTTACTGTTACAGCTACCATCTTGCCTGTATGGTGACATTTATGACAGCAAAAGTTCTGCCCAACAGCTGAATTAATGGAAAAAGTGTGGGTAGAGATTAATGTAATGGTCATGGAGTAAATTTCAATATAAGAATATATTTTATTCCAGTTTAATGTATGCAACACATCCTCATTTTATAAGTCAACTTGGACATTTTTAAGATGATAAAAATATCAGTTCATTTACCATCTTTCTAGACGTTCAATATTTACTTGGTGTTTTCCTTACTAATTCATCCTCATTTTTCATCTTCTGTAGACAGCCCTTTTTTCAATTGTAACTCAGCCATGCAGTTCTTACACATGTATTTCCTTGTGCTTCTGGCTTGATGTTTGACTTGAAATTTGTCTTGTAAAAAAAAACAAAGATTTGGCTTGTTAACCCAATGGATTTACAGGTAGCAATTAGAATAAGATGACAACTCGCTTTTTCAAATGTATGTATGTATTGAGTGAGAGAAACCAGAAAACTTCACAGTAACAGGAATGCTAAACTAGCTTGGACACTTTTCTGAAAATAAGTGATTCTCCATGAAAAAGTTGTTGCAGTTATGAAGCTGATAATAGTTTTTCATGTAGCCATTTTCAAAGATATTTGGTGCTAAATGCTCTAATATTTCATAGAAAATTATTAAAGCTTTACGGACAGAACTTTAATGAACAGACTTATTGGTTCCACCTGGAACCATTAAGGAATCATTAATGGAATTATAATAATTGGATTTCATGTCAAACTATGAATTATGTGTGAGCCTTCTGGGTTTATCCCTATTTGGAAAAAAATTGCAAGGTCCAATTTTGACACTTAAAGTTTTCGATTTATAGAGCAAACAAACGTAATAAACCTGATACAAATACAATAGCAATGTAGCATTTCTCAGGAAAGGACTGAGATATAATCAAATAGAAATTGAAGCTAATTCTCCCGATGTAGCCACAGTCAGAATGGTTCCTTCAGAGCTGAGGAAGACTTTTACAGTACCAGATTGAGTAGTCAGATTGGATAAGAGAACCTGTCCAAGTTCTGCTCACAAAATAAATTCTTGCATGAATTGACACTCACAGTAGATTATGCAGAAAAAAAACCTATGGTCACCCATGTTATTTGGGGTTTTTGAGTTTGGCTCCCCTTTAAGAAGGGGAGGGAGAAGAAAGAGATTGAGATAGGCTGTTTGGATTTGCCCTGTCACCCCCAGGGGGAGAAGTAGGTATCTCATTTACTTAATGTCATTTCCTGGGCAACAGCAGTCTTATGTTCCAGTATTAGTATGGAATATAGCACTCTAGCAGTAACACATAATACATCTGATTTCTGCCACATGAATAAAACAAGGAAGAAGTCCAGACAATGAGGAAAATCATTCCAGGGCCCACAACGGGTCAGGATCCCTTCTTCAAACAAAGGAGGGGAAGCAGTATTTTGGACTCCATTGGAAATCTCAGCTACCTACTCCTGTGTGGCCAAATAGCATGAGTTAGAGACCTGAGCATTTCAACAAAGGAAACAAATCAATCTATCTTCTTGCCTCCCTTTGAAGGACTTACCCACAGGCCTGACACAGTGATGTAGTTTGTGGTGGCTGATGGTAAGAGGAGGATGAAAGAAGTGGTGGAAACCATTGATTTGTTTCTTTCTCACCTCCAGAAAGCCCTTTACAAACTGGATATTGAATAATATATTTTAAATACATTTTTTATTACAATAAATACTTTAAAATGTTAATATGTCTTTGAGATGTTTTGCAACCATAAGTATGTTTTCAAGAGTATTGCAACCATAAAATATCAGATATTTGTGTAAAAGTCTCTTCCTGTTTCTCAAAACACAGATAAGTATTAGATGAAGACATTGAAAGTTAGGCACAAACATGGCCCTTTATAGATACAATTTTACTGCCATTTCCTTCAAAGGTTCTTTAAGAAACAAATCAGGAAATAAGGTCCCAATGTTACTTCATGAACAGAACACAGAACTAGAGATCTTGCTATGCCAGTCTAAGTAACCGGGAAAGTACATAGATACTGTAATAATTGGCACAATACAAACCTTAAGATAGAAAAAAAAAACCTCTCCCCACCCCTAACCCAAGGCCTAGGTTCTGTAAACACTTACATATGTGAGTAACTCGACACACTTGAATAGTCTCAGTACATTCAATGGAACTAATCTCATAGATAAAGTTACTTATATGTACAAGTATTTGTAGGATCTGGGTCTAAGCATATATTATATAAAAATTACCTTAAATTCAGGTTTTCAAATATTTTAGCTAATATTGATACCCTTTTTGTTTCAAAAGTTGGACAAAGTAAGTCTATTTATTCTAAAATGAGAGTTGCATGTTCACATGGCAAGGAAAATATACCACTAACTATAAGGAGTTTAGCTCTTGATTGTTTGAAAAAATCCCCAAAGAAAGGTGGAATGACATCCGATGTAGGGGCCAAGAAATATTTCAAAATCTATAAAATGGCAGTATTTTTTTAAAAAAAGCTTTTTTATATTTTACAAGTGGTGCAGGATTTACACTAACATTTGATATTTCTGTGCTGCTATAATACTAGATGATTATAGCAGGAGGAGAAGTGATCTCTGCTATTAAAGCTAGGAATATTTCCCATTCTCAGTCCTTGTTTATAACTACCTATAATTTTCTGGAACTTCTTACCTTTGGTCTAACATTTTCCAGGCTTGGAATTTGTGCAAGGGAAATTTTTGCTTGAAAGATTGGGCAAAAACGGTTCAAACATTTTTTAACATGAAGGCCAAAAATATACTTTATAAACTCTGAAAAGGTCTTGTAACTTTTTAGAATAGCTGTTGAGTACAAGAATATACTTCGTTGAGAAGTGTTCCAACTGTGACCTACCAAATACAGGTTGGGCCTCCCTGGTCTAGCACCCTGGGGATCTGACTAGTGCAAAAGGAGAAAGTTTTCCATACCAGGGGAGGTCAGTCCCTCTGCCAGGCTCCCCCACCCTGGGGCCACTGGGCTCTCAGCTCCTCAGCCATTCCCAGGGCTGCTGGGGCTCCAGTGACCCAAAGCTGCCAGACCCCACAGTCCTGGGGCTCTGCTGCACCCAGGTATTGGAGCTCCGCTGCTCTGGGGTGCTGGGGCTCTGCTGACCCAGAGTAGCTGTGGCTCTGCTGCTCTAGCGCACTGTAGCTTCACAACTCTGGGGCCACTGTAGCTCTTCAGCCAGCCCCAGGGCCGCCAGCACTCCGTGGACTCTGCAGCCCCAAGCCAGGGCCCTCTGGTCCGGGGATCTCTGATCTTGCAACATCTGTGGTCCTACATCCAGACCATGGATGTTGCCGGACTAGAGAGCCCCAGACCAGAGAGGTTCAACCTGTATGCACATGTTCTGCAGCACAGTTCACTCTTCCACACCTCCTAAATGTCCTAATCCAAATCCCATTGGACTCAATAGAAAGACTTCCCACTGACTCTGGTTCAATCCCACCATGGAAAAATAGCGCACGTTCCAGGTGTGTAGCCAAATAGCTCCACATAGTGTAATTTCCATGATCTACTGCCAACATTTTTCTAAACTCCAAAAATTGTCATATTCTTTAATATTATTTTAATCTGCCCAGGAAAGCACATTTAACAGTGTTACCATCCAAATATATGATAAACCCATGGGGAAATGTGCCTTTTGTGTCAAGGGCTGGATCTTCTCACTTATACCAATGCAAATCAAGAGTAACTGCACAGTAGTCCATGGAATAACACTGGTGTAAAAAGGAGAATCAGGTCCACAAAGTCTGCTCTGAGATGCATGTTCAATTTGCTTTTTATACAAGAGCTAACTATTTGTATTATTATTATTTATTGTAAATGTGGCTACTGTTGTATATACAGTGCCTTGATTAGAAAATTTACACTCTGACATTAAGTTTTTTTTAAAAACATTTGATATTATATCTATGAAATCAAAACCCATGTCTCTCAATAATTTCTGGCCTTTTGGTCCTTTATTAGCAAACAATGGTATACGTACTATGTAAAGCAAAGTGATTTTGTCCTATGATATATTTCTCTTATCTAATGTAGGAGAACAGCACCCATGAGCTTGCATTCACATTCCCCCGCTCATCGTTTCCCCCATCTACTTAGATTGCTATCAAATGGATAAGTGAATGTATGATTTTTTTCTATTACTGCTTGTACAGAATGAGCTTTGTGTCTCCTCCATGATGGCATAATGATGTTTACATTGACAGTGCAATCACAGATTCAATAAGATAAGAATAAAACTCAAAATGTGTTTCTTCCCTTTCTTCCCTTCCTCTCATCTCTGCTTTGTTTTCTATAGTGAAATAAAAAAAAATACTTTAAAAAGTAAAAATGAACAGCAAATTAAACAAAAATAGCTGCTCAAAATGTAGCTTATTTTAAAAACAAGGTGAAAGGACTATCTTTGCAAAATAGAACCAGCCAAAATTAATTGGGTAAGAAATATTTTCTCCTCAACTTCATAAATATTATTACATATTAGAAAGTATGAGAAAAAATGTGTGAGATGATCCTAGAACCTAAAATATTTTGGGGCCCATGAGAAAGAAAAGTTCTAGCAAAACATTTTATACATAGAGTTTATATCTGTTTTTTCCTGGTGAAATAGTTTGAAATACTCCCATACTAAGTAAGATGCTGAATCACAAGTAGGTACATGCCAAGAAGACAATATAGGGCATCCCTATACAAGAAGAAAATACAGCTGGTAACCACAGATGCCATGGAATACCCCACAGTGAGAGAGGTTTATCCAGCGGGCATAAGGCAAAGTTCAAATCAAGACCAAAACTGCCATCCAGTATTATTCTAGTTTATATGAATGGTTCAGATCTAAAGTCCTCCCCAAACTGTTCCCAGATGTCCTCCTTCTCATTGCACACTTTGTTGTAAAGTCATGTTCTGAGCCTTCCAGGAATGCTCAGTCCCTTGACTATTTTATTCAGTATTCCAGTAAGGGACCTAAATGACTTCCAAATATTACTCGAGTACATTTGGCAGTATGAATTAAATGTTGAATCTGTTAGAATATACACAGATTTTTCAATTTCAATCCCAGCAAAATAAAGGCCAACTCCAGATAAAAGATGAGGTTTAGGCACCTGTGTACTCCTAACCTGATTTAAAAAACTTTAAATTGCCTCCTTTATCCACCTAAGTGGATAACAGGTGGATTATGAAATACTTTATCCACCAGCTGGTGATGTGCTGTGGATATTTATCAAGGAAAAACATTGGGCTACTCAATGCAGAACTGTTATTAGCAGTTGTTATGTGACAATGAATTTGCTGCTGATCTTTCCCAAACAGATCTACTCAATAAATTGGTGTCCCATTTTTCTTCAAAAGACTCTGAAAATCTTTACTTAAGCATAGTAAATCTTTACTAATGCATAGTTTCACAGAGTTTAAGGCCACAATGGACCATGAAATCATTTAGCCTGACCTCCTATATATCACAGGACACTAAATTTCACCAAGATGCACATATTAAACTCAATGACTTGAGTTAGACCAAAGCATCTTGTTATGCTTAAAAGAAGCACACGGGACATTTTTCAGGGGGATAAGGCAACATACCACATTTATTGATAATATAACAAAGTAGCATATGCATTTACAAACACATACACACACACATACACACGCCCCACTGATGGAATAGTTACCAGTCTGTTGCTCGGCCCAAACTATTGGCCAGATAGCTTGAATACGAGGGGGGAGACAGGCTCTTGTCAGTCCGGACTGATGCTCCATAATAGCAGGACGGGAACCCAAAGAACCATACAAGACACCGCATCTTTTATAGGATTTTCCTTCCATGTAAGTCTATGCATTTTGCCTTGTCAGGCCTTAATCAGTCATTCAGCATCACAATCAGTTTTTCTGCTACATATGTTTATCTGGAGGTTGTTTTCACAGTCATCTGATATCAGTATGCTGACGACCCCTCCCGGTGTTGTCTTTTAGCAAAAGTTGTTATCGGTTCCCTATCAAGGGGTGCTTGCCACTAACTTCAGGGTTCGTCAATCTGCCCCAGTAGTCTGTGTCTTCAGTTTGCTTTTACTTAGTTGATAATTATTTGGTGCTTCTGAGTCTCCGGCCCCTCCTCTGACCATTTGGGCATGCAGTGGCCTTCACACTTATCTCTCCTAAAACATTCTCTCTCTCATTCACACAAACAATACATTAACACAATTGCAGCATGGGACAAAAGAGTACTTCTAGTCACTTTAACAAAGTTACAAAGTCTTTCAACATGAAACTTCTTTCTATCTATTACAAGGCCTTGCCTAATACTAACATCACTATGCATTACAATATTCCATCCCTTCGCTTTAACATCAGAACATGCTAACATCAGACAGAGCTGAAGCTATGTTAACGAAGCTGCCTGGCCTGTCTGAGACTTACATCTTGCTGCGTCTAGACTGGCAAGTTTTTGCACAAAAGCACTTGCTTTTGCGCAAAAACTTGCCAGCTGTCTACACTGGCCGCTTGAATTTGCGCAAGAGCACTGACTTTGTAATGTACAAAATCAGTGGTTCTTGCGCAAATACTTTCATGCTCCCGCTCGGACAAAAGCCCTCTTGCGCAAGTATTCTTGCGCAAGAGGGCCAGCGTAGACAGCGAAGAACTGTTTTGCGCAAAAAAGCCCCAATGGCTAAAATGGCGATTCGGGCTTTCTTGCGCAAAATCACGTCTAGATTGGCACGGATGCTTTTCTGCAAAAAGTGCTTTTGCGCAAAAGTGT
>CM057845.1:197290270-197305842 GCA_030068395.1 Apalone spinifera
TGCCTAATCTACATCTCTCTGTCAACAGAGAGGTGTAGTCTAGACACACCCCTTGTGTCTACCCTGGCAAATAGTACAATTCCTAGAGATCAAATGTAAATACTGCCATCCCAAGACACAAGCCAGTGGAAATAAAACAAGAGAGGATTTAGGCTAAAAAGTCCATACTAGTTTTAGAGATATCACAGATTCTAGTAATACACTTTATACTTCAATGAGGAATACCAGCTACTGCAGTTTCCAGAAATATTCCTTATACTTACAATGGAGATTACAGAGGGAACAAGAAATATTTCTAACTCAATAATGACTTTTTAGTTCTGCCCACTGTATTAAAAGAAGAAAGGACTTTTAGTCAAACTATTAAAAACTCATTTAGTTCTACAGTATAAAATTACTTTTGACATTCATTTAACTTCAAAGAGTAATTAATATTAACAGAATTAACTGTGTCACTATATTAAGAGAACAAAGTAAACATTTTCATGCTTTCCTGTTGTTAACCAACAAAATTTAGGGAAGATCAAATGTTAGTTCCCTGATATTTCCAAGAAAAAAATGAATAAGAAACATTTCAGGATCTTCAGAGAGCATAATAAAGAAAAAATGCAATCCAACTTTAAAACATTAATTTGTAAATCATCTTTAATGATCATCATTAAATAACAGTGTGCTCCACTGGAAGTGTAAGGAATAAAAAGCAGCTTTTTATTGAGGCTCTTTCCTCACATTAAGAGTGAGAAAGAAACTGAGTAGTGTGTCATGCCAATACCCAGACCACTGGGGCTTCACAGTTAAGCTTTGCTTTTACCATAAAACTCAGGGCAAAAAAATCTCTAAGAGTATTGGCGTGTAGAACTCCAAGAGAGACATGAGACTAGCAGATGATTTGCATCAATATAGCAGCAAGTCAAGGCCCCCCAGGACCCATAACCAGAACAGACATCTTCCAGAGAAAGCATATGGCAAAGAACACAACAAGGAAAAGGAGCATATTCAGGAAAGAGAAGAGCCTGGGTAAAGGGCTAATCAAAGAGACTAGGATGTTACTAAAATATTTATCGTTCTACAGCTTTTCATTTTATGATTGTTTTATTAGAAGCTGTGTTGGCACATAGACTGTTTTCTATTAAATAAGGTAAAAAGGTTGCAGAAAGGTCTGTTTATTGGATAGGAATAAAAGGTTGATGTGTTCTAAGAGCGCTCCGTACATAAATATAAGTCGTTAGACATTAATAGATTAGGAGTATTCTCTATCTGCTGACCGGGGATTGGGCAGATGAGGTACTCATCCAAGGACAAGGTAAGAGATAGAATATGGTTTTTAAAATAGCTCTAATTTAAAACTCTATGTTCCCAGCATTTTGATTTCCAGATAGCATTGACAACTGGAGAAACCTCACTTGTAAGAGACTCCAAGCTGTTAGAGTTGGTGGTGTTTGTTTTTTTGTTTTTTGGTTTTTTTTTTAAGTGAGAATTTGATAATAGTTGAATGCAAAGGTGTACCAAGAGGAGTCCACTGCAGCCACCTTGCTCTATGGATGTTGCTACAAGTTTCACCCTTTAATAATGCTTTGCAGCAGGTACTCACCAGCAGAGCAGAGATATTTGGGCAAAACCAACCACTAACAGCATGGACCATAAGTAAAGATAACCACAAAACCCACAGACTCCTGGAAGGCACTGCACAAGACATATCAGTATGGAATAAGAAGCCATGAGGATCAACATTTTGGACTAAGCAAATCATGTGCTAGTGAGCTTAAGGACCAGAAGGCACACTGAAGGCCTGGCTCTACTCCCAGCAAAGCTAGTAGGAGCAGGTTCAGTTTAATAAAAACATTGCTCAAATTAGGCTTCCTGACACTTCAACCGTGCCGCCATTGGCTATGTTATCAGTTTGCCCTGTGCTAGGATAAAGGGCAATGAGTTGAGTAGTCTCGGGGTGACACTGTGACTCGGGGAGGGAGAATACTGCAAATATGTATAGATAGGGCACCGTATGCTTCCCACTATGCCTGCATAAATATGCCCACTGGACAAGGTAGGGTCTAATGGCTCTGCAGAGACTGTTCCTCTCCACAGCCAGGAAGTAGGGGTAAGGTGTGCCTGCACAAGGAGTAAAGATGCCCATGTTCCTTCTTGCTCCCTTATGCAAGTGCTTAAGAAACAAACTGACCATTTGCTAAGCAAGATGGATTAACTTTATTCCAGGTTTGGGTCTAGAGCAGAAAAGCAGCTTCTCAACTTGCACTAACCTAGCCACTGCCAGATCTCTGTAGCGCAGAGTAAGGTAATTGTTAGATGTGTAACTGACCAATTCCTTTTTCTTCTCTGGATTTGGAACCTCCCTTCAGGAAGTTGAAGGATGCTATCAAATCCCCCCTCACTCTTCTCTTCTTCAGACTAAATAAGCCAAAATCCCTCAGCCTCTCCTCATACGTCATGTGCTTCAGCCTCCTAATAATTTTTGTTGCCCTCTGCTGCACCATCTCCAATGTGCCTACGTCCTTTCAGTAATAGAGAGGTATCCAGATTTGGATGCAATATTCCAGCTGTCGCCTCACTGATGCCAAATAAAGGAGAGTAATCACTTCTCTAGATCTCCTGGCAGTGCTCCTACTAATGCACCCCAATATGCCATTAGCCTTCCTGGCAACCAGGGCACACTATTGATTCCTGTCCAGCTTCTCACCCACTGTGATCCACAAGTCCTTTTCTGCAATGTTTGGATTCTGCACTTGCCCTTATTGAACCTCATCAGATTTCTTTTGTCCCAATCTTCCAATTTGTGTAGGTCACTCTGGACCTGATCCCTACCCTCCAGCTCATCTACCTCTCCCCCTAGTCTAGTGTCATTTGCTAATTTGCTCAGGGAATAATCCATCCCCTCATCTGGGTCATAAAGATGGACAAAACCAGTCCCAGAATCATAATAATCCCTTCTGACCTTGCAATCTTTTTTAAAATCTATGAAAAGGACAAGAGGGCACGGTATCTGACTTTTAAATGTTTTCTCAGGTATTATCTTTTTGTTCTGTGTTAGAATATAACTAGCATAATGGAGTCCTGCTCTATCTAGACAACATGGCAATACACATACATATAGAATAATAATTTAATAATTATTTGTTCATCACAATGTTTTGGTTTATGGTTGGATTTTTTTTCATTATGCTGCTGCTAGTATCTATATAACTAAAAATTATAAATTTAAAAAAATACACTAAAACAAGGAATAAATATGGAACTGGGAATGGGAGAGAGGTGTATACAAATCTTTAAATTCTCCTATTGCACTAGACAGTACAGACTGCTTCTCTCTCGTATGATTATATGTTTCTTTCCCCACACATGGCTAGATCCCTGTTTTGAACTTAATACATTTTTATGTTCTTACACCCTGACCGCACAGACCGAGGTTTCCCATCAGGGCGGCAGTGCCATGTGCGGTGGATTAGGTTGCAGTTTTGGAAATGAAGTAACATAGAAACTATTAGTGAGAATCTGAAAGCATTTAGTCAAAATGAAAGATGTGCCCAGTGTGGAAATATTTGTGCAGGGGATGTAATGCTATGTGAGAACTAACATTCGGATGATACCAGACATTTTATACCTAGTCGGGATTCCATTTTTCACTTAGTTTAGAGTATCAAATATCTCAACAGCATATTTAGTGCTGTAAAATAACACCTTGAGCCCTGACTGATTTGCCATCTTCACCATTGTCATAGTGGCTTAGAGCCTGATGCGGCCAGGTGTTGAGCACCTCCAGCAAGGCCCCTGGGAGTGTGAAGATGATGAGAAACTAAATCAGCACCATGTAGTATGAGCATCCTAATGGGACATACAGCGTACTTTTGTACAATCCAGATAAGGCCACAGCTGGAGAAAACAATGGGCAAGATTAGTAGGGGATGTAAACAGACCAAGCTCCATGATTTCACTGACTTTTCTTTCTCTGAATTATGCCAGCTGAGAACCTGGCTCAATGTCAAATGATGACACACTTTTCTTTTAATCGCTGAGGCTCCCTACAAAGCATTAGTCCATTAATTTTGTACTAAGCATGCTATTTGAACTGGTATCCCACCGATAGCCACAGGCGAGGGAAAATAAACAACATTCCATTAGCAACAATACACAGTTTACAATGTGCTGCAAATGCTCCAATGACCATTAATAAATAAGTCTGACACTGTGATTTGACTCACTGCTCGTAGCGTGTTGCTGTAGAAGCATAGTTTTAAAGTGTCCCATGAAAGTATGCACTGGTGCATAATAGTCTTAGCTGATGCTTTCTATGTATTCCTGCCATTTCTATATTTCTCTCACTGGGAAGTAAATATATTCTTGTTCAGTTGCCACATTTCACACTACAAGGATGCTCAGGATAAGAAATCAGTTACGTACACCTCAATTGATTTTGGGTGCAGTTCATTTAAAGTGTAGTATTGTTATTTCAGAAGCAGATCTGAAGGAGTTTCAGGGCTATAGGAGTTGCTTTTCAAAAACGCTCACTTGTAATTTATGGTCACCTTCTACTTGAGTGCTATCTTGTACTTGAACATATTAATTAAACTTTTCACATGGAAACACAGTTGCAAGATATTCCTTTTCATTGGTATATCTTTGCTCTGTTGGCAATATGTGAAAGCTACAAGCTGTATCTTTGTAGGAGTGATGCCCCAAGCCCAGGTGTATCATACTTCATGGCTGTCTTCATTTACATCATAGCATTTCAGGATGGGCTAGTTAGTCACCAATTCCATGGTACATGTGATGACTGCATTATACTGAGGTAAACACGGTCAGTAGTTGCTTCAGGGTTTGCACACATCTGGGAGGCTCAGAAGAAACATTATCAGATAGTTCACGAATCTTAAACAGTCCCTAAACTGATTCAGTGCAGGCATCTGCTGCATGGCTTTTAGTTCTCTGCAGTCAGGTTGTAGCCCTGGGAGGTCTCACACATGGTGCTGCAATCAATTGCAATTTCATTTTGTTTTTATTTAATTTTAGATTGACTTTTCTGCCTCATCTTAGCTGGCAGACAAGGGTTTGATTGTGATCTGCCACACTTCCATTGAGATATCTCTGATCAGCATACTAGAATGTCATTAGCTATGATGCTGAAACGTGTGAGTCTCTGGTCATATGAAGTGGGCTGTGCCCATGAAAGCTCATGATACCATCTACATGTTTTGTTAGTCTTTAAAGTGCTACCAGACCATTTGCTGTTTTTTAAGTTTACCTTGTGAGGCTTGTTAGTACATCTCTCTGGTAGCACTGATTCCTCTTCTGCAAATCTGATACCAAACAGCATCTACTATTGGTATTTATCTGCTCGTGTCCAGAATGAACTGAGATATATGGTTTCCTTATCTAACAGCACATGCTAATATCTGTCTTTGGCATCAAATACTGAGGACAATTTTTCTTTTACCATATCAGGTCATATTTTACCCATGCAGTCACTTGGTAGTAAGCTTTGCTGCTTTGTTGAAGTACTTGCTTCTATACAAATTGTAGAGGAAGCCATATGTAGGCTTGCAGGGGTTAAAGTTCCTATTCCTCTAGGCCAGCCATGAACCCTGCAGGAAAAAACACAAGGTGTTATTTATCAGATGGCTTTCATCAACCGCAGCCCTATGCCTAGCTGAAAGCCGAGTGTGGGATAAATAACATGATCTCGGTTCTCAGCCCCAATGGGAACATTGAGAGTGGCATTGAGCCAGTGCACTCAAACTCAGTGAACAGCTAAAGTATAAGATCACTGGGAGTCCCACCCCTGGTGAGTCTCACCAGGGACCTAATCCTTGGAGGGTGCCCTGGATTCCCCCATCTGGAGCCATGTCCAATGTGGCCTGGTGCAAGGTGACTGGAATGGGACTCCCCGAGACTGAAGGGGTGTAAGCATTTCTAAGTGCCTGTTACATTGCTCTGCTTGTGCTTATTGATGTGTCACTTTACAGTAGGTGTGTAACCATTTGGCAGCATTAACTCTGTAATAGTAGTGATGTAGTGAGATTAATAAAAGCAACTATTCCTAATCCACTCCGTTGTGAAGCAAATCCATAATCCTGTTTGGCCACGTCCCTGTGAGTTGACACAAATGTGCGCCTATCCTGGCTTCTCAATGGCTCTCATGCTACTTATCCAATTTATGGGCTTGGTGCCTTTAACAATTATGCTTTCTTTCCCCCCTTTGCTTTATTGTTGCCAGATTTTTGTCTTAAAGCAGTGGTTAGTTTGTGAGGCAGGCGCCATGCTATCTGAATTGTTTAATCTATTTCCAGGTGTAACATGCCTGGAAAACATACTGTTCCTTCACAAGCACAGATTGATGATCTTTAAGAAGCTTTGCTGCCATGCATTGCCTGCTCTGGATATGTTTTTTGTTTTGTCTGTTGTGGAATTTTTTTGTCTCCAGTTAAGTGTCAGTAGGTTCAGGAATTCACTCACTTTATCCAAAAGCAACAGTTCCTGAGTTTGTGCTATCTGAAATTTCAGCTGTGGGCCTTTCCTTGGTATTCTGTAATTTACACTCTTTTAGTGGTATTACAGTTGTGTCATTGTATAATATTACAAATGAGCTTGGCTTTGCTAAGATGCCATTCTGTTTTCTTCTGTTGCATAATGCTGTTTCTTTGATTGTTAACTGATACTCAACTGTGCAGTTCACAATCATTTTCCTGCTTGTTTGTATGCCTCTCTGCCTTGCCTTTGCATATTGCGCTAGTCTGAACTTTAAAAACCTTGTATTTTTTGCTTACTTACACTGTGTTAATGTCATCTATATGCAAAATCTCATCCTTTGAGTCTCTATTTGTTTCCATGATACGGTGCTTTTTTTCTTTTGCTTTTTTGTCTGCAAACTTTAGAATAACTTTTTTTTTTTGCATGTTAACTGTTAAGTGTGGCATTTTCCATTATTGTTTTTCTCCACAGATCCTCCTCATAGATCCTCCTCGGCACTTTGTTGGTCTCTGCTGCTTTGTATTTGTAATTTTGCTTTGCTCAAATTTTGTAGTATAGAGGAACCTCACAGTTATGAACACCTGGGGAACGGAGGCTGCTTTAAGTCTAAAATATTCATAACTCTGAACAAAGCATCATTGTGCTTTCAAAAATTTATAACTGAGCACTGATTTAATATAGCTTTGAAACTTTACTATGCAGAAAAATGATGTCTTTAACCATCAATTTAAACAAACATGAAAACATTTTCCTAACCTTGTCAAAGCTTTTTCTATACTTTCCCTTTATTTTCAGAGTTTATGTTTAATACAGTACTATGCTGTATTTGCTTTTTTTCCCCTTTTCTTTACCTCTACTGCTGTCTGATTGCATACTGTCAGTTCCAGGTAAGATGTATGGTTGACCAGTCCATTTGTAAGGCTTGTATTCATAATTCTGATATCCTATTGTATTTTTCTTTCTATTTTCATGTTTTCTCTGTGCTTTCTTTGTCCTTCGGACCACTACCCCTTCCTACTTCTCCATGTAGGAACTAACAATACAGCCAAGAATGACCTTGAATAGGTCACTGCAGATTACATGGCAATGGGAAGAAGGATCAATGAGTTTGAGGCACAAGTGGTGTTCTTGTCCATCCTCCCAGTTGAAGGAAAAGATCTAGATAAGGATTGTTGAATTTTAGAATCATAGAATCATAGAACCATTGAGCTGGAAAAGACCTCAGAAGGTTATCAAGTCCAGCCCCCTGCTCTAGGCAGGACCAATCCCAACTAAATCAACCCAGCCAGGGCTTTGTCAAGCCAAGACATAAACACCGTAAGGGATGGAGACTCCACTACTTCCCTAGGTAACCCATTCCAGTGCTTCACCACTCTCCTAGTGAAATAGTTTTTCCTAATATCCAAACTGGACCTCTCCCACCACAACTTGAGTCCATTGCTCCTTGTTCTGCCATTTGTTACTACTGAGAACAGCCTCTCTCCATCCTCTTTGGAACCTCCCTTCAGGAAGTTGAAGGCTGCTAGCAAATCCCCTCTCACTCTTCGCTTCTGCAGACTAAACAGACCCAACTCCCTCAGCCTCTCCTCATAAGTCATATGCTCCAGCCCCCTAATCATTTTGGTTGCCCTCCGCTGGACCCTCTCCAATGCATCCACATCCTTTTTGTAGTGGGGGGTCCAGAACTGAACATAATACTCCAGATGTGGCCTCACCAAAGCTGCATAAAGGGGAATAATCACATCTCTGGATCTGCTGGCAATGCTCCTCTTAATGCAACCTAATATGCCATTAGCATTCTTGGCTACAAGGGCACACTGTTGACTCATATCCAGCTTCTCATCCACTGTAACCCCCAGGTCCTTTTCTGCAGAACTACTACTTAGCTGGTTGGTCCCCAGCCTGTAACAATGCTTGGGATTCTTCCATCCCAAGTGCAGGACTCTGCACTTGTCCTTATTGAACCTCATCAGATTTCTTGTGACCCATTCCTCCCATTTGTCTAAGTCACTCTGGACCCTATCTCTGCCCTTACGCGTATCTACCTCTCCCCCTAACTTAGTGTCATCTGCAAACTTGCTGAGGGTGCAATCCATCCCCTCATCCAGGTCATTAATAAAGACATTGAACAAAACCAGTCCTAGAACTGAACCTTAGATCACTCCGCTAGAAACTGCCCGCCATCCTGACATCAAGCCGTTGATCACTACCCGCTGGGCCTGGCCTTCTAGCCATCTTTCTATCCATCTTACCGTCCATTTATCCAATCCACATTCCCTTAACTTGCTGGCAAGTATATTGTGGGAGACCGTATCAAAAGCCTTGCTAAAGTCAAGGTATATCACATCCACTGACTTTCCCTTGTCCACAGAGCCAGTTATCTCATCATAGAAGCTAATCAGATTGGTCAGGCACGACTTGCCCTTTGTGAATTCATGCTGGCTATTCCTAATCACTTTCCTCTCTTCCAAGTGCCTCAAAATAGATTTCTTAGGGATCCCTTCCATGATTTTTCCAGGAACCGAGGTAAGACTGACTGGCCTATAGTTCCCTGGATCGTCCTTCTTCCCTTTTTTGAAGATGGGCACTACATTTGCCTTTTTCCAATCATCTGGGATCTCTTTCAATCACCATGATTTTTCAAAGATAATGGCCAAAGGCTCCTCAATAACATTTGCCAACTCTCTCAGTACCCTCGGATGCATTAAGTCTGGACCCATGGATTTGTGTACGTTTAGCTTTTCAAAATAGTTCCTAATCTGTTCTTTACCCACCAAGGGCTGTCCATCTTCATCCCATCTTGCATCACTTAGTGCACTAGTCCGGGAGCCGACCTTGTCCGTGAATACAGAGGCAAAGAAAACATTGAGTACTTCAGCTTTCCCCACATCATCTGTCACTAGGTTACCTCCTTCGTCCAGTAGGGGCCGCACACCCTCTCTGATCACCTTCTTCTTGTTAACATGCGTGTAGAAACCTTTCTTGTTATCCTTCACATCCTTTGCCAGTCGCAATTCCAATTGCGCTTTCGCCTTCCTGATAACCCTCCGACATTCTCGAGCTATACATTTCAACCCCTTCCTGGTCATTTGTCCAAGTTTCCACTTTTTGTAAGCTTCCTTTTTGTGCTTAAGTTCAGCAAGGATTTCTCCCGTAAGCCAATCCGGTCTCCTACCATATTTGCCTCTCTTGCTACGCATCAGGATGGTTTTTTTCTGTGCCTTCAATAAGGCTTCTTTAAAATACTGCCAGCTGTCCTGGACTCCTTTCCCCTTCATGTTAGCATCCTAGAAGTAAATGCGTAGTTGCACAGGTGTTATCAGATAGAGGGCTTTGGTTCCTTTAACCATGGTATGCTGTTCCAGGCACAAGGATTGCTAGGAAGAGATGGAATCCACCTAACAAAGAGAGGGAAGAGCATCTTTGCAGGCAGGCTTGCAAACCTAGAGAGGAATGCTTTAAACTAGGTTCATCAGTGGACAGTGACCAGAGTCCTGAGATAAATGGGGGAATGGGATACCAGGAAGAAACACAAGGAGGAATATGCAACAGAGGAGCACCCCTGATTCCTACAGAGAAAGTAGGGCAATCAGCTAGTTATCTAAGGTGACTGTACATGAACTCAAAAAGTCTGGGAACAAGCAGGGAGAATTAAAACTCCTGGCATAGATCTGATTGGAATACCAGAGACTTGGTGGATGACTCACGGGATTGGAGCACTGTTATGGAAGAATTTAAACTGTTCAAGAAGAACAGGCAGGGGAGAAAAGGAGGAGGAGTTGCACTGTATGTAAGAGAGCAGTAAGATGGCTCAGAGCTCCAGTATATAGAGGGAGAAAAGCCTGTTGGGAGTCTTTGAGTTAAGTTTGGAGACAGAAGAAACAGAGGTGATGTTGTGATCGGTGTCTGCTATAGATTACCTCATCAGGTGGATGAGGTAGATGCAGTTTTCTTCAGACAACTACCACCAGGACACAGACCCTGCTTCTCTTGGGGGACTTCAATCACCCTAACATCTGTTGGGAGACCAACAAAGACAATCCAGGAAGTTTTTGGAGAATGTTGGGGATAACTTCCTGATAGAAGTGCTGAAGGAACTGACCAGGGGCCATGCGCAGCTTGACCTGCTGCTCACAAACAGGAAGGAATTAGTAGGGGAAGTAGATGTGGGTGATAACCTGGGAAGCAGTGATCATGAGATGGTAGATTTCAGAATCCTGACAAAAGGAAGAAAGGAGAGTAGCAAAATACACACCCTGGACTTCAGAAAAGCAGACTTTGACTCCAGCAGGGAAATGATGGGCAGGATCCTCTGGGATGCTAACAAGAGGAGGAAAGGAATCCAGGAGAGCCTTATTGAAGGCACAGGAACAAACCATCCCAATGTGCAGTAAGAAAAGCAAATATGGTAGGTGGCCAGCTTGGCTTAGCAGTGAAATCCTTGGTGAGCTTAAACAAAAAGCTTACAAGAAGTGGAAATCTGAACAGATGACTAGGGAGGAGTATAAATATATTGCCTTCCACATAAGTAAACTACATGGTCCCTCGTTGGGAGGCTATTTATTGTAGCTGCAGAGAAACACAACCTACTTCATAGGTTCTGTAGACAATGGCTACGTCTAAACTACACCCCTCTGTCGGCAGAGGGATGTAAATGAAGCACTTTGAAAGAGCAAATGAAGCGGGGATTTTTCAAAAGATCCTGCACTCCTCAAAAAATGAGGAGTACAAGATCTTTCGAAAAGGCACCCCATTGTCGAAAAAAACTGCGTCTAAACTGCGGTTTCAGTTTTGAAATGGCACTTGTTCGAAACAGTGCCATAATGTGATTATGCAAATGAAGCACTGGATATTTGAATCCCCACTTCATTTGCACTTTCGAAATGCTTCATTTACATCCCTTTGCTGACAGAGAGGTGTAGTCTAGACACACGCATAGTGTACATTCTTACTCTGGAAGACACCTAATGATCTTAAGTCATATTAACAGCTATTGGAGTTGAGAGCTCACAGCACCTAATGCTGAGCCTTGCACTTTACAGATTGAGGGCCTCATTAAGCTTCATTGAAGTCAATAGCAGTCTCTTCATCAGACTCTCAAACCCTAAGGCCCGGTCTTTCAATCTTTATCCTTGTGAGTGATCTTTACTCATGTACTCAGTACTTGATCCTTGAATGAGGTTATTCCCACGATTAACAATGGTGGGATGAGCCGATAGTTTCTATATATTTTTAACCTTAGTGAAGTATAAATAGTTTAAAAAAAAGATTTGAAAAAGCAGATCCTCAGCAGGTATCAATTGTCACAGTGAAGTAAATGGACCTTTGCTGATTTCACTAAGGCTGAGGATCTGTCCAGCAGATTCACCTGTTATTGAAGTAATATTTTAAGATTGTGGGGAGGTGTATATATGCATGCAGCATATCTGAATGCTTTATTTAAACAGAAAATCCTAATTTGCTAAATAAATAATGAAACAATATAGTATGGAACTTGGACTAAGGAAAAATAATTAAATTCTGAGTGGTGTATTTTCCATTGTTCGAATATTTGTAATTTGTTCCTTTCTATAAAAGAACTCTCGCCATTGTGAACAGTGAAACAAAAAATACTACAGAATTGTACTTGCAGATACATTCAGCATTGGATAAAGTCTGCTTTCTTTAAAGTCAGTGATAAAACTTCTACTGACTTCATTAGGAGTAGAGTTAGGTCAACACAAAGCAATTATGAAAAGCCTATCTTCAGTGTTTACTGATTCATAGGAAATATGTGAATGGCCAGACACTATCTGAATTTTCTGATGAACTATAAAGGTAGAAAGAAGCAAAGTGCTAGGAAAGATGGCTAATGCTGTTGTGAATTCTGGGAACACTCTAACCAACATAACTCCATTTCCCCCAAACTAGACTGTGCTGCATACCACAGCATATGTTCTGGAGGCTTCATCACACACTTTAGTTGGCAGACCTTGCCTCCCTTTGTATTATATTTTGGCTGTCTTGAGTGCTGATGTGCTAATGTGCTAGTGGTGACTAGGCACAATAACTCTTTTGCCCCTTATGCAACCCCCCAGGAAACTTAAGACTTAAATAGATTAGCATGTATATTGCAAAAGGAAGTATACTGCAAGAGAGATTTCTGTCCCAAGGAACATATTGACATAAATGTTAATGTGAGAAATATTTGCTGCTAAGGGGAGTTTGATTGACAAGTCATAAAGTGTTTCAGATACCTGAATCATACACATTCCAGTTCTGCTTATTTTGTGAAATTTGCCCAACCCACAGGAAGCCCGAGGCTGGGATTTTAGAAACCGCTTTCATTGGATTAAATAGCCTTCTGCTAAACATCAACAGTAAAACTCCCCCTGGTTTCAACTGAAGCAGAGTTACACCAATGGTACATGGTTTTGAAAATCCATCCTGAATGTTTGGATCCAGTGCAGGTGGAGTGATGGGCAAGTGAATCCATCCCTCAGCCTATAGGCACGTCTATACAGCAAAGAAAAAAAATGGATAAAGCTGTAGCAGTGAGCTTCAAGGCCTGAGTTTACAGACTTGGACTTGCGGGGTTCACCCTAAGGTGTTAAACATAAGAGTATAAATATTCCCACTTTGGCTGAAACTCAGGTTCTGAAACCTGGTGAGGAGCTCTAAGACACGCCTGTGTTATCACTTAGATGACAGGCCTCCAGAATAGTTTCATGCTGAGTTTAATTGCTTTAGAAGTCTACCATAGTCTTCTGCACAAGGTGAATTTGATTTATGAATATTTGCATGTAAAGAAGCTGTATAGTGACAATAACTGATGTCACTATACAAATGATATTCTTCCATAAGAAGGATATACTCACCTGGGAAACAATTCCATACAGAAAGCAGAAAGACATCATAGAGTCCCTCTCCCTTATTATTGATGAAGGTTGGCTATGGTGGAATTTGAACCCTGCAGGATCCATAACCTTTTAATCATAAAAAGAAACAGTGAAAGTCATCAAGAAGTAAAGGTTGGGGGGAGGTCTCTGTAGGGAAATGGGTTCAATCGGATATTCCTAAAAGCATTTCAAAATGGCAGGATCAAAAAGGGTTAGCTAAGCTATTAATCTCAGTTCAAAGAGCCATCAAGTAAACTCCCCACTGAGCACAGAACTAGATTGAATCCTTATGAACATACTGACCTGTTGGCTCTGAACCTTGTAGAGCAAGCAAAAACAATTTTTAAAAAAAGGAAAAAAAGAAACAGAAAAGGAATTGTATTGTCCTTAATACTGGTAGTTTCTTGCCCATTGCCCAAATTGTTTCTTCTTTTTGAGATAAAGAAAAGGTTTTGTATTCCTAGTTTTGAACTGATAATTGTTAGCCATTTTTGTTGAAATAGTTATTCAGCAGATATTCATGTGATCACAGAAACGGGCAGCTTCTGTATGAGAAGAGAGTTTGTAGAAACAGTGAGTGTTTCTTGGGATATATTTTTTGTTCTAGCAATGAAAGAGAAAACTGTCTGAAAATACAAAGGGTCAAAACTAATAAAAGTAAAAGACAGGTGGAGCTAACAATTCTCAGACACTCCGAAATTTAGGCAATTTCTTTTTTATCATTAGGTAGTTAAATCTATATTTAAGTGCTAAATAATAATCACCCATCCTTGAAAATGTAGCTCTAATCAATTTTTTCATCATTCTACATTATAACCAGTTGGAAGGCTACCACGAAGAAGGGATAGAAGTTCTGATCATGTTTTTACTTTTATGAGTCAAGTCTTGAGGAGCATTCTACATCACAAAGTAGATGATTTCTAATGAAAGATAAAGAGAACTGGTCCAAAAATGCTAGGAGAGGGAAAAAAGCTAGTCTTTCAAAAATTCTCCATATTCCAGCCCCCATGTTTCTTTTTTTTAATCATTTTCTATTTTACTATTGAAAATGAAAGAAAAAAGAAAAGGGTTGGAGATTGAAAAAAGGAGCAGAAACAAAGAAAACTGAGGACCCTAAACATTAGAACTGCTTTTCTGCCCTCCTCTAAAAAACAGACCAAAAAACCCATGAAAGACAATTTAAGATTTTTTTCCCCATTTTAAAAAATATGAACAAAACAGATAAAAATGTACTTTGCAGTAACTATAAGCTTCATGTTCTGGTCATAGTGGATTTTGTTTTAGTATCTTGTAGGAAAATAGGGTTATCTTTTATGTTAACAAGATCAAACTCCAGAATGACTAGACACTGTGAAATGTAGGCCATACTGCCACCCTCCTTTTTTAATAGATTTAGATGGTTTATTAATCCCATTTTTTCTAAATATTGTCCCTCATTTCCATATTTATTCTTCTCAAGTATCAACTAGGATAATCTAGTTGCACTTCTGTTTCCAACTAGACAAAAGCAGAACACATAAAAATCACTTTCTTCCACCCACATGTCCATGTATGGTAACACCCACCTTGTCTTTCTCACACAAACTACTGACCATCATTATTATTCAAACAAAACAAAAAGTTACACTGCAGCTAAAGTTGCTAAGTAAGCTTTGCTTTTTCTCCAAAAACTATGACAAAGATGGGCTTATTGCCAAGTATGATCATCTTCCATGGGATTCATGGACCCACAGGTGACTGATAAGGCCGATCCTTGAACCACAAGTTCTATTACACTGAGGACAGATATTTCCAGGTACAGCAGGAGGCTGTTGACCATGACTAGAAGCCAGTCTCTCCTTCCTCCTGCACCTCTTTTACTCTTCAGCTTATCAGTGGGCAAATTCAAAATGCAGAGAGCCATTGCGTAGGACTTGACTCTTTTTGAGCAATCCTGGGCGAGTGTCTCACAAGTGTCAATGTTACATTGCTCTTCTTTAAGTTATCCTTTAGCTTCTGTTGTCCTCCCATGTTACTTTGTTTGTTCTCAGAGACATAACATTCAATGTGAGGTCTATTAACAGGATTCCCAATAGAATTTGTGTCAGACTTGGCTGCATGTCACTGGTTAGCTTGGATATTTTAGTTAACTGTCTATCAGAAGACAAATGAGGTAAACACATTAGGCTACGTCTACATTGGCGCGGTTTTGCACCAAAGCTATGCAAATGAGGC
>CM057845.1:197315355-197330407 GCA_030068395.1 Apalone spinifera
TAATCCGGCACCCCTTGGGTCCCAAAGGTGCCAGATTATCGGAAGTTTACTGTATTTATATATCATGCTTTGAATTACTCCACAATTATACTGTACTGAAGTAACAGAGTAGACTTGGGCCCTTATATTATAATAATTTATTAATTCTACTACAGTAGTTCACAGAGGTCTCCCATCAGTATGATGGTAGGCATTGTTAAAATATACAGTAAAATATATTCCCTACCTGAAGAGCTTATAGTCTGTGGCACAATCCTGAAAATGTTTATACATGTGCTTATCTTAATACACTCTATGTACCCTCATTGACTTCAGTGGAACTGCTTTCAGTGCATAACATTAACCATGAGTATCTTTTGAAGGGTTGAGACTAGAACAGAGGAGCCCCGGCGGCCCTTGAGCAGCGGAGCCTGGATAGCCCCGGAGCAGCTGAGCAAAGTCTGTCAGCCTTGGGACAGCGGAGCCCCAGAAGTCCCGGGGCTGGCCGAAGAGCTGGGAGCCCAGTGGCAGGAGAGTCTGGAGATTTGCTGATAGATTCCAGGAGAGCCCCGGGTCTGTCAGCAGAGGGGCCAACCTTCCCTGCTCCAGCAAACTCCCTTCTTCAGGACCAGTCAGGTCCTGAGGGTTTGCACCAGGGAAGTGTAACCTGTGTCTTGTTGTTTCATTTTTCATTTTTGTCACTTCTGCTTTTTTAGAAGCCCTTGTGAAGGTCTCATCTCAATCCCTTAATAGCTAACATGGATTTAAAACCTGAAGCCTGAGATTTTTATACCCTACGAAACTTTGTTTACATTAAATATTATAACTCTGAAAATTCCTATTATCTATATAAACAGCCACTCTCTCTTTGAGTTTTACTAAACTGTTGAAGTCAATGTCACCTGGTGGCAACAAATTCCAGAGGCTAGCTACGAATATTTCCTTAAACAGGCTTTGAGTTTGCTACCTTTCAGTTTTATTGAATGTCCCTAAATTCTTCTATTGTGAGATTGGAACATGGAGGCTTCTGCTGTACTTTCTCTGGTTCATTCATAATTTTATGGATTTGTATCATGCCATCTCTTATTCATCTGATTTCTAAGATAAATAATCCCATTGTTCAATCTCTCTTCTTATTATGACTGTGCCTATGTATTAGCAAAAGCGGCGAGGAGTCCTGTGGCACCTCTGATACTTGACCCTATGTATTAGGGCATCAAAAACTGAGAGCCATCAGTGGGACAGCTGACCCACTCTTCCTGCTGTGCCAGTGGTGCCCCAGATTATGGCAACATGGGTATGTAAATGCATAGGAGGTGTTACTTTACCACCCCCTCCTTGCCGAAATCCACCCTGGGCTCCCAGCTGAGCTGGAGCAGCTCTGACACCAAGTGAGCCAGAGAGTAGAGTGGCAGACTTTGCAACAGACAACCAGGCATCACTTAAACCCTTCTCTGCTGGAATTTCCTAGGTAATGTGCCAAAGCTGGGTAAGGGATGGGGAGAGTGTAGGGGTAGGAACAAGTCCTGTGGGGGAGCAAGTGGAGGACGGGTTCCATAAATCTTAAAGATGGCCCTGGTTATGTCTACACTGCAATGTAAGATCAGGGTTAGTAGAACGCAAGTTATAAGACCCTGGGTTTGTTAGCCATCTGGTAACATAGGACTAGAGCATCTGCACTAGTTTATAACCCCAGATAAGGCATTGTTGAATCCTGATCCCTGCATGGAGCTGCAGTATGGTGGGGCAGGGAAGGGGACAATGGAGCAGCTGCTGCAGGGCCTGATGATTTAGAAGGACCTGGGGTTTCTGACTGCTGCCACCATTACTATGGTAGTGGCAGCAGCAGGAGCCCTGGACCCTTTAAATAATGACTGGAGACATGGGAAGCATGCGCTAGATGGCTGGCTGAGGGGCTGGCTGAGGGAGGCTAGCCTCCAGCCTTACGCCTTCCACACAAGGTCCCAATTCTTCTGGAGGCCCAGAGACAAGCCCCTTCCCACCTTGCCCAGGGGCCTGGCAAGTCTCTCTGCAGCCCTGGTTAACACAATTTGTATGTAGAGTAAGGGGAAATTAGGCTTGATCTCGAGTCTAAGGCCCAGTCTTACTTTGCCTTGTAGACACAGTGGAGACAGAGTTTCCACATAATCATAATTATTTTCACTGTCCTTTTCTAACCCTTCTAATTCTGCAGGATCCTTTTTTGAGACAGCATGGCCAGTTGTGCAAACAGCATCCCAGATCATCTGTTCTATGGTTATACGGATACGAGGCGCTACAGGAAACTAAGTTGCTATATAACAGCTGAATGTATTCCTTTGACAGGTCTGACTCTGACTCGTCTGCTCTATTCATTCCCCGAGTTTTCAGATTTGGTCAATGGAGCATAAGTGGGTGGATGATGGGTGTCCCTATAGCAATAATATTTTGCAATAATGCAGCCTTTTTCAAACTGGATCTCTCAGAGGGTTTTACAAACATTAATGATTTATACCTCACAACAAACTTGTTAAGTAGGGAAGCATTAATATCCTATTATTACAGAGACTAGGTGACTCTATTTAGATCACATATAAAAATGTGTGACAAAGCCAGGAAAGGGGATCTCAGAATGCCTGACTCCTGGGCCTGTCATTCCGGGATGCACAAAACCAACTTTTTCCACCTTGGGTCTGATTCAAAGAAAAGACTCCCACTGGCTTCAAACTTCTCATGGGGAACTGTGCTGCTTTTTCAGGCTTAGAGTAAAATGGATTATGCCAATAGCATTTTAAATAAATCATATCAACTTAATTTTGGTCTGACCTCACTGCTGCAGGTCTGTACTTGGTAATGAGAAAAGTACAATATTTGGTGTTTTCAATTCAAATATTTTGCTTGTACTTTTGCTCAAGAGACTGAAAGGCAGAAATAACATCACCCAATTCCTGAGGAAATAAAAATTTTAACTGTGTTTGGGGGCAGTAAGAAACAAATTTTCAACTGTCTATATGAACAGAAAGGATAGAATTAAATTTTTGAGAAAATATTTATCCTTATAAATTAATTTAAATAAATGGGATTTTTCTAAAGCAAATGAGAAATATTGTTTATAGGCTGCATTCAATGGTTCATATTAAGTCCAAAACAGTGCATAGCTAATCTCTGGAGAGCTGGAAGGATAAACACATGAACAATTATTATTAAACCTGAAGGAGTCTTTCTGGATGTCGAAGCTCATGGATCATTTTCTTGGCTACCTTTAGTTTCTCCCAAAATTAGAATTTATTTCTGTTTCATTTTGTAACAAATGTGTAAGGTTAAATTGACCTACATTATCATTAGAGATATCCCTTGTCCAGCACTCTGTTATACACTCATCTTTTCAAAACAAAATAACAATGGGTTCGGAATGTGAGTTTTTATAATTCAAGTCTGAGATCACTGTCTCTGTAAGGATATCACAAACTAACTATTCACTGAATCAATGAGATTAGATCTGGCCTTAAGATTTTTTTTTCTGATTCTTTTGTTTTTTAAATGACCATGTGCAAAATACAAATCCAGAGAGAAAAATCACAGTATTAAGAATACACCACATGAAAAGAAATTCACATTATTATTTGATCACTTGGGGTATATCTACACATCAAAACTATTTCGGGATACCAGAGGTACCTCACGTCTTCACAAAGCACCCATTATTTTGAAATATTGGTGTGCTATTTCGGCATCCTGGTAACCCTCGTTCCACGAGGGTTAAGGGATATGTCAAAATAGCACTTGATTTTGAAATTTGGTGCTGTGTTGACAGCACCAAATTTCGAAATAGCCTGTTTCAAAATAAACTTGAAATACGTATACAATTTGCATAGTGCAAATTGCGTATCTTATTTCGAGTTTAGAGTGCAGTGTAGACATAGCCTTACAAGCCTCATTGATACTGGAGCTCTATGGTGCATAGAATTATACAAACAAATTCTGAGAGGCAGTCCTTTTCCTGAAGAACTTTTAATGTAAATGGACAAAAGGTAAAAAAGGAAACACAGGCATACAGACTGAAATAACCTCTGACTCCCAGACTAATACTCTAACCTCATATTGAACTTTTTATGCATTTGTGGTTTTTTATCACATGTACAGTGAATCTTTTATGTACTATATTTGATATATAGTATATCTGAAAACATTTTACTGGATTAAACAAAACAGTTATCAAATTAAAATAGTACTTGAAACGATGCTTTCTGGAAGATGAGTCACCATGCCCCACTTTCAGTGAGTGACACAACAAAAATAATATCAAAGGTCATAAGGCAGCTGGGTTTTGCCTGCACCAAAACATTTTTTTGCGTGCAAGATAAAGGGTTTTGTACCAGAAACAAACAAAACTGGACAGTCAAGCTGGATGGTACTTTTCATGAGACAAAAAATACTGACCCATTATTCTGAATTATCCCTAGTGACAAAGAAACAGGCATTTTGCAATTCAGAAGAAACAGAAAGCTGTACATTCTCCATTGCCCATACAATGCAGGTTGGTGAGGGTTCTATGACTCTGCTAATAGCCACAGTTTGTTGGTACTGGCTGAACCTCTCTAGTCTGGCAACATCCATGGTCTGTCATATTTCTAGTTAGCCAGGCGTCCACTTATCATGGGTGTGGTCAAGTGTCCCAGAGTCCCATAAAGTTTGCTTACAGCCACCAGTCCTGGCTCTCAGTGGTCTGTGCTGTTATTTAGATCTAATTTACCCCTAAATGTTTTTTAAGAGCCCAGTAAACAGTGGAAGTGTTGGTAATTGTGCTAGATAATATCGACCTCCTGTGATCCAGCAAATTCTCTGGTTCAGCATTGATCAGGTTCCAAGGGTGCTGGATTTGAAGGGTTCAACCTGTACATGTACAGGATGATCTGCAGCCCACCTTACAAAGATCTGGGCTTCAGCTAAATGCTTTTTGTCCTATTGCCATCCTGAGTGGCTCAACAAGTGCCAGCCTTCACTGGCTAATCAATATATGTGATGCAGCATAGCCCAGATCTTTTCTAGTCCCAGACATATCAGAGGGTTGATTTGGGTTACTGCATAAGGAAGCTTCCAGCCATCTTTTTTAGTTTCAGAACAACTGACAACAACAAGTCCCAGAGTTCAGAAAGCACAGGCTGTGTTGGCATGTAGCCCATAAAAAGAAATCATATGCAGATTGAAGTTTCAAGAACCAAATCTCCTAGACAATAGTAGAATGCCCAGGGCAGAAGCCGAGTAGAGACAACTTAAACCCGACTGGGTTTAAGCATGACAAGGAGTCAGGATGAGTTATTTCTTCAGAAGGGTGATAAACAGAGTAGAGGATAGATTTGCAATTTGCTTTTACTTCAGGTACATTTAGAGTTGTCCTGCACGTAAGTTGTTACTTTGACTGCTTATGTAAACAATTTTTCTGTCTTGTCTCTCTCTGGCAAACAGTCTATGTGGTTAATGCATTGGCATTATTTTATATTTTGTTTCATTTGAGCCAATCAATTTAGTAAATATATAACCATTAATGATCATTGCAAAGGGTAAGATTAGAAGCACGGACTGGGAACTTTTCAACAACCTCTTTCTTCCCAACCTCCCTCCCCTTTTTTTTCTCTTCTGAAAAATGTTTATCTTTTGAAACCAACTCTATCAGGAAACAGTGTGAGCTATGATAAATTTCCCAACTTGAAAAGTGTGAAAAAGGTTGGAATGAAAAGTTCAACCATTTTAACTGGTCATTTTCAAAACAAACAAACAAACAAACTAAATAGCTATTTTTCTAGTTAAAACCCTGAAAAGGTCAAATGAAACAACACATTTTTGATTAACTCGAATAGAACAAAAATTGTTTTTGTTTTTGTTTTTTTTGGTTCACAAATATTTGATATTTTGACTTTTCATCCCAATTTGGCAAGGAAAAAATATTTCTAAGACTTATACCATAGGGAAACAATTTCTCAACCAGCTCTGTTGCTTAACTTAACCACTGATATCATTCTAAATTTACCAGTGTGGGGGAGGGGATGAGGGGGCGGGGAGATATGGAAGGACTTTTTGTGCCCTCAGTAAAAATAAATAATAATAAAATCCCCACAGTTTAGTGAAATGGTGGTGGAAGCATAATCTCTTGCTTTTCAACCTTTTTAGAAATGACACGTGGTCAGATGAAGATATAGATCATAATCTTGAGCCTAAATTGGTCTGCTTAGGACATATTTTCTCCAGTTTTATGCCAGATTCACTATTGTGTTACTCCAAGTTTTCACTGGTATAGCTCCATTGACTTCAGTGCATTTATACCAGCATAATACTAGTGTAATACAGTAGTGAAGCAAGCCCAGAACTTGATGAGCACAGACTGAATCACTTAAGTCATATACTGAATTTTGAAAATATATATTGTTACTGCTTATCTTTCTGCCTTACTGATAATGCATATAGAATACCTCAAGGAAAATTAATTGAAATGGCCTTAGTTTTAGCATGCATACTTATAGTACATTTGTATTTACTATATGGATTTCATCAATGCAATTTATGTACTACTCATTATAAAATGGCATAACTGCAATTATACATCAACAGCCCAAAGAACTTACACTGAAGCTATAGCAATGACAACAACATTGAAATATAATGGGATTAGAAGGCCTCATAAGAGTTAACTTAATAAAATAATATACTTCCAAGAGAAAATAAATAGTTCCTTGTCAATTCCTTGATAATCTAGCTGCAGGGAGAGGATGGATGATTTTGTAGTTAAATCAGTAGGCTAGCCTCAGGAAAACCATGTCCAGTTCTTGCCTCTGCTATGGACTCCCATTGTTATTTTGGGTAGGTGACTGAAAGTTATTGAAAGTCTACTCCCAAGTGCAGATGTACCCTCTGTGATATTGGTTTTCTTTCCCATGCTAAACACAACGTTCAAACTCCTTTGCACAAACCATGGGGCATGCTGCATAAGAATTAGAAATTAAATAGATAAATAGAATGAATTGTGAGATGGCAGCTTCACCTTGTTATTTCCAGTGACTTCCAGTCAGTGAATGTGGTATCACTTGCACACAACAATGTAGGTCACTAGTGTACCATATGTGGTTTCACAATATAATGTGAAACACGTTTCACACTATAAAAAAAGTGTTCATGTCCCTGTAAGTTGTAACATTGTAATGCCATAATAAGCTGTGAAGTGTCATAAAATGCCTTAAACCTTTAAAGACTGTGATTCAGAAAGTCAGAATTGTCCGGAGTGTGTTTATGTGTTTATAGTTGGGAAAAATAGGAGGGGACACTGTTAGAATTAAATGTTTCTGGGTTTTCTTGTAATGATACTTGTATCATAGACACAATAAAAACAGGGGGCACACACATGCATCCAGATCCTTAATGATATTGAGATTGATGGGCATTGGTGCCTACTGCCTTTGAATATCTGGGTTCTAGATCCATATGTATTTGCTTAATCAAAAAGTGGTGAGCATTTTTCAGTAGGGAAAGTATTTTGCACTTTTGAAAACCAGACTACTTTTAATCAGGCTCCTAAATATGCCTAACATTAGGGAACCAACTTTGAAAATAGTTCTTCTGTTCTAAAGGTTATTCCATTATCTGGGTCAGTACTTCACTAACAATTGACTATGGCAGTAGTCTCCAACCTTTTTACTTTGTGGCTCCCCACTTACTCCTGCCCATGCCTCTCCTGGAGCCAGGAGTAGGGCACACAGATAGGGAAAAGGAAGCCAAGGCCGAGGCCACAGCAGGGTGTGGAGATGGAGCTGGGAGCATTGTTTCAGCCAGGGGTTTAGGCTGGCAGCTGGAGCCCTAGGGATGGGCTATCCCCCCAACCCTAACTTAGCACCTATTCCAGAAGTTCTTCCATATCCCCTAGCAGATGCGGCTCACAAATTGAGGATTTCTGGTCTATGGGCAACCAATGGTACAGAGGGTGCTTTGTGACAGAAACAGCTTCGCAGAGCGCTTCAGCAGTGATAAGTCTGCTGGCCTTCAATCTAGCTAGTTTCTTGTTCGTGGTTCTAGGGTGGAGGCTTTAAAAAAAACAAATAATTACATTTGTTTAAAAATCCCATTTCTATGCTGCAAGCTATGCAGCTGTTTCATGTCTTTTTCAGGTATTCCTCTGGTACAAAATCAATTGTATTCAAATTGGAAGCAAATATACAGGAGGTCAAAACCAAACCATAAAGGGACTTGGAGAATTGAGCAGTGGGGCTGCAGGAAATTAGGGTAGAATTAGTAATAAAAAATTCAAAGTCCTACTCCAAAGGAGGAAAATAGATAACACCAACATATTAGAATATGGGAGTTGTAACTAAGTTGTCACATTCACTATTAATTAAGAAAGACCATCAGCATCGTCACAGTAGTATCCAGAGACGTCAAATCAAGCCATTAATATTGCACATCTGCCCAGCAGGAACTAACACAATTTTGGATTTGAGTCATCCAGAGATATCACAGGATTGGTACAAAAACTTGGTTCACAGTTTACCTGCATGTATGTGGCATTTACCAGTGAATAGTTGGTTTTCAGAAATATTAATTCTTAAGCCCACTCCATTATATAGGAGCTGTTTCTCCTATTCAATTCAAATATTGGCCCCAGCTGAGGACAGAACTTAAGCATACACTTAATGCAGTCCCTTTTCAGGAAAGTACTTATGTAAATGATCTACCTGAAGTACTTGCTTAAATCCCATTGATTTTGAAGGGACTGCAGCATGTGTATGTGTGTTTTCATGAATAAAGATGCAGACAGATTTGGGGTCTTTGTTAGGTAGACTGAGAAGAGATTACCTGAGCATTTCAGTGAGTTTTTGCATACAGGGATCAAACATTCTGCTTAGTTTATGAAACTTGGTAAATTCTTTGGTTTCTCAAACATAACCAGCGACTTCTATGTCATTATATAAGAAGTTTAGTAATGAATAAAATGTTTTCATATTTCTATATAATAACAAAACGAAAACCAGATTATATTGGAAAGTTTTCATATGTGAGAACATTATACGATAACATTTATCTCGCTGGGATTTTTAAAAGTTTCTTTCTTACTAAGAAACAGAAATAATTAGTCAGAACCCAGCAGATTCAGTATCCTTTCACTTAATTGTGAGATTTGTGGTATTACTTGGCACTTTGAAAAGGAGTAACGGCCAAACTACAAACACGTGCCAGTTATGGAATACAAACCTAAAGTATCTGCTGACCTCTACACTGACAAGTATTTAGCGTGCTTTATTTACAAATGTCCATCACCAGTACCCTGCTACTCTGTCGTATATACTGCACACACACTGTATATATCAGTTGATCTCTATGTAAAGTTTATTGCATCTAAGGTATAGTAAAAGCATAGATCAGGCTTCATCATTTACACCCTGCTGGTCACCTGACAAGTATTTCTCTTTAGGATTTATGGAAAAGGATATAAAGAAAGTGTTTTAAAAGAAGAAAGATATCTATTAATATATAGCCCAACTGGCAACATCTGGGAAGTCCATCAATAGAGTTTTATTGCTTGCATTTGCTTGAAGTTAGGGTTTATTACATGCAATGTGTGGTAAAAGAATTATGTCATTTCTCACCCAATTGTTGTAACAGTATGTACAGGGTGTGTTGCATCCATCACTCCAATAAAAGCCATATATATATATATATATATATATATATATATATATATATATATATATATATATATATGATTCATCTGATATATGGGTGCTAAATGGTAAATTAAAACAGATACTTTGCCAAAGTTTTAATGTGACTCAAAAACCTTCAGATAAAATAATCTTATGGGCATTGGAATATCGATTATCAGTATTTTTTGGCTTATATATGGAATAGTCCAGTTTAATTAATATTTATATAGAAATCTAAGATTAAAGCCACACTTATTTGTTTTTAAAAAAGAATGCTCTGGAAATATTCCCTAACATTGTTGGGAACAGAGTTCCAAAGGTATGTATTGTGCAATGAGAAGAGCAAAACTGCAAAGCATAGAAAATTCTGCACAAGCATTTTGGAAAAGACAAACCTGAAAAGAGAAGTTTCCTCACTAATACAAAGGGAAGGAGATTTGACTTAGCATTATAATAATGTTGGTGCAAAAAAGACATAATATTAAAACTCTAGTGGCATATTCATTCTAAACTCTTATTTTAATTGCATGCCTTTCTATAAACAATTAGCTCACCTGACCTCCTGCCTAATGTTATTTCATTTATCTTCAGAAATAAGCATCCCGGTCTGACTCATCTTCCGTCCTGGATGTTCACAGATGTGGACATGTGATCATACTGTGGTTCCGTAAGTGATTTTATGGGAGCATACAATACAGGGAGCAGATATTTATAGGTATAAGTCAGCATATGTATATGCTTATTATACTCTCTAAATTGTCTGGATAATTTACTCAGGAGTAACCATGGCTCCACAATGCTTTACTCATTCTCATGTGAAAGTAACTCTCTATGACTTTTCAACATCTTACTTGTGTAATAAATTAAAATGGGGATTTCCTGTCACTTTAGTGTGGATCATATTTTAGTACAGAGGTTGTCTCCTGGACCCACCTTCCTTCAATTCTCAATCCCACATACCACCTCCTCCCATTCAAGACTGTGTAAAATCCCTTTGGCAAGAATAATGATTTCTTACTTGGAAAAAGCAATACTGGAAAAGAACCTCAATCTACTTCCAGACCTGCTTTACTTCAGGTTAGTAGCTGGAAAAAAGGAGGACAGCCTAGCCTTATCCAACCAGTCATTTCTCTTTAGACCAGAAGCAGGTGTTCCAAGGACTACCAGTGATTCATAAGATGTTAAAGATGAAGCTATGTGCAGAGAGAGTTTCCCACATGGTTTACCTTACTGAGTTTGGCTAGTTGCAAATTTTCTATCAAAGTTATTTTTGAGTGAGAATGGAAATTTCACTCAATATATCTGCTTTCCACTGGCCAAAAAAACAAATGTTCCATTTTGGCTGAAAACTTTTTCAGTTTGAGAGATTTTGGTATGTTTTCCAAGAGGAGAAACAAATTCATTTTCCCATTCATGAGTGAGCAAGTTTCTACAGTCTCCATTGTAGTGGGCTCATTGAGAGGAGCTCCCATGTACAGTTCATTGCAGTTATTCAGAAGTTGCAAAGATGTACATGGCTATGGCATGGTCCACAGAGAACAGGGATGGACACAACTTCCTTTCCAGATACTGCTTAAAAAAGATATTGTTCACCACCAGCACAGTTTGGGGCTAGCTGCTCCCATTGTCCTCAATAGAAATTGCTGCATATCCATAGCCTGAGAAAATCAGATTACTTATTGAGTTTAGGTGCCTAAACATAGTTTTAAGATTCTAGGGTTAGTAACTCTTTTTGTAAATCTTGAGCCCAAGCCAGGAGTATCTGAAGCATTGTAGCATCTGAAGGTAGCACTTTCTGCCATTTGGGGAGGGAATACTTCATATTAGATTAAGGGCTTATTTATACTACAGAGAAGATTGAAGCTGCTGCAGTCGATCTTCTGGGGTTTGATTTTGTTTGTCTAGTGAAGACCCGCTACTTTGAACTCAGAGGATGCTCCTGTCAGTGCTGATAGTCCTTCTCTTCATAAGGAGTAAGGGAACTCGATGAGAGGATGTGCTCCCAACAACATTCCGCTGGATGGACAGCGCCAACCCACAATTTAAGATACTTGGACTTAAGCTTTCTGTCTCCTGTCAAGCTTGTCTTTCTGAATGGGTGCAACAAAGATTTGCTGTCCTTCCTGGTCAGGTCCTAGCTGAGCCAGGTTCAATCCTTTTACCTCCTCCCTCCAGGTTTGAAACTGCAGTCGGGCGCGGCTCATTGTACCAACATGTTCTCATTAACTCCTTTAGGCCCAGTATGAGGGTTGGTACACCCCATCACAATGTGGTGTGATAAAACCATGCAGAACACAATGATACAAGGACAGAGGGCATCCAATTAAAAGAAATTGAACTGACTAAAATTCAAAACCGAGAAAAGGATATACTTTTTCACAATATATAGGTAGCCCTTGGAATTCTTTGCTGGAAGATATTTAAGCTAAATCCTTAGCAAGATTCAAAAAGGTATTAGTCATTCACAAAATATTCATGATGATGAATGGGGAGAAATAACTTTCTTGAGGTTAGGTTTTTCCATAACTCCCCACTGCAGAGTTTCTTCCACCTTCCTGTCATGTGACTCTGTCCAGTGCTGGAGACAGGATACTGCAATAAATGGATCACTGGTCTGATTCAATATGGAAATTTCTATAATTCTAAGTGAAGAGAAAACAGTGTACACAGATAGCAGCCATATAATGTCCTTATTGTACAATCTCTTCTTCAGTTTTACCATACTCCTAAACTTCGCTTTTCTCTAAGGTGTCTGTCTGCTGCTATCCCAGATTCTTTGAACAGTTCTCTGTTTTTATGTTTTGTATCTTTTTTATTAAAATGGTTCAGAGGGGTAGCCAAGTTAGTCTGTAACTGGAAAGGCTTAAAAACCAACAAAAAGTTTTGCAGCACCTTAAAGACTAACAAAACATGTAGATGATATCATGAGTTTCCGTGGGCACAACCCACTTCTTTAGATGAATGATGTACCTTTCACAGGACGAGTAGGTCAGAATGATTAGGATGCATCAAGCATTCCAAATATGTATCTATCTGATATTTAGAGAGCTTTAAGCCTGCAAAGAAAGGAGCCAATATAAAACATATCTTGTATAAATATGTGCAGTTCTGAATGATATAGAATTCTCAGATAAATCTCTCTCTTAAATACACAGTTAATTAGAGGAGATGATGTATTTTAACTAAACAAACTCCAAAAAACTCTTTCCATGTGAATGTATGGTTTTGCAGGTGGAAATACTTACGGTCTCCTGCTTGTTGGTGATTATGTGACATAGCATCAGTTCCACATTGATTTATTGCCACAATGTGTTCACAGTATGTAGCAATTTTGAGTTACGATGAGGTGGTGTGAAGATATGTGTTTCAAACAAGAAAATCCCCATTACAATGAATTCCATAATCTTCCTATTTCTGTTTGGAAATTTCAGCCATGGATAGCTGGTACCTTTTAGATAATAATAGTCTTTCTCATATCTTAGTCACCTGAAGTTTTAGATTTAATATTGGTAGGGGAAGCTTTGGGGTTAATTTTAAATGGGGGGAAGGATCTTACTATTCTGTGAGAAAATGACTGTTGCTGAAAATTAATGATAATGAACCAAAGGCATTAAGCTATCAGCTGCCTGAACAGCTAAGATACCAACACATTTGAATATCAAAGCTAAGAGTAAATTATCCCTATTATTTCTAGGTAAAAAGTGATAAATTCTGAGCATCTGCTTTATCTAGGGAATTACACAATTTTTCCACTTTGAGCTGTTCACATCATGACAGACGAGTGTTCTGAAATTATTTAACTAGCTTCAGATTCACATTTTTCCATCCTTCTAATTATTGCACCCTAGTGAAAATACACTTGGACAATTTATTTCTGGGATGTAATTATTATCCTGAGAAAGAAATCCTGCCAGGTGCTGAGAACCTTTAATACCCACTGACAGTAGCAGAAAAGGAGGGGTTTCACAAGAGAACAAAAAGCTCTAAAAGTCATGTTTTTATGACCGTAATTGTTCATGCTTGAAAAAAAAAAGCGAAGTGTGTTGCATAACAGTTGCAGTATGCTGCAAAGCAATAAATGTAGCTTTATGCCAAGGGATAGTGATATCACAGCAAAAAAGAATCTCATGCTGCAGATAGATACCATATCTATCATAAGAAACTTCCATCCCAGGTGAAGAAAGCCTTAACAACCACACGGGTTATAATCAGATCTCATATGGGGCAAGGAAAGGACAGTAGAAATATATTCATTCTTGCAATAAAAATGAACATCTTTTCAAATTAGAATCAAACAGTCACGGAGTTTAAGGCCAAAATGGACCACCAGCCCATCTAGTCTGACCTACTATGAAGCACAGGCCAGCAACACCACCCAGAACCCACACACATGACTCAACAACCAATATTAGTTCAAAGTATGACGTTCTACAAGAGACTAGACTATTTATGTGTGTAGCCAGACAGGAACCCCCCTGTAACATCCATTTTTGCTTGCCTGGAGCACACAGGGCAGAGAAGTAAAATCAGCATAGTTTTAAAGCCTTGAACAGGAGGCTCAGACATGCGAGTTCACAGTGCCCTTGACTGAAAACCCATATTGATACGAACACACAGCCGTCCGTGGGGGGAGGAATCTCCCGCCCAGTAAAGAATGTCCAGTATTCACAATTTAGTTCTCTCTCTTGCAAGTGTAAATTATTTTTTTACAAGAAGCGGACAGGGAGCTGCAGACAGGGGAGTTTGAGAGGGACCACAAGAGATCCCGCCGCTGAACAGGCTACTTGGTGAGAGTACTCACTTTTGGTGTGAATGAGTTTGCTTGACTGTTTGAATTTTTGTTTGTTTGTTTGAATTTTGAATCTGATTTCAGGTGACTGCAGTTTCAGTTTCAACTGCTGTGGCAGTTGGGACTAAGTGCCTGACCCTTTGTTCCCTCAATTGCTCTCTTGATTGCATCTGGTCAGCCTTCCCCTGTGTGACTCATGAGGGGGAAGGCCTGGCCTAGGCAAGCAGGCTTAAAAGCCAGAGGCAGAGCGACCAGGGAGCGAAGCGGACAGGGGGCTGCAGACAGGGGAGTTTGAGAGGGAGGTTGACAGAGGGAGGCCTACGATGGTCGGGAGGACCCGCAACACCTGTGCCAGCACTGCTTTTGTCTCTTCCACCGGCGCCTGTAGCCAGACAGAGCACCTGAGCATGGATGCCTCTACCCAGATCCTGGTGTGGATTTGCAGGGACTGTGGATTGCAATTCCCACTTACTGATATCCAGGCTGGGGAGATCATCCAATGTGAAAGGTGCCTGCTGGTGGAATCTCTCAGGCAGCAGGTGGCGGAGCTTCAGCAGGAGGTGGATAGGTTGAGGAACACCTGCATCCATGAGGAATTCCTGGACCGTGTTTATGAGGA
>CM057845.1:197339854-197349940 GCA_030068395.1 Apalone spinifera
TTTTGAAAGAAGAGGAAAGAGGAAAAATACAGGTGCCCTGGTGTCCACTCCGTCCATAGTAATCACAGCTTAAATGTGAAATAGAGTCCATTCAGTGTGGACACTATCTTTTGAAAAAGCAGACTGCTTTTTCAATGCACTTTTGTGTGCAGACGCTCTTTCAGAAGAAGATTTTCTGGAAGATTTCTTCCAAAAAAAGGTTCTTCTGAAAGAAGCCTACAGTCTAGACATAGCCCCAGAGAGCAGGTAGGTGAGTGGCAGTGGCCTTGGCAGCATCCTGGGAACATTCCCAAGAGGTCTCCTGTGACCGTACGCCGTCACATATGGTACTTAATAGATAATAAGATGTTCTCACTGAATAGGACTGTTTTTTATAACCATCCCTCTTGTGACGAGAAGTAACTTGAAACATGTGCATGTAGAGCCAGTTTTAAACTGGGCTGTTCCTAGCTCTCTTTTGCGCTGATTAACCTTAATCTTTATTTTATCTTGGCATTTTTCATAGGGCATAAAATGTTCTCTTCCACATACTGTGAAAATGTAGTTCTCTGTTTTAAAATCAAATATCCATGTTTAAGGGAAGGTGTAATCATCATGTACATGCATAGGCAGGTGGCAATTAGCTCCAATAGGTGTAAATGAGGGTGACAGCAATGACAGTAGTTTTGATAAAGGATTGAGCAATAATGTGCCTCTGACGCTGCTGTCTTCTGTTAAAATCCTATAAGTGTCAGAAAATATGAAGTTGCAGGAAATGCTTAGCTGGTGAACCAAAAAGAGAAGTATTAAAAAGGGCAAACACTGTGCTTGGAAAGATGGAACAAAACTCTAATCTGATTAACAATATTATTATCCACCAAATACATATTCAATTCTGAACTGAGTTGAGTATGCTCTGTGTCCATCCAAAGCTCATTATATTATATGTAGGTCTCATAAGTGGCTTTGGTTTCTGAAACTGGGCATCATAAAGATACCTTAACCAGAAGCATTTTAATGCACACTGTAATAGCCACTGGAAACTTTTGGTTTACAAATTAAAGATTAGGGGTTTTTTACTCTCTTGAACACTTGAATCAAAACTAACCAAAAAAGGACCATATGGATCAGTTATACAGTTAGTTGTCATTCACATATATCACTTAACTGTAAATCCATAGTTTTCTAAATCTGTTGGTGTCTAATTGCTGTTATTGCTGATTACTGGGAAAAAAACCATGTTGCTTTTCATAGGAGTTACAGGTGCTCAGCTCTTCTCATGATGAAGTAATATATATGTACTTAATGTGTAAGTACTTAGTTCTTTTCATACTTTCCATTTAGTCGGCTAATAGTACTGATTCTCATTGTGTTGATCAAGACATAATGCACAGATTTTCTACAAGAATTAACTGAGTGGGTGTCATCTACAGAGCACCTCCCTCAATGAAGCACTGCAATGCCCTCATTAACAGGCTGGTATTGTTTAAATCATTCAAGTGTATAGAGGTCATTACTTACTGTTGAACTTATATAAGGATTGGCTGTTTTTCATCTATAGCATTTATAAAGTATGAGGATAATAAGTCCTTTATTATCTTGTAATGCAGCTTATTCAAAATATCCACTGCACATAGATCTGGATTATATTTGTCAATGGACAAGAGAATCCATGGTTCAAGAGAATAACTATCAGTAGTTCACAGTTATACTGAAAGAGCATAACGACTGAGGCTCCACAGGGGTCAGTTTCAGGACCAGTTCTGTTCAGTATGTTCATAAATGGTTTTCATTTAGATAATGGCATAGCCAGTACAATTATAAGGTTTGTGTATGATACCGAGCTGGGAGCGGTTGCAAGTGCTTTGGAGGATAGGGTTATAATTCAAATGATCTGGACAAACTGGGGAAATGGTCTGAAGTAAGTAGGATGAAAGTCAACAAGAAAAATGCAAACTACTTCATTTAGGAAGAATCAATCAGTTACATAAATTCAAAATGGGAAATTACTGTCCAGGAAGGAAAACAAAGAGTGATGCTGTAGCACCTTGACTAACAAAAATATACCAAGGAGTACTGTAGAGAGGGATCTAGTAGCCATAATAGACTACAAGCTAAATTGAGTCAACAATGTAATACTGTTGCAAAAACCAAAACCAAACATCATTCTGGGATGTATTAACAGGAGCGTTGTAGGCAAGACATAAGAAGCAATTCTTCTGCTCTGCTCTGAGCTGATTAGGTCTCAGCTAGAATATTGCGTCCAGTTCTGGGTGTCATAATTCAGTAAAGATGTGGGCAAAGGTCCAGAGAAGAGCAACAAAATGATTAAAGGTTGAGAAAACATGACCGATGAGGGAAGATTGAAATAATTGGGTTTGTTTAGTCTGAAAAAGAGAGGTCTGGGAAGGTATATGATAACAGCTTTCAAGTATCTAAAAAGTTGTTAAAAGGAGGAGGGAGAAAAATGATTCTCCTTACCTCTGATGATAGGACAGAAAACAATGGGCTTAAATTGCAGCATGTTTAGATTAGACACTAAGGAAAACTTCCTGTCAGGGTGGTAAAGCACTGGATTAAATTGCCTGGGGAGTGGGGAGACTGTGTCCACCACTGGAAATGTTTAAGAGCAGGTTGGAAAAACACCTATCAGATCCAGATGTTGCTAGGGTCCTGCCATGAGTACAGGGGACTGGATTTGGTGACCTCTCGAGTTTCCTTCAAGTTCTATGATTCTATGAAATACAGTGGCATCAGAAATGTGCACTTGGGATTCTCATGCAAGTCAGAAACTTCTTTCTGAGAGCCCACTTCTGGATTATTAGTAAACACTCATTTAATCTTTGATGTGAGGGATTGAGACCATGTTTCCAGTTATGTATAAAATGGCAGTAGCTTGAATTGTAAATTGTGAGCCCTCAACTATCAGTAATACATAACACCCCACCAGTTAGGCTACATCTATAATGTAGCCTTCTTGCTGAAAAGCATATGCAAATGAAGCGCAGCGTGGAATATCACCATGCTTCATTTGCATAAGTAATGAGCAGCCGCTTTTGCACAAGAGGTTCTTGCACAAGAGGGGGTTTTTGCGCAAAAGCCTCTTGCACAAAAGCAGCTGCTTATTACTTATGCAAAAGAAGCATGGCGATATTCCATGCCACGCTTCATTTGCATATGCTTTTCCACAAGAAGGCGATAGTATGGATGTAGTCATATAGCGTATACTATAATGTGTATTATAATGTATTTTCATATAAGTCTACAGCTCCCATGATTAGTCTATGTGCTTCAGAATTATGGTCCTGATTCTCCACTGCATTGAATCTTTTTTTGTGTTGCACAAAGCAAAGGGGAAACTGGATAACAAAACACTACATTCATTCCTGGAGAACTCAAGTTCCTCCAACTTGAAACCAACAATAACACAAATCATCTCACAAAATCCACAAAGATTTAAGTCAACCATGCTGGAGAATAACCTATGTTTTTATTCCAGGCATTGCAAGTGATGTTTCTAACACACAAAGAAAACTTCCATTTAAAAGAAAAAAAGTTAAGAAATTTCAAGTGATGTGAATGGGAAATCAGAAGAGTTTATTAAAACATACAGACTTAAAATCAATGAAAATTAAAGCACTGATTAAAATCAATCAAAGTGAGAGGTGTCCGAAAGGGTAATAATAAACTATATGTCTGTATTAACCAGGTTTGAAATTGTCAAATCTCTGTAGGGGATGCATATTGGGAATTAATAGGAGTTTTGCATCCAAATCCCCTAGAGCAGCTTTGAATATTTAATTTCAAGCATCTTCCAGGTGCCTATCCAGCAGCAGGCCAATAATATCTGACTGCAAACAATAAGATGATATTCAAGATTTTTTCCTAGGTTCTCACTTATTTAAAATCTGAATGAATGATTGACCAAAGCAAAAGTTAGAGTTTTCTGTATAAATTTAAACTATAGAATTTAAAGACCTATGTAAAGATTTCAAGCTTAGGCCTGAAAATCCAAATAGGTCCTAAAAATGTATGCCTACAATGCATTCCATGTCTTGCTTTCTCGTCCGGCTTTTACACTAAAGAGCATTAACGATCTCTGCAGACCATGCCCTGATAAATTGTAAGCTGTAGAACAACCAGATCAGAACTGATTTTGGCACATAAGGCCTGAAGGAATGGGAAGTCCCAAAAATGAAGCAACGAGTGAATGATTTTCTACGCATTCTGTCATATGAAAACAAATCATAGTAAATCTGTCAGAGAGAGGAGAGGAAAAGTATCATATGCTGTATCTGGCTGCTCTTTCCATTATTAGTAAGTCCAAATTCCTTCTCTTCTTACTGGGTTTAAGGCCAGCTTTACTTGCTTTATTAATCAACTGACATTTTTAACTAGTGAGGAGGGGAGAAAAGTTATAAATAAAAACCATGCATTCCTCATCTTGCTCACCAACAACCTAATGCACTTGAAAGAAGTCTTTCAGTGTAGTTTAGCAGCCAAAAGCAAGAATTCATTTAAACAGTTCTTTGGTTACGGAATCCTAATTTGTCTCTTTGAGACAGGCAAAAGTTGAGCCAGTTTGATGAAGACGTTATAAATACCATGGAAAATTCATTTTATATTGACATGCAAAATACTATAATATAATTAGAGAAAGTCATGGATTCATTCACAAGATAGGAATATTTATCAGGCAATTTAGTTCATATGAAAATGCAGTAAGGACAATTGCCTCAGAACATCTAGAAAATCCCAGGAATATAATGATCAAAAAGATTATAGGAACTTACATATTTTGGGATATGGGTGACCAATTTTCATTAATTATAGAAAGTTAGATATACAACCCTCCTAAATGGGATGAAAATCTCTGCCTCGATCAATTACACTGATTTAAAAGATAAGTATTGACACTTATAGTTCATCCTACTAGATTCATTTAGCAGGGACACTATAATTGACAGGTGGTTTTTTCCCCTACCTCTCTCTCCTTTTTCTGCTTTAAATGTTGGGGTTTCTGTGCTTTTTGCTTCACTCATCTGAAGAATTGGGTTGTGCCCATGACAGCTCATGATACTATATATACTTTTTGTTAATTTCTAAGGTGCTACAAAATCACTTATTTTTTTTAAACTGATTTAGCGTGATCTAGGGTTTTTTTTTCTTTTTCAGTCCAATATAGGGAGGTATATTGCCCTAAGATGGTTAAGTCAGCACAGCAGTATTAAATACCTGCTTTGTGTTGAAGGATCTGACCCTATAATTGTAGACCATATAATAACTTTATGTAATCATGGTTTAATAACATTTAAATCATTTACTATATTCATTGTCACTATTGTATATCCTTGATCTGATTACTGGTTTAAAAAAGTGTGTAGGCAGAATTTTTACTTAGTAAAGTTGGATTATAATAATATACTCTGAACAATCCTATAGGTGTATGTCGGCACTTTACTTCAAAGGCTGATTTCCCTTTTCATATTCTATAGTTACACCAGACTGATTTAATAACAGCTTATTAAATTCCAATCTGTATAAAGAAAAACATATTTAAAGTAACACAATGGAAGATTATAGTAGGATTAATATATCTGGATAATCAGGATCTGAAGAGAGAAGGGTTATGACCATTTGACTTTTGGCTGACTCTTCCAACAGCACATTAAACTGCATGTGAAGTCAAAGCTTTCACTTGACTGAACAACATCATGGGAAAATCGGTAATACAATTTCTTTCCTTATGTTTCATCTAGTACTTGATAAACTTGATTTCATTGTCTACACCAGTGTAGGCTGCTAAGAAGATAATTCCATTTTCTATTCATTGGTTGGCAGAATTTACCTGATGAATCTGATGTTATGCTTTGAATTTTCCAACAACAATAACTTTCTTTTATCTACTACAAAGCAAGCCAGGGAGAGACGAGTACAAGAATCCTTGAACAATTTAACTCAATGGATTCACCAGGAAGCTAGAAAGATTTATTAGGCAGTTTAGTTTGTATGAAAATACAATAAGGACAATTACCTCAAAATTTCTGGAAAATCCCAGGACTATAGTGATCAGAACAACTATAGCAACTTACATATTTTGGACACTATCCAGCAAGATGTTGAACATCCTTAACTCCCCCTCACCTGAAATACCTGTGCAGATCTGGAACTAAGGTTCTGAGAAATCCTTATGAGATTTCCACCACGAAGTTATTAAGAGCCTAAATAGCTTTGTGGCTCAGGATCTTATTGCCTTCCAAAAATTTCAATCCTCTTCTGAATCCATTCATATTTAAGAGAGGGTATAATAAGGAATTAGCTTTTAAACAGCAAATATATAGCTGTCTGAAAACTGCATAATGGACAGGTAAATCAACATATTTTACAAGGGGAGAGAGAATATTTAAACTGAAATTTTGTCAAATCCATCTGAGTCAGCACTCTTGTTTTAAACTGTTTTCAGCAGAATGTATTTTGGATTTCTCTGAGACACACATTTAGTATCTATTCTCTGGTCCTGGTTATTCTATCACTTTGACCCCATTCCGGCATCGCATTTAAACATGTGATTAACTTTAAATTTGTGAGTGGAGCCATTGAAGTAATGGAACTCATCTGCTTAAAGTGAAGGATGTGCTTTTCCGGATTGAGGCCTTGGAGTGAAATTCACTTCCATGCAGACTTAGTGCAAATGTTATGCATAATATTAACTAAAAAATATCCTGAAGTGGAACTTATATGATATAATCCATGTATTACTGCCCTGGATAAAAGTTTAAATCTAGAGTAACTGACCTGAAATCAATGTCATAAAAATCAGGCTCTCTATCACTATCTTTCATATAGTAATTGGACTGCTTCAGATTCACTTGATTCTTGCCTATCTCTTTATGGTACAATAGTATCATTGCATGTTGCTACAGTTATTCTCATTCATACCGTGCCTCTCTTCTGCCTGTATTAAATGGTGGCAATCTCAAGTCCTAAATGGAGGACATTTGCATTAGCTAATATACTCCTCCATAACAAGAGCTACCATGATAACATTTCAATGGCTGTGCTCGGCTGCAATAGAAAATGTCATGTTGCCCTGATCCTTAGTGACTGCTGTTCTAGATAAACACAGGAAACTGCTCCTTTGGCATGCTACTTCCTGTTCAGCTCAGTGGACGAGTCACCAGCGCTGCAGCAAATTCTCTTTGCCAGAAGATCTCTATCTAATCCTCTTTGAAACTTATTTCACGAGTTTAAATAACTTTTGGGTAATGAAGTAAAAGTTGGCATAGAAAGAGAGGTCAGTTCATATGTTCCACCACTAACACTAATGAACATTTCGATAGGGGATTAGGGAAGGAATAACACACAACACAGTCTAAAATCCACAGTAACTGTACTGTGTGTGTCAGTACAGCCAGACACATTACAGTGCTTATGTCAGCTTAGAACTGAACAGCTAGCAGCTCCTATTAACCTTAATAGAATACTTTTAAGAATCAGAACATTTAGATGTCTAAATATGAAATATTGAATGTTAGATCCCCATGTTCCCTCCAATTTTTTCTAAGCACGTGCAGAGTAAATTGTGTTTTATGCATCAAGGCATGTGCAGATGTTCACCAGCAGTAGAAACATATGCTGGCAGCTGTGAATGCTGTGAGCACTCCTGCTAATCAGTTAGGCAGCATCTGAATCTCTCCTGGGTGGCTGCCCAAGAGTTCAGTTTATAGGGAACACTGGCCACCTCTTTTGAAAATCTTTGACCTATCTTGGATGAATCTACATATGCTTCAAATTTAACTAATCTGAAAAATATTAGTGAGTAGCCTCCAGATCCTAAATAAGATATTGAAGCATTTCTAGGGAAATTATACCAATAATAGATCAAATAAAAACAAAGTAAGAATTAATATGCTCAAATAATATCAACTTGGATAAAGAATGGAAGATGGGGACAACATAGGTGATCTCAGAGATTCTTTTGGGTTGAAGGATGAGCAAAGAAAGCAGAAAATTGCTATGAGAGACCAACCAATGAAGCAGAATGTGGCTAAAGGGCTTTGCTGAGTGGAACACTAGAATAGTTCTGTGATGAGAACCCATTTAGATTGATGAGATGAAGAGATACCAGCCTCCTAAATTCATAACTAGACTAGCTTTACATTGGTTTAAAACAGTGCAGTTTATTTTCAACATAAGCCCTTATGCTTTGAGTAACTCTGCATGGGAGAGTTATCCACAGGAGTGCTATAAACTGCAGGGTTGGAGCTGACATTGTAACTCCATAATCAAAGAATCATGACCAAGCAGGGAGGAACAGCACCTTAAGATGGATGCAACATATATGTACTGTATGGATACTTACACTCACTAGACCCCTGAAGTGCTGTTCTAGAAAGCACTAGGCTCAGACTAAATGTGGTAAGGATTCTCTAGGGGGCAGTCTCTTTTTGTTGCTCTAGCCTTGGTCAGGGAAATCCCTATCATATTAACATAAACACAAATATTTCCTACAAGAGATTTATATATTTGCTGCTATTTTTCAACCTGCCTGATACTGACTTTCCAAATAGCCTTTAGATATGTTGAACGTGCCTTGCAAAGTATGAGGCTCTTTAAAAACAACACAATCCTAAACTGTGACGGGTCAACAATGCATTAAAAAATAAATGAAACAATAAATTCAAACTCATTAGGAGTCCACTGTTAATGTACATACTTGAGAGACTCCTCCCGGAACAATAGAACACTGTGCAAAGGTATTCAAGAAAGCACTACATAGACAAAGCAGATGTTATGCTTGTTTCAACTGAATGGATTCAGTTGCACTGCTTCAGCCTTTTAAATCAGTTAAAAAGGGAACTCATGCTTACAACATCTCTTTGTGACAGACAGTTCAGGGAATCAGGAATAAACTGTATACTTTGGCTTCTGAAATAAGAGATGTGCAGATTTCTAAATTGCACTCACCCATAACAAAGTACCTCAAGTTACTTTTCTTGGACAAATACCTCTGACTCTTAATTATTTGATAATAATCAGCAATGCCTCTTCTGGAATTGCCTTTCTGCAACATAGTTGGAACGTGGGTCAGATTCACTTATATTAGCCCTTCATGTGACACCATGGCAGAGCTAGTTTCAGTGCTCTTGTGACATACTATTTTGAGTCACTTGACACAAGAAACCATAGATATTGTGGATTAAAAGGTCAGGTGCACAATGGATTCTAAACAAAGTAGTTTGTATTATTTAGATATAAAATGATTTGCTGCTGGAATTTCAGCTACTGATAATGAAATTCTTTAAAAATATCCTGCTCTTAGCATTCATTTATCTATTTTAGGTAAATGCCTAATGTTCCTTAGGCATTGTATTATCTGAGAACCTCAAAATGTTTCATTTATTTATCCTCATAACATTCCTGTGAGATGGGAAAATGCTATTGTCCCTCTTTAACAGATACTCTCTCTGTGTCTTAGTTCCAAAGTTATTTCAGTCACACAAGAAATCAGTGACAGAGCAGGGAACTGAATCTAGGTGTTACATTTATGGGTATCACAATAACTACTGGACCATTATTTCTCTAGCAGATAGCTACTTTGGCTTGGCTGGTATAATTCCTATTTAGGACACTTGTCATTTTGTGAAAAGTAGGAAGCTATGTTTTTGCCACACAGATTAAATGGGGGCACATAACAAAGCAAGCAGGATAATATGCATGCTATATTCAATGTCCACTTCTTGCAGATGCTGATGTATGTGCTAGGGATGAAATCAGAACATGGAATGCACACAAACAGCAACCAATATGCTATCATCATCCTCTCATGCTTCCTGTTTCACTTATCTCTTTCCCTGCATTTTCTCTATAGTCAAGGCTGCACTGTTAAGGAAAACATTAATTATAGTTTAGATGTGTTTCAGGCTACTGTGGCGGTACGTCTACACTACAGCATTATTTCAAAATATCTTATTTCAAAATAATTAATTCGAAATAAGTTATTTAGAAATAACGCGTCTACACACAAAATGCATTTGAAATAGTGTTTTTCTCTTTCGAAATAGCACATCCACACTGAGTGGATGCTGAATCGCATTTAAGGCTGGC
>CM057845.1:197350280-197395413 GCA_030068395.1 Apalone spinifera
CTGCTCCTGGGTTCACATGTGGCCTTTGGTGGCCAGGCTGGCAGCTATCCTGCAATAGACAGCCGCGTTCCTCTGTCTGTGGAGATCAAGGGCGTTAGGGGCATCCCTGCCAAACCTGAATAAGGTCCATGATCTGCACCCTGGACCAGGAAGGTGCCCACCTTCTCCGGGCCCTGCCAGGCTCCTGGGAGCTGGCAGACTGCTCCTGGGGAGCGGTGGAGGGCTGGCTGCCAGTGGCTTGCTGGCTCATGTTTTGGGGCCACTGGGTCGGGGCAGTGACTGCTGGCTCTGAGGTGGCAGGCTTGGAGCTGGCACAGGCACTGTGGCCAGAATCAACCCCTTTAAGGGCTCTGGGGAGGGGGGAGAGAGAGGAGTGTTCTTGGTTGAGGCTGGAGTGGCGACTAGGGCAACCTGGGAAGACTGGAAGACTGTATAGAAGTGTCTATACAGCACTTATTTCAAAATAGCTATTTGAATTTGGTGTTGTTCCTCATGGAATGAGGTTTACCAAATTCGAAATAAGCGCTCCACTATTTCGAATTAATTTTGGAATAGTAGTTTGGCTGTGTAGACACTAGTAAAGTTATTTTGAAATAACGGCTGTTATTTCGAAATAACTTTGCTGTGTAGACATACCCTGGTAGACTAAAAAAGGAAAAGTAAATACTACACACCCGGTGAAGGAATAGTTTATACTGTGTTCTAGATCGACAGGAATTATTGAATTCATAACTCCAGAGTCACTTAAATTATATGGCTGTTAAAGGAGTCTCAGCCTACGATAGTTATATGAAATTGGAAATTTCTTTGAGCTCTGAATTAAATCATGCTTATTGGTGGTGTCAACCTAAAGTTTTCATTCCTTAGACAATGGTTCCCAGAAAACTAAATGTGATATTTATTTTTGCCCTTTGACACATATTGAATGTCAACTAGACAGATATATTAGATTTAATTGAAGATTTAGTCACAGTGTTGGTGTTTTTGAGCAACATTATATTACTTTTCTTTGAAAGGCTGGAAAGAGAATGTGGAAAAAGAACCTATTATTAATATGCACCAGCCATCCTAAAACACATAGGATCACAGAGTCCAATGGTATCCAGTTACAATTGCTGGTATTATCCAGTATCTTTCCTTACCCCTTTTTTATTGGAATTAGCTATTTTGGTTTAAGCATGGGTGAGTATCAGGCTGTTTTCTAGCTATTAAAGAAGAAAGCCTGAAACATTATAGATTTCTGAACCTCTCATCTTTTAAGAAAGGGCCTTTAACATTTATTTTGTAAGGTTGCTACTGTTGCTTTAAGAAGTTGACCCATGTGGCTAGGTCTCCCTGGTAGCGGGGTGGCCTAGTAGTTAGGACCCCGATTTATAAGGGGGAAAAGCAGTGCTACTCCCTGCCGCTTTTGCTCTGGGTCAGGGAATTCTGGCCTTTAATCTGGGTATTGCTCTTAAGTTTGGGGTGTGGTCCCAAGAGTCCAAATTTCTCCCACCTTCGTGAGGGTTCCTTGTACGCTCCCCCTCCTTTGCCCCAGGGAGGTAGAGTTGGAGGCTTACATGTTCTGGTGGCTGGCCAAGTAGATGGGTTCTGGCTCGGGTCCTGCAGACAGCAGAACCAGCTCCTGTCTCCTCTCTGGTCAGCCCCTAACTGAGCCAGGCTCCTTTATTTTATCCTCCCTCCAGGTCTGGCATTGGCTACAGGTAAAGCTGAGCAAGACTTGCTGGGCAAAAAGGCTTTGTTTAGCCCCTGCACTGCCAGGCCCTCCTCTCACTCCCTCACAACCCATCATCAGTTGAATTGGCTTATTCAAGTGACTGTTGGGGTTGCACTATAACTTGGCACTATAGCTTTGCATGGCTTCTGCTTTGAAGAAAAATCTCTTTACATTCTACTACTCACTTCACCATCACATTTCATTGTGCACGATGGGGCCTAGAAGGACTGAAAAAAACCCCATTCTATCTTTTCAAAGCTTAGAATTCAGAGCTGGCAAGTTGTGGCCTTTTGAGGGGGCAGAGATATGCCAACATGAAAGGGATTTATTTTAACTTCTCTATAACTTGTTGAATTGTGGTTCCAGTGAGAAGTAGAATTTCTACAAATCCAAAAAAAATTGGCAATGCCTTCAAAGAAGGCATGTCCATTTTTGTGAAGAATTCTAGTGCTGTTCTTTTCAAAGGCATATATATTTGAGAAGCTTCTTAAATATTATTTTTCTGATTACTGCAAAATGTATATTAATTTACCTTGTATTTTAGGTTTAATCCTATGCTGGGCCACTTTCCCAGTGTTTGTACTTCTAAGTATTTTGTGAAACCCAACTGTCCAATATATTGGTCTTCAAGGACATCCAGGCTATCATATGATTGACAAGTAAACAGATCTTCAGGTAGTATAGTTTCTCTCATTCCACAGAAGTTATAGGCTGAATGTGTGACTCCAGACAAATAACTAGACCAACCATAGAGGGTCTCATAATTTTGAATACAGTTTGCAATTGCACATCAGCACTAATGACTATTTTAATCAATGTTTACGTCTGTGGTGTCCTGCCACACCACTCAGAGCACCCACTTTTGTTTCTAGATCCTCTGGAGAATCTGAGTGAGTAAGAGAACTCCATTGAGAAGAGGCGGGACATTAGTAGATACTTCTCCAATTCAGCAGATTTAAATCTCCTCAAATACAGCTCTGCAAATGATGTTCATTTTGATTACTCATTTGTCATATTTTCCCCTAAGCACTATTACATGTTCTCCCTTGCCACTCTTTAGTGGCATGGACTCATCCTGTAAAAATTACAAATCCAGTACATTATCCACCTTTACAACCCTCCTGAAAATGGAACTATGCTGATGCCTACAAAATACAAAATGAGTAAGCTGCAGGTGTGATGTTACCACGGCTTACCACGCTGATTATAATTAGTATATTGCTTTACCCGCCGCCTGCTTGTTTAATGCACCACTATCTCTTATCTTAGATTGTAAACTCTTTTGGATTGAGACTATTATTTTATCTCTTTATGCAGCAGCTAGCACAGTGGGGCCCAGGACCACTGATTGCTACTGAATCAAATAACAATTATTGATAAGGTCAGTCATTAGATTGAATGAACAACCCATGGTATTTATTTTGTTAACTTTTTGCACACCAATATGTTAATTAACACTTTCTCTCTATAAAGACATATTAACATGGGATGTATAAACTTTCAGTCTCTTCCAGCTTTGCAGAATCTCAATTTTCCCTTGAAAGATTTCTGAAGTCTTGAGATGCCAGTTGGGAGTAATTGAAAGGAGTGTATTTCAATAGTATTATAAAAGCTGCCAGCTTCATACATATAAGGTGGAGCAGAACTTGCTAGAAACCATTAGCTTCATCTTACCAGGAGAAAACAGTTGTCCCAACCAATGTGTAGAATACATTTTCCACAGTGAGAAGACTACAGGTTTCTCTCTTTACTGCTTCATTGAGCCTTTTTAGATCTATACATGTATGGACATTCCTATTTTTGTTATCACAGGCACAACAGGGGTGCACTTGCATTGTTCACTTAGTAAAGCATTCCATAACACAATTCTTCTCTATCCTATCCAGTTCTTTCCCTTTGGGAGGCAGTTGTTGACATCAATGAGAGCGGAAAGTGCTCAGCATTTGCAGGAGACATTCAGCATCTTGCATGATTTGCTCTGGTGGGAAACCAAATTACCTTCTATTCCACACACAAACAGAAATGTGGATAGCAAGTGTGACCATTCTCAGAACAAGTCCTTTCTTTTCTTTTAAAGGGAAACTAATTCAGAGAGCACATTTACTATCTAAATTAGCTTGGAATGGTCTCTCTGACAATTTAACATTTGTTGGGGTTTTTTTCTGCTTTATTATAATCAGTCATTTGAATCATAGGACCAAAAGACTGAACAAATTGGGAGCAAAGGGACTTAAGGAATTCTAAGTAACAGAATAAAGAGCTCTAGGTTTAAATCAAAGATTAAAGCTGTACAAAGAAAGGAGAGGAGGGCAAGTTTTAGGCAGAAACTTCATAATCAATTGTATTTTATGTCAGTAGGAGGATTTGCTGTAACTTCCAAAGGCATTCAGCACCTCAGAAGACAGTACCCAATGATTATATTATATACACCTAATTCTAGCTAGGCTTGAGTACCCCATAACACTTCAGAACCAATTTCTGCAACAAGGCTGATTGAATTCTGTGGTAAATGTGTGGTAGTAATAACAAGACTCCATACAGATCAGAGCTGGCTGTGAAAAATCAGAGACCCAGGAGGACTTTGTTGTTAGTGGGAAATGTATCAATGTTATTTAAAAGTAGAGTTGTGGAAGCCTGAGAGAAACTACCTGGCAAGAAAGCACATAAAGCTTTGGAGACCTGCATAGAAGCTCAGGGAAAATGTTAAATAAATGAGGGCAGTAACTGAAGATAAAAAATGAACAGACTAAGAGTTTTTCATCTCATTGCCCTCTCTATCTTCTTTCTTTCTTACAAATTGGTGCTAAAAAAAAGATTAGGTTTGTGCTGAACTGCATCTTTCTGAGGATGAACTTTGATACCTCAAAGGAACAAACATTACAGGGTTGTCTACACAGAGGCACTCAGAAAAGCTCATCTAAATATTATTCTGACCATTCCGGTCAGGTGTTTGTCTAATCTGCTCTTAAAAATCTCTAACAATGGAGATTCCACAACCTCCCTAGGCAATTTATTCCTGTGTTCAACCACTCTGACAGGACATTTTTCCTAATATCCAACCTAAACCTCCCTTGCTGCATTTTAAGCCCATTGCTTTTTGTCTTAGTTTCAGATGTTAAGAAGAACAATTTTTGCCTCCATCTTGTTACAACCTTTTTGTAGGTCTACTCAGCAAAATAAAACAGCCTCTGGCTCTTGGCATATGGGGCTCAGGCAGCGGGTCTGTTTCAATGTTTTGGAAACTTCCAGGCTCACAGGGTCCGAGAGCTTCAGCTGCATCCCAAGCCCTGAAAACGTCATGGCAGTGTAACAGCCCCACAGTCACTGTGAACCTGGGTCAACTGGCATAGGTCAATCATAGTCCTGTCATTGCTGTGCAGACATATCCTGTGTGGAAACTCTTATGAGGCTTTGTCTACACTGCCAGTTTTTGCAGCAGAAACTATGCTAGTGAGGGACTCATTAGCATGAGTCGTGACATCATTAGCTTGGTTTCTGCCAATTCTTTTAGCGCAAGGGGTTTTTGCGCAAAAAGAAGCAATGTAGCTGCTTCCGTTTTGCACAAAAACCCCGTTTTGTGCAAGATCCTTATGCCTGACCCAGAGAGGCATAAGGATTTTGTGCAAAACGGGGGTTTTGCACAAAACGGAAACAACTACACTGCTTCTTTTTGCGCAAAAAACATCAGCAGAAAATATGCTAATGATGTTGCGACTCATGCTAATGAGTCCTTCATTAGCATATTTTCTGCCACAAAAACTGGCAGTGTAGATATAGCCTCATTCAGAATTAAAATAGCCTTAATACAATGTAGTTTAATTTACTTGAAGCAGCACTTTTAACATGCTGTAGGGTTCTATCATGCAAGGGTTCTAACATGGCTAATTTATGTCTTCCAAGATGAACAATACCCCTGTTTGTTAAGCATGGAGAATGATGGAGGAGATCCTGTTAAGTATCTAACTGGCAATACAAGGCTAAGGGTAAGATGTCTATTTTCAGCTCTTGGATGCAAAGTATTGGTAAAGTGATATGCATTTAAGGCCCATATAATCTGAAAGATCAACAACATAGCCAGCCACATTGTTGGTGCCTCCGATGCTCCAGTAATCAAAGGAATCAAGTTATAAAGTTCAACTGGCATGACAGACTTTGCAGCATCAACTGATATTGTTGGCCCCAGATCAACTCATTCCACGATTGTTATCCAATGTACACTTATTGATCAGTGAGGAATTGTAGTTTGCTAAGTGACTGCACATCAGGAGCTGGTAAACTTACTGTTGATGATCTATGGGATGGTAGATCCAGTTACGTTTGAGAATTAATTAGCTTCTAACAATTCAAGACAACTCAAAGTTGTCTCTGTATCTGTCCCTGCCGCTGATTGCTGTCATACATGTTGACATGTTCAATAACACTACTGAGGTGTCATGTGTGAAAGCCGCATTTCAGACAATATTTTAATATCTCAATTCAGTAATACAAAAGCATGCATGATTTCTAAAAACCAAAGGTGTCCACAGTGACACTGCTTGTATTTGTAAAGCATGAGTCTTGTCACTGTGTGTTAAATGTCTTTGATTCTTGGAGATTTCCTACAAACTTAAAGGTTAAAAATGGTGTGGCATTTAAATTTCCATTTGTCTCTAGCATGACTGTGCCTAATGATTATGAAAATGTCAGCCAATACAGTGTAGTACTTATCTATAATATGAAGCATCAAGACCTCCATGCTTTTTACAAATATCTTCAGCTAGAACATATCCCGGTCTACAATGAGAACTCTGGATGATAATAGCACAGAAAATCATGTAAGATTTCCTGTGCAATTACTTAACAAAAGTAGGCTTATCCTTGTCTTTTGATTCTGCCAAAAATCTTTTGTAGTCTCTGCAAAATGTTTTATGGTATCAAACTTCAGCTTCAATCTTTCCTCACGTATGATGGAAGGACTCATCCAGATGCATGAACTGGAAGGCCAGATCTTGATCAAAGTCTCTTCCTGAGATTGGGCAAAGGTGTGAAATAGATGATGTAAGAGGTAAACACTTCATCATATTTCCACTGTAATACTGATTGCTAAATACAGCATTTTCTTACATTCTATAAGCTCTTTCTGTCTTTAAAACATCTGTACTTGTAGTAGGTGGAATGGAACCCTATGTCACAGGGAATGTCATCAGATTCTTTGGACAGATGCTATTGAAATGTTTTAACAATATATTGTCACTATGCAGGTCCAACTATGCCTGAGCACATTCATGGTATTTATCCAATCTGACACATGTAAATGGTTGAGTGGATTCCCTGATTGAAGCTAGATGCATATAACAGTGCAAACCACTTACAAAACTGAATTTATTGTAAAACTTAAATGATTGACAAGGGATTTCATAGTCCTTGAGCATGGCCATATTGGTTCTGCATGAATACATATGTTAACTGATCAAATCCAAACCCTCCAAAGCTTTATCACACTCCCATTTTATGTGGCACAAGTGGCTGAATCAGTACTGTGTTAACTTTCCAAAACTTGTGCACTGGATGCTGAAAAGTAGAAAGAAGTCTAGGAGATAATAATGAAATTACTTTATGAAAATCTCCATTTTTTTGCTTGTAATATCCCCTATGTATTAATGGTTTTGCTAGGAAAATGTGATGGTGCTTGGTACAAGCAGCTTTTTTGTGTATTCCTATTCTGTCTTCTGTTTGAAATTAAATGTATCATTGGAGACAACAGAATATCCCTGTAAGATGTAAAAACTGTGTTAATTTTTACAGTGAATGGAAAAATGCAGTTGTCTCTTTCAATATTTAGGAAGAAATTAATTTAAAATACCATGTATTTATTATAGAATCATAGAATCATAGAATACTGGAACTAGAAGAGACCTCAAGAGCTCATCAAATCCAATCCCCTGCCTTCATGCCAGGACCAAGCACTGTCTCGATCATCCCTGATAGATGATCGAACCTACTGTTGAATATCTCCACAGACTCCCAAGGCAATTTATTCCAGTGTTTAACCACCCTGACAGTTAGGAAATTTTTCCTAATGTCCAATCTAAACCTCCCTTGCTGCAATACTTTCATAGAGTCATAGGACTGGAAGAGACCTCAGGAAGTCATTGAGTCCAGCCCCCTGCCCAAAGCAGGACCAATCCCAACTAAATCAACCCAGCCAGGGCTTTGTTAACCCAAGACTTAAAAACCTCTAAGGATGGAGATTCCACCATCTCCCTAGCTAACCCATTCCAGTACTTCACCACCCTCCTAGTGAAATAGTTTTTCCTAATATCAAACCTAGACCTCCCCCACTGTAACTTGAGACCATTGCTCCTTGTTCTGCCATCCGTCACTACTGAGAACAGCCTCTTTCCATCCTCTCTGGAACCTCCCTTCAGGAAGGCTGCTATCAAATCCCACCTCTCCCCTGCCACTCTTCTCTTCTGTAGACTAAATAAGCCCAAATCTCTCAGCTTCTCATAGGTCAAGTGCTCCAGCTCCCTAATCAATTTGGTTGCCCCACACTGGATCCTCTCCAATGCGTCCACATCCTTTCTGTAGTAGGGGGCCCAGAATTGGATGCAATATTCCAGATGTGGCCTCACTAGTGCCGAATAAAGGGGAATAATCACTTCTCCAGATCTTCTGGCAGTGCTCCTCCTAATGCACCCTAATATGCCATTAGCCTTCTTGGCTACAAGGGCACACTGTTAACTCATATTCATCATCTCATGCATTGTAATCCCCAGTTTCGTTTCTGCTGAACGGCTACCTAGCCAGTCCGTCCCCAGCCTATAACAGTGCTTGGGATTCTTCCGTCCCAAGTGCAGGACTCTGCACTTGTCCTTGTTGAACCACATCAGATTTCTTTTGGCCCAATCCTCTAATCTGTCTAGGTCACACTGGACCCTGTCCCTGCCCTCCAATGTATCTACCTCTCCCCCCTAGCTTAGTGTCATTGGAATACTTGATAAGGGTGCAATCCATCCCTTCATCCAGGTCATTAATGAAGATGTTGAATAAAACCAGCCCTAGTACCAATCCTTGGGGCACGCCACTTGAAACCAACTGCCAACCAGACCTCAAGCCATTGATCACTACCCTTTGGGCCCAACAATCTAGCTGGGTTTCTATCCACCTTACAGGCCATTTATCCAATCCATATTTCCTTAACTTGCTAGCAAGATTATTGTGGGAGACTATATCAAAAGCTTTGCTAAAGTCAAGGTATATCGCATCCACTGACTTCCCCATGTCCACAGAGACAGTTACCTCATCATAGAAGCTACTCAGATTGCTCAGGCATGACTTGCCATTGGTGAATCCATATTGACTATTCCTGATCACATTCCCCTCTTCCAAGTGCTTCAGAATGGATTCCTTGAGGATCCCCTCCATGTTTCTTCCAGGGACTGAGGTAAGGCTGACAGGTCTCTAGTTCCCTGGATTGTCCTTCTTCTCTTTTTTAAAGATGGGTACTACATTTGCCTTTTTCCAATAATCCGGGATCTCTCCCGATCTCCACAAGTTTTCAAAGATAACGGCCAAAGGCTCTGCAGCGACATTTGCCAACTCCCTCAGTACCCTTGGATGCATTAAATCTGGACCCATGGATTTGTGTAAATTTTCTAAATAGTTCTTAACCTGTTCTTTTTCCACTGAGGGCTGCCCACCTCCTTCCCATACTGTATTACCTAGTGCAGTAGTCTGGGAGCTGACCTTGTCTGTGAAGTCAGGGGCAAAAAAAGCATTGAGTTCTTCAGCTTTTCCCATATTACCTGTCACTAGGTTACCTCCGTCATCAAGTAAGGACCCCATACCCTCTCTGATCACCTTCTTATTGCAAACATGCCTATAGAAACCTTTCTTGTTACTCTTCACATCCCTTGCTAGCTGCAATTTCATTTGTGCTTTCACCTTCCTGATTACTCCCCTGCATTCTCAAGCAATATATTTATACTCCTCCCTAGTCATCTGTCCAAGTTTCCACTTCTTATAAGCTTCCTTTCTGTGTTTAAGCTCACCAAGGATTTCCCTGGGAAGCCAAGCTGTTTGCCTACCATATTTGCTTTTCTTACTGCACATCAGGATGGTTTGTTCCTGTGCCTCCAGGCTTCAGGCTTCTTTAAAATACACCCAACTCTCATGGACTCCTTTTCAAGTATAAAAAGTATGGTTTCAAGTGATAAACAAACAAATCAAAGTAAGTTACTAAGCTAAAATAAATTAAAACACACCAGCTAAGCCTAATACACTCAGGATATGTCTACACAGCAGCATTATTGCAGAATAGCTGTAATTATTCCGAAATAACAAAAAGCGCATCTACACAGCAAGCCATTGTTTCAAAATAACGGCAAACTGGAGGACTTCTTATTCGAATTCATGTAACCCTCATTTTCTGGGAAGTAAGGAAAGTTGAAGGAAGAGTGTAATTCCTTCAATTTCCTGCTGTGTAGACAGCACCAAAAGCTGAACTAAGCCATTTTGACTTCAGCTACGCAATTGATATAGCGGAGGTTGCATAGCTTAATTCAACTTTTGCCCTGCTCTGTAGATGTGCCCTAAAATAAATTGTTACAAATCATACTTTCTCACTCTAGTTCTTATATCAGGCAAAGTCCTTTTCAGGCCAGACCTGATCTTTTTTTCTGATTTGTGTCTAGCAGCTTTTCTTCACCCCATCATTAGAGGGTTTTTTGTGTATCTCAATGGCATTTAAGAGACTTAGACACCCATGTACCTTTGTATAACTAACTTTAGCATCTTGCCCATAGTCATACAAGAAGCATGTGACAGAGCAGAGACTTGAAAGAAAGGCTCCACTGTGACTAGATAATGTCTTCACCACTGGACCATCCTTGCATTGTAAATTGTGCCACTGTAGGTAGAGCTGGGGCAGTATCAGATATGGACTCAAACCAAAACTCTATTTCTGAAAATTTTAAACATTGGGTTTTCCAATTCCAAGTTAACATTTGAAAATTGCGGTTGGACCATAATCAAAATATGGGTAATGTAAACACTCTGATGGGATTTAGATACAGTAAAACAGCAAATCCTAAGGTAAATAAAACACACACTTATAAATTCTCCTTTTATTTTTGTCCTGTGCTCATAAATTCTCTCTTCTCTCCCTGATGATTCACAAATGCAAAATATGAGAGATAAAAATTTGCTAAGTTACACAAAAATAGCTTAAACATTTAAAAGCAAAGATTTCTTGGAACAAAGCGGGCAAAATCTGGCTTTTTTTGTTGGCTTATTTAGCAGTAAGGTGAAAAGTTCAGCTATTACCCTGATGTAATTTTTGCAATGACTAAAAATAATCCCCCTCCACTTTCTACTTAGAGAAAATGAAAGATCCTCATACACAGTGGAAGCTTGGGGAGTGCAAACCAAATACTAAACTCATGTGCTTGATTTTTGTCTAGGTGAAAACAATGAGAGTTTTGTCATTCTTTTCAATGAGAGCTGGATTGGTTGCCTTGTCTGTCTTCTGCTGATTTCAGCCCTGCATATGTAATACAGACCATAACAAGAATGGTGCATAGCTGAAAATGAAATAATAGGAAAATGCACAACTCATTCCCAATTTGAAAGATGAAATCTGATCTTTCATCAGTGGAGTTACAGTGGAGAGATTGGAATAAGGCCCTGTGTATATTCCATAATACAGGATGTGGTCTAGATTTTGCTCATTTACTTGTCTTATTTATACCTAATGGACTGTATGAAGGTAACCCACTCCAGCAGCAGTCACAGCAGGAGGGGGGCATTGTCTCCCCATACCAGGAAGGAAGAGAGGTGGCAATCCATTTGGACCCTTCCTGTGACCAATCTGCTCAACTTCTTTAGACACCTCACTGGTCCTGTGTCTGTCTGGTCCCTTTATCTGACAACAATGAACAATTCCCACCTACTGAGAAAGTGTTCCTTCTAAAACTGTTCCTTCTGTTCTTATTAGATCTTGGCCCTTCTTTTCAAAACCATCTCTGTAAGTTAGCTGGGCCCATGAGGTAGAATCTTCATAGCTAATAGTTTGGGCTCTCTTAACAGTCTTCAAGAGTTTGCAAAGGGGTGGTTTATTTTAATCCACAGTTTCTCTTCCAGCTTGTTTAAAACCAGCATCCCTTCCTACTACTAAACCAGGTAAACTAAAACAATAAACACCCCAATAACTAAGACAACATGAAGTATTCATGGACTATCACAGAGCAGCCATGAATTCCTGAATTCCCGAATCTGAATTCCTGTGCCCACACCTACCTGACTTTCACCTTTCACTTGTGGTTAAATGGCATGTGCAAACTGTGGATAACATTTACACAATTAAAACAGGGGAAATGTGAATCCTTAATTATATTGCAGTACAGGACTAGATGGATGAACTTAGCTGGAGATAAGATCTTTGAACGATTTCAGAAAATGCTTGCCTTCATTCAGAGGCAGAGAACATTGTGCCTGGTTTATGGAATGGGGAGCCCTGCCAGGGTTAAAAACTGAGCTAGTGAAAACTGCAGAAAAGAAATGCATTTTCAAGTACACTATAAGTAGGTCGAATCAGCAAAATCTTTCCATTTTCAATGGTTTTTAATCTACCCTTTTCCACTAGCTGGAGTTAGAAATGCTTTGCATACAAGATGGATCTGGGTTTGTTAAAAAACATTCCAGGTTAAGTTTTTAACCATTTAAATAAGGACATATGGTAAAATAGTATTCTTCACTCACTTGTTGTCAATCTGTGACATGTCAGCCTTTAGAATCAGAACCCTGGGGTCTCATTCTAGTTGCTTTTGTGGTGATTGGGCAGCACAGAGAGGTCAAAAATATACTTTAAAGAGGTAGCTGTGGATTCCCCAGAGTTAAAGGTGGGGAGGGGGGGATTAGAGCACACTAGGCAATGACTGACACCAGTGTAATGGATTCTGGAACATAGAGCCATTTTGCTCCTTTAAGCACCTCTGCTGCACTAAAGTCTGCTGAGGACATAACCCCTAGTGCTGTTGCTGCCTTGTGCTTAAAGCTCCCAGATTGTTATGAAATGTTGAAAAGGACTTCTCACTTAGCAAGGAAAGTGGTGATTGTTCTTTATAGTACCAGCTACTTTACTAAAGGTAGTAACTTTGCTGAAAGCTACAAAGCTCCCTGAGACACTTCCAAAAAGATAGGGTTGTGGGGTTTTTTAGAAGAAAGGAAAGAAACTTTTCCTTGTGCTGATTTCAGTTTCTTGAGAGCTTGGCTATTTTTTCAACCTGATGTTCACTTCATTGTCATACAAGCTCATTGCATTGAATCAAAGAGAAGTATTATTTAGACAAGCGTGCTCTGCGATAATACAGCTGATGGCTTAAAGACCAGTTTGCAGCCACAAGGCATGGATCTGTAACGCAAGCACATGAAATATAATCAAACAAGCTTTGCAGAAAGCTCCTTAAACAACCCAACCTTTGAAAGTACAGTGAACTGAGTATGGGTTTAGCTGACAAAGTCCATTAGAACAGCTGATGTTTCATGCTTAGGGGTTGTTTTATTCTCCTCTATGGACAGCCAGAAACCCTCCTCATTTCTAGGCTATTTTTCATCAACATTACTATCTATTGTGCAGCTAGCCTGCCAGCACTTCATATAATCACAACAACCTAAGCTATATTGCTCAATCTATAAATGCAAGAAATTGTCAGTTGATATCCATGTTCAAAAGCAAAACCTGGTGTCCTCTACAGTATTATAGTCATGTTATTAATTTCAAAGTTGGGAATATATTTATCATTTGCTGCAGAATGAGAAACCTGGTATTCCAAACCCTTATTCATGCCTATGTCCTTAGTCATGCAGTTGTCCCAACATGCCATGTTCAATGGAGTTGTTCTTCATTAGGCAGTGGACTCAGAAACGTGAAGAGACATAGAGATGGCGTAAATCCACCTTTGATTGCATCAGCATTAAGGTATAGCTCAGGATATGGCCCTATATATTTAAACCCCTGCCTGCTTAGGGTGACACTCTGTCCCCCTCTAGTGGTGGCTATGCTAAGTAGAGCTTGATGTACCCACAGCTTTGGGTAAGAGAAGTGTGTTTTAGCTCAGGCAGCAGAGGCTTATGCATTTTTTCCCAAGAGATCCCATGTTCAATCTTTACTTGTAATGCCAACACACACAGGGACATTGCAATGGTGATCAGACTTAAAACTTCCTGAACTAAATGCCTGATCCTCTACTGCTTGAGCTAAAAGACTCGTAGTCAAGGCTATAGCAGACTCATCAATCTCGAGCTGGCCTTGCTACCACTAGAGGGGACAGAGCACCACTCTGAGCAAGCAGGCCATTACATCTTTAGCACTTCAGAGTTGCAAAATATTCTTCTAGTTAAGAAAAGGAATGCTATCCTATTTGGCCAGGTGCATATTCTGCATACTTGAAATGGATCACTTTGTGAAACTATTGCAGTTTTCATACCCATAGGTCTTTAGTTATGCTTTGGCCAAGTGTGATGAAACGTGAAATTGACTCTTTCATGGAATGGAAACCAGTTGCCTCCTAACCGAGCTGAATAGAAAGTAATGGGGACATAGAATTTTAAATCAGCCAGTGCTCTTCTTCATCACAGAGGGAAGGAAACCAGGTGTGAAGGAGCAAACATTTATAAGAGACTCAGGGGATATCATGGAAATTTAAATGAGAACATTCTTCACCTCAGTTTCATGTTTCTTATTCAAAGTAACTTACTGACTTTTTTTCTTAATATACCATGTAGTCTTCCCAAGAGAATTATATAATATTTTTGTTTGCATAGTGCATTTTTCAGAATTATGTTCTATTCACCTGAGGATCCAGAACAGCCCCTCAAATTTTTCTCCAGTAGTGGAGATTAGGTGCTATCCTCACATGGTTTTCATTTTCTTTATTTTTAGTTAGCTAATATGTATAGCACATATTTGAGTAAAACCATCAAGCACAGAGAGACATTTTGCTCAGTTTATTTTACATAAATATATGACTTCAGAAAAATGGGAAAAATTATCCTCAAAATACCCCCGTATGAGAGAGAGACTGAGTGCTATTATTTCCATTTTATAGGTGGGAAGCTGATTCCCAGAGAAGCTATGTGACTTACCCACAATCATATAGGAACTCTGTGGTAGAACAGAGACTTAAACTTACATCTTTGGGGTCCTAGGCTAGTAATCTAACTTCTAGACCACTGTTTCTTTCATTTCACATAGATCTGCCATCAGGGAGCAACTTGAAGAATCAGGACCTTAGGAAAAATTTCCAATTGATGGAATTTTGCCAAGCTAGTGAGTGCAGGATTGGGTCCACAGCAGGGGAAGAACAAGCATTGATAAGAAATGGTGAACAGCATTTGACACCTAAATCTCTACCAGTGATGTAAAATATTCTGTGTTTGTAGCAAGCTATGCACATATAGACAAATGATCAGAAAAACATGTTTAAACTGAAAAATAATTAAAATCAGTAACTGATAAAACACAAAAATAATCCTGAGCTAAATATGTTGTCAGATTTTGAACACAAACGGAGGTTTTAACATACACTATTTATCTGTCTCTCAGAGTACTTTACATCTTTGTCCCAAAATATGTGACTTGCTTGCCAGAGAAGCTGGGGTTGGAATTTTTAATCTCTTAGACCCAGCATAATATTTTATAATAATTTTGGTGCCAACATTGCTAATGTGCACTTATCCATAAACCATTTTCCAATGGAACAAATTTACAGTCTGCATTTGCTGGGAGGTGGGGGTGAAGAGAGTGCTTTAAGAATAATGGCAAACACGTTTCTGCCACTGTTGAAATGACCATCCCCACACCCCCTCTTCTCACTTGCCCAGGCTGAACAGAAAAGTTCTTAAATGCACATCTTCTGTCTTTACTTACTTTTAATGTTTTCCTCAGAAGATGCCTGGAAACAGTGGTTTTATTAAACACAGATGTCAGGGTGCCAAGGCAAGGGATCTGTCTGCAAAGGAATAAAAAAAATGTACAGATCATAAGGTCTGTAACAACGCTGAGCATAATGTTGCAGCAATAAATCTTTATTTCTGAAGCATATGCTCTTTTTCTCCCTTTTTATTTATTTTTTGCTTTTCATCTTGATCTTAAAAAAAAATGACAGTATTGTTCATCCACCCAGAAAACAGCTAATTCCCAAATGCTCCATTGACTTATGAGAAGAATGAATAGGGTATTCTTGGGACAAAATAATGTTCTCTTAGCCTCATATGAAACTATAAGCAAAAGACAAATGTACATGGTTACTGCAAACAGGAAAGTAATGCATGCCTCAGATATGTTTTACAGTTATATAGTTTGTAATTACATTGCGTACAGGAATAGTGTTGCTGAAATCTACTGAGCGAGAGAACCGCTGAGTCTACATTTAAAGCATCACACAATGCAGATGGAATTTAAAAAGAACTAGTGCACCTCCCTCTTGCTTTCTTTCTCTGTCCAATGTGAAGTGGGAAGAATAAGAAGTAAAGCATTGTTTAACATGCAATATTGACTTACACGCTACGGGAAGATTTGGCCCAGTTGAGCCCACCCTCCAGGTCAATGTAGAGCATATCAACATCTTTTGCTGAACTCCACTGCCACCCTTCCTTTGCACAAGAGTTAAGAGTACAAGTAAAGTGGTGAGAGGTTCCTAGGTGTATCAATTACTGCATGCTGCACTCCATTTGTTCCACAATCTATAGGGGGGATCCATCCCTCTTTTTGGTTTTGTGCTCAGATTTACATAAGATGCATGTGATTCTTTAACCAGATAGCTACACTGGACCCATACTAACAGAATGTGCTGTCACCTTGTTCATTGTCTTTCCCCAGACTTTGCCAGCTTAACAACTCATGAAAAATCCCTGCTTTATGATTGGTGGGAAAAGAAAGTCTGACTCCCAAAGTCTCTGAAGTAACAGGGCTGTTGAGCATGAGACTGGTATAATTAAAATTCTGCATACCAATAAATTAAAGGCAATATGAGACATGAAATGCTTTTAGAATGCTGTGATCTTGTTATGAAAGGTAAAGGTTCTGGTTCTCTGTGGATTCTCCTTACCAGATGGCAGCGTGACAGTGGAGCAGAAGTAAGGAGGTTAAATATTGGTTAATTCAATAGTCGATCAACCTCATGAATTCTTATCGGTTAGTCAACTATTCTATAGTTGCCGGGAGTGGGGCTGGCAGCCAGTGTGCTCCGGCACCACGCCTGAGGAGCCCCCTGCCACTCTGTGCTGCTGCCTCCATATCAGAGGCAGCAGTGCAGGGTGCCAAGAGGGAGCTGGTCTGCAAAGGGAGCCAGTTTAAAAACCAGCCCCTGTCTAGGGCAAGGGAGAAGGAGGGGGTTGAGCTCCTGGACCCAGCACAAGCAAGAACTGAGCTGGGCTGCCTGCCTGCCTGGCTCCTAATACACTTTAAATGCAGAGCCACAATGGGGGTAGGTCCCAGACCCAGCACAAGCCAGAATTGAGCTGGGCTGCTAGACAGCCTGCTACAAAATTTACTGGCTGGGGGGAAGGGGAGATGTGTGTAGTCTATAGCATTAACCTATAAACTTTTGCGTATTGATTAATCAGTTAATCAGCTACACTATTACATCCCTAAGCAGAAGTAGCTTCTGACATGATTCCATCATCAGAGATCCAGGAGAAATCAATTTATAGTGCCCCATCCTTTCCACAGCCAGCATGTATCTGCCTGTGACACAGAAAGTGTCTATTGCTGTATTGGGCCCTCTTCAGAATCCTGCTCCTTTCCCTGGACAGAGGAACGATTTCAGTTCTATTGTCAGGCGATTTCCTGTGACGATAGAGGCAAGGGGCAAGATTAACCCAAAGATGCAGAAATTACCCAGTTTGTTGCTTTTAAGATTACATTTTCTTTAGCTTGGCTTCTAAAACCTAAAAATAATGTTTCTATTCTGGATTTTTCATATGTAAACAATATAGTTTAAAGGAAAACTAAAGGAAATACATTTATATCTGAAAGCTGCCCACCTGTGCACTTCGATGTTTTATATATGGGCAAGGTTCAGCAACTGAATTGTGTTTTTATAGACCAGAGAGGACTCCCACACATGCCAGTGAGGACCACACACTAAGGCCATGTCTATACTACAGGTTTTTTGCAGAAAAACAGTTGTTTTTGTGCAAAAACCCGAAGAGTGTCCACACCTCAAGCGCATTTTTGCACAAGTAAATTTACAGTAAGTCAAAAGAACAGAGGGGGTTTTGTGGTGTAGGTATTCCTCTTTCTACAGAGAATAACTCCTTTTTGCGCAAGAGTTCTTGCACAAAAAGGTGTGTGTGGATGGGCAACAGAGGTTTTTTGTGCAAAAAGAGCCAATAGAAAAAAGCACATGTGGTCTGGTGGCTATTCTGTGAATAGTAATCAGAGTTTTCTTTCGAGAGAGCATCCATGCAGTCTGGATGCTCTCTTGCACAAAAGTGCATCGCTTTTTCAATGTGCTTTTGTAGTGTGGACGCGCTCTTGCGCAAGACGTTTTTGCGGAAGATCTTGTCCGCAAGAAGCCTGTAGTGTAGACTAGCCTCAGGGTACATCTACACGGCAGGACTAAAGTCAAATTAAGCTATGAACTTCAGCTACGTCAATTGCATAGCTTGTGTCAAAATAGCTTAATTTAGCTTTTGGTGCTGTCTACACAGCAGGAAGTCGAAAGAAGAACACTCTTCCTTCAACTTTCCTTACTCCTCATAAAATGAGAGTTACAGGAGTCAAAGTAAGAAGTCCTCCAGCTCAACATTATTTTGAAATAATGGCTTGAAGTATAGATGCACATTTTGTTATTTTGGAATAACATCAGCTATTTTGAAATAATGGTGCTGTGTAGACATACCCTAAGGGTGGCTATACACTAACTTGACTGTTCCTTGAGGCATTGAATTTGGTGGAAAGGGGAGATGGAACTAGATGCAGAGCCAAATAGTAATGGAAGCTCACAAGGACGTTGAAGAGTTGGAATCAGAGTCTGATCTCAAGTTTAATTGTGAAACAGACTGAATTTGATTCCAACACTTTTCATTTTCCCCCCCTTAGAATTGGCATAATATGAAACCTGCAAATCACTCCTACAGAGCTGTAGATGTATTGTCTTTTTCTGTGATTGCATGCATGTGATTTACTTTGACCCTTTATACCAAATAATTCTGTTACATTTTCTAAGGATTTAAATGTAGGATCTCTGAATAACTGGAGTGATTAGAACTCCATCACTACAACTAGCATTTATCTTGGCTTACTGCTTGTTGTTCTTAATTAAATGTTCTCGCTCTGTAAGGGTTTTTAGTATCTTCTGCAACTACTCCCTGGTTTAAGGTCTAATTTTTAAAAACACATGTATATATACATGAGGCAGGGGACTGGACTTGATGACCCTTCCAGTTCTAATGTTCTATGAGTCTATGATTACTGTGATCATAAGCACAAATATTTGGATGACCGATCTTTCACTATCATTTGACAATTGCTCCATGAAACTGGTGTTATGTAATAACTCACATAACCCTATCTTCTAGGAAATAACACTATCTGTACAAGCACAAAAGATTTATATTTAGTTTTACATTGTAATATATATTGATATGCCATATCTTATTGTTAGAGGAAGGTACATTCTTCAGTGGAGGAATATAGTAAACCATTCTTTGTCATTAAAATACTCCATGAGCACATAGCTTTTGTGAAACTACATTGAGAGTGTTTCTGTCAGCGTCACACTCAAAGGACAATGTATTATTAGCTTTTATTGCTGCTTCTTCCACCACTCCAGAAGAAAATCTCTAATTTCTCTAGATTCTCTTCTAACACAGTAGTTATATACATTTCAGAAATTGTTTCAACCGTGTTAATTATTCAGCTGGATTTATGATATTTAGCTCTCAATATGCTTTTAGCTTTTTATATTTTATTTGAGTTTTAATTTCAGTCTAAGCTAATTTTATATTCAGAAGACAGTCACGTTGAGCCCTTTCTTTTATTTTACAGCCCTTCAGATACTCAGCAAGAAAAACTGGATGGTCATCATGCTTTTGTACTCAGTGGGAGATTGCTATGTGCTTCTTTTGCAAGATCTGAGGAAGACGCAGATATTGGAAAAGGCATAATTTCTGAAAAGGAAATGACTATCTTTTTTTCCCACCTAAACACATCTAATTTTCCCCAATGAGTAGGCCTGCACAGCCAACCTAGCAGGGACAGAGAGAGCTGGGCTTTATTGCAGCTCAAATGTCATCAATAGGATTATTGATTAGGTGCCTGTTAAGGGGTCAAATGTAGCTTTCAGTTAACCCCCTCTGAAGGATAGAAGAGGCATAAGGTGTGAGGGTGGAAGTGAAGTGGAATTCCCCTTAAGAGCTGGAGTACCCTATTTAATTAGACATGTCTTGCCACAAGTCATTTGAGTGGAGGGAAAGGCCCAGCAGATAAGAGCAGGACTGCGCTAGAAGATTCTTTGGTCCCAAATGAAGTTACTCTGGAAACTGCAGTCTATGACAGAGGGAGAATGGATACAAAGTACGAAAAGGAAGAATAGACTAGATTTAGAATCAGATGATGATATCAGAAAAAAAGCAAAGGTGAGGAAGGAAATCAACCAAAAATATTATAATTGTAAGATCTCTCACCAAATAAATAAAGTTAAGCAATGCTAACCCTGTGAAAGTAGTTGACTGGATTAAAAAAATAAAACCTAGAGGGATACAATAATATAAGGCTGCGAGACAGCACGCGGTAAACCTGTGGAACTCCTTGCCAGAGGAGGCTGTGAAGGCTAGGACTATAACAGAGTTTAAAAAGGAGCTCGATAAATTCATGGAGGCTAGATCCATAAAAAGCTATTAGCCAGGAGGTAAGGAATGGTGCCCCTGGCCTCTGTTTGACAAAGGCTGGAGATGGATAGCAGGAGACACATTGCTTGATCATTGTCTTCGGTCCGCCCCCACTGGGGCTCCTGGCACTGGCCACTGTTAGCAGACATGGACCTTTGGTCTGACCCAGTATGGCCGTTCTTATGTTCTTATGAGATAGGAGTCTTTGGCTGTGAGATAGGCATTAATAAGCCAGGTGATAAATACCTAAAAACTAAAATGCTGGGAAAATTAAAATACATTGCCAGCTACCAAAGTATTTGAAAAAAAGGAGGGTAATGTATAAATTCCATTAGAACTGACTATGATGAAATTATCAAAAGCACAGAAGGGCTGTGTCTAGACTGGCGCGCTTTTGCTCCAGAGCTATGCAAATGAGGCTTAGCGTTAGAATATCACCGAGCCTCATTTGCATAGCTAATGATCCGCCATTTTTGCGGAAGAGGCTCTTGCGCAAGACGGGGCTTTCTACACTGCCCCTTCTTGCGCAAGAAAAACCCTTTTGCGCAAAGCCGTTATGCCGATTATTTTCAGCCTCTTCCGCGAAAATGGTATTTGCATAGCTCTGACGCAAAAGCGCACCAGTCTAGACGTAGCCAAGAAGCGTTAGTAAGTTAACAACTGATGAGTAAGCAAGGAGATGAGAGTAAGTCATCAACAGCAGTTCTGATTACATTTAAGGGTGAGACTTTACCTAAAGAAGTAACACTAGGATTTCAGATATATGACTTGGTTCTGAATATCCCTCCTCCCAAAAGGTGTTATAAATGTCAGTGTATGGGCTTGTAGCAACTGTTTGTAAAAGAAAAACAAGATGCAGTAAACACAGGGGAGAACAATTTTATGAAAATTGTATAGGAGAGTCAGAGGCCGGTAATGAGACTGGCAAAGAGAGGGTGTATTGCAGCAAGATAACTAAAGAGGCACAAAAATTGCTAAAAACATATCTTATGCAGAAGCTTCAAAGAGACTCTCCAAGCATCAGGAGGAAAAGGAAGTGAAAATCAGGACAGGAAAAGGGAAAATATAGACTCAAGATTCATTCTATAAAGAATATGGTAAAAACTGCAGAAAGAATAGGCAATGATATATTAGTAGTTTAAAGGGATTTATTGCATTGATGATAGAAGTAATAAATTTTACATCACAAGCAAGGAAAAATCAGAAAATAAATTATAGCAAGGACAGCATAAAACTACTTGCATGTTAGAAATTTGTCATTGGATCCTGTTCATGCAATTTTGAATGAGGTTAATGGTGAAATATGACTTGTATGGAGATCACAAGTCTTTTGCTGGAACACACAATTTGATAACATATGGTCAAGAACTAAAAGAAAATATCCTGGAAATGAAAACTAAACCAGATATCATATGTACCGAGGCAATACGGTTGGTACAAAGCTTGCTTTTGAAACGCCAGGGTAAATTTCCTTTAAGTAAGACCAAAAACTAGGAAGAGGTGGAGGCATTTATACTTTGATAAGGGAAAGATTAAAACTACATAGTAACTGAGAATAAAGAAATAAGCCTATAAAATAATATTGTTGAAATAGAAATGCAGATGAGAGAAATAGTTATTGAATAATATTTATAGATATTATTATATCTATAACCCGTGTGGAAATTGAGAAAGCTCAGAACCGCAAGAAACAGTGACGAATGCTAACATACAGTATATTAGATTATATACAGTGATCTAAATGGTGAAAATAAACTGTAGGTGAATAAGACAATTGATAAAAATGGCACATGCTTAGAAAAGTTCATTAATGTAAACCATCTAACCATTTTAAGCAATGATATTTTTCAGCAGATGGTAGCTCTTCCTGCCTAGACCTGGGAATTTTAACAGCAGATATATCAAATAAATGCAGCTGGGAAATATATAAGGATGAAAGAATGGGAAATAATCATTTCCTTATATTTATTAATTTTCAAGCACAAGGTTCCTCTGAAGGAAATAGAAAATTACCCACCAGGAATTTAAAGAAAGCTATTTGGGAGTTAGATTAGCCGACTGTGCTATGGGCAGTCAGGCCTAGTGATGCGACTCAAACTGGAAAGAATCTATACTAATTTTCAGGTGAGTCTGAAGTTGCAGGCCCAGCATTTACAAAACTGCTAAACGCTATAAACTGTTATAAATTGAGCACATCCTATCTTCAAGTTATTTAGATATAAAGAAAGATGGACCCGTGAGAGGTATGATAATGTAAGGCATATGCCATTGGTCATGGAGTCTGAACATCTAAGTTCTGTTCACAGTTCTGACACTATATCATCTTTAGCAAGTCACTTTATCTCTTTGTGCTTCTGTTTTCTATCTCAGCCATTTTCTGTTTTATTTTAAGCTTGTAAGCTTTTCAGGGACCTGGATTGTCAGGGAAAGGATTGTCTCTTCTTTGTACAGTACCTAGCCAGGGATGGAGAATTTATAATGGCCATAAAGACATTTTTACAGACTTATATTTTGAAGTATAACCATACTGTAAATAATTTCTTAATAGCTTACAAAGGATGTCATATCTATGGACAGGAATACCCAAATGTGTTTTAATTAATAGTTAAGAAGTTTGGTCAAGTCACGATTATAATATAATTTCCATTATCACTTACATTATGAGTTTAAATAAGAATCATTTCCATGCTGTGCTTTAGTTTCTAAAAGTTTATGGAAACTTTATGGAACTTTTTGGCTATAATTCAGGAAACAGTAAAAACAGATGTAAGAAATATTGTTCCCTATCTTCATTTCAGTTATAAGTTGCTGATCAAGGAAACTATGTTGTCCCAACCATCGTCCGTAACAGACTACTTACTGTCTATTAAAGACTACAGGCTTTTGGTCTGACAAGTAGATTAGTTTTTCCTGTCACTTTTTTATTTTTATACTAATTAGTAATATATAACCTGAAAATTGAAACATTGAAGCCATGGAGTACATCTGCTCATTTCTGTGTTTTACAAGCTTTTTATATTGGCAACTCTCCCCTCTAAACTATTCTCAAAGAACAATAGTAATAAGTCATATCTCTTAGTAGCATTTGTGTTACAATAGTGCCTCAAAGCCCCAAATGAAATCAGGGCCCCATTGTACTAAACAGTGGACATTATGTTTCCCCAGACTGCAGGTTATTCAAAGATTTTAATTGGATTTTTTTTAATTGAAAATTGGTTAATTTTATTTAAAAAAAAATCTAATATGTTGGCCAGATCCAGACAACACATGAAAAAAGAAAGGAAAGGCTAATTATCTCCATGTACCGGTAGGAAAATGAGTCATAAAGGGTACGTCTACACCACATGGCTATTTTGGGATACCAGAGGTATCCCAAAATAGCTACCCCGCATCTACACAAGCCGCCCATTATTTCGAAATATTTTTTGAAATAACGGGCACGCTTTTTCACCACCCTGGTAAACCTAGTTGCATGAGGATTAAGGGATGGCTCTAAATAGTGCGCTATTTCAAAATTGATATGAGGTAAGATATGCAATTTGCGTAACACAAATTGTGTCTCTTATTTCGAATTTAGGGTGCTGTGTAGATGCACCCAGAGGGACCAAATGACTTGTCAAAGGTCATGCAGGATATTGGTGACAAAGCTGGGAAATAAAACCAGATTTCCTGCATCCAACTTTAGTTCCTCAATCACAAAACTATCCTTCATATCTCCTCTATTTCTACAAGTGGGAAATAAACTATTCTGACTATCTATAGGGGCTGAGTGGTAAAGAGGAGGCCTAAAGAAGAATATTATCTTTTAAAAATTGTTAAAAGGAAAGCAGCTAAAATATAGTTCAACACCTGGTTGAAAACTGTTTCAGATATTGTTGCCATCAGATATTAATGAGATTAAAATTTTAAAGTCTGATATCCTCTGTTTGAGGTTCTAATTCCTGGTTTGACATAATCACTTTTTAAATATCTGGGTTTATTATAAGAGAATAAAAGGGAAGTAAAACTGTCTAACCAATAGTAAACTTAACGCTTTATATTCCATTTATTTCGGTGCTAACTGTGAGCCGTTCAGCTCTCAAAAATGAGTTCAGTCTTTCATATACTCACTAGGTAAGGACTTGTAAAAATCACAGATTGTCTTTTTAAAGTTTTATTTTTGAAATGCTTTCAAGTCTGTTCGTGCCAAAAATGTTCCTAATTAATCAGAACAGGCATTCCAAGACCACCCACATAAACTACCTTAAGAAAATGTCTATTTAATTGAAAACAAACCTTCTTAATTACAAGTCAATACATGATTTAAAGTTAAGAGCCCCTTTATTTCATAAAGCTGGAAAACTATATATAGTACACTTTTCTATCTGAGACTTAACCTTCTAGCAGTAAAGTCTGGATATAATCTGTCAATTTTGCTTTTTCACTTTCTGTTCTAATCATTTGATCTGAATTTGTGGACAACTTCAAGGCTTTAGAATCAAGCTTCCTTCCCTCGTAGAAGGGTAGCTGTAAACAAAGGTCTTTAGGGCTGGTTAGCCCAGACACCATAATCTGTCAGGAAAATAGTTGATTGGAAATCAAAGTCTTCTTCTTGAACAGTCATAAATTAATAATTCAATTACTTATTGTCATAGCCATGGCTATCTTGTAGACAATACTTAATCTCAGTAAGAGTTTATTATTTGTTAAATATACTATTAAAAACTACCTTTTATCAGAACAGTAATTAGCATAGGTGACATAAAAGTTCAAGTATTATACATGAAGCTTTCTTTACTTTAGTGCATGAAGGTAACTGATCAATGGAAAAAAGCTTATGAATCCAGAAATTATATAATTAACTTTCCAGTGATTAGTTTTTCAAAGCGACAAAATCTATGAATATACTTTCTTTAACCTGTCAAAAGGATATACTGCAGTGCTAAAGTCCTCATCAAGGCTGATGTTGCACAAAATCGCCAACTATTGATTAGATTCGAGCATTCATTTTAATCTGATGATGTACTTAAGGTACATCAATAGGTCAAGTAGACTATCAGCACAACCCAATAATACTGAAGTACCAAGTCAGCATGTTGAGATGCCCTTGAGTAGTTCATATTAAGTTCCCCTGGGATGGCTTTTGAAAGAGGAAATCAGGTTTATTATAAATGTAGAATATTGGACTGAGGTTCTGCTCTTCAACAGCATCATTCTCACCTGTTATTGAGACTAACCTTTATTTGATTCATGGACACAAGTCGGTATTTCAAGTTATGATACTATTATCTTCATTATGTCTGAAGCCAAAAATCATTCATGCGTCAAAAATTTTACATTCTGAGTATGAAAATAAGGGAGGGAGAAAGAAAGACAAACACTCAAATTAAAAAGGGATTTAACTAAATCTACTGCCATCTCTGTTAAGAGATGCTTAAAGGATAAGATAGAAAAAATATTCAGACTGCATTCCCTGCAGTAGTTATATAAATAAGGCATTTAGGAGTATGTTAATTGGGGTTGAGGAAAAAACATTATATGGAAGGATTTTTCCATGGTAAAATACTATACCTATGTAAAGAAACAGATGTTTAGACAACTGGAAGTACAGTATAGTGTCTTTACATCCTAAGGGCTGTAGTTACTCCTTTTTATTTATATTAATAACACATGACTCTGGTTCTGTTTTTGAATGAGATGGAATGCATATGTATGAGCTTTTCATTTTACTTAGGACTGATTAACATGATGCATATTTGCCTCTTGAAGCTTCTCCTCCATGCAGTTCTTCATAAAAGAAATTAAAAACTGTTTTTGGTAAAAGAGGAATGTATTTACATACATTGCATCATATTCTTAAATGTAATCAATCTTTTTAAAATACACATAGTTAAATGTGAGAATGTTAGTAGTGTTCTCCTTTAAGAAAACCATAATTTCCAGTTCTGTATATAAGTACCTGATTGGAAATACAGGGGTATTGAAACAACAATTCTCACCTGTGACTCAGTTTTACAGCAAAACTATAAAAAGTATGCTGAGTTATTTGACTTGCATGGATTATAAATGGCATGCTGTTTCTAAATATATAAAATGAAGTCTGCATCCCTGAAAGTTTATTTCTAATATATATGTTCCATTATTTATCCATTTTATATAGTAGAGGCTGATGTGCATCAGAATAAGAGAGTTTATATGTGCATATTAAGTAAAATACCAGTTTACCTCCCTCTCACAAAGTCATCCCTGTTAGTAACAAAGTCACATGCCCATTGTCCTGGATAAGCAGGAATAAGGATCACATGCAATGGGTATGATTTAACTAGGCCACAGTTTTGGTTAATGTCATTCATCTGGGAACTAGCTTGTCAGCAATGTATATAGTGCAAGTTCTTTCCTTCCTGTTAGGGCATATTTGCATTTCTTCTTTCGATTTGCATATCTTCTTCCGATTGCACTTTTGAGAGTGGAGCAAACCCTTCCCCTCTGTCGAAAAGCCATGTAAACCTCCTTTTTTAAGAACGAGCAGCTTTTCGATGAAGGGGGCGGCTCGTCAAAAAAAGCTGCATCTTAATTACATTCACTTTCGAAAGTTCTGCTTTTGAAAGTGCGATTGGAAGAAGATATGTATATATGTAAATATATCCCACAGAATTTGCATATCCTTTTTCAACCGTTCGGCATAGTCTAGATACGCCCTTAGAGAGCTACCACAAACATACATTTTTGGACCTCCGTGGCCATCCCTTCATATGGAAATTAAGCAGGTGTTTCTTATTTCTGTACCAAATGTTAGGAGCTCCACCCACATTGCCTAGATTTTTCAAAGGAAGCCTTCCCCTGGGATCACATCCAATTCCAGTTATCAAGGCTTACTGTGGAATACTCAAACTGGGCACCTGCCTGCCATTGACATTATTAACTTTATCTTCTGTCCTACCTACCAGGTTCCTAAGATACCATGGAAAAAGAAAAACAGAAACAGACAAAAAACCCACCCTGCCCCAGTCCACCTGGCTGTGAGGGAAAAATTCCTCTCTAGTCCCAAAAGGGACAGAAAAAATGTCCACAGAGGAACCCCAGAACCTAATGTTCTACTGTAGTGTCAGAGGTAGGTGGGAAGGACTTGTGGTCTATCATGGAATGGCACACAGATCATAACAAAATGTTTTTATGTCTCCCCTGCTGTGGCATGGGAGTCCATAGACTCCTGTCTACCCACCAACCCCTCCACTAGTCCCTCTCCCAAATCATTCACAATGGAGATAAAAGGGACATGGGGGGAAATTATCCATAAGGGGACTACTATCCTTTTATCCCTGAGGGTGCAGACAACAGTCTGAATGCTTAATCTGTGGGGCTGATTTCTTTGTATCTTCAGAAGTTATTCCTTAGGTATTTGGTCGAAATGGCTAAGATGCTGGAGTTTTTTCTTTCTGAATTAGATTGAACCTGAGCTGTCCATAATGACACATTCCCAACAGGTGTATCCATCATGATAACGAAAGGACAGATGTCCTTTCAACTGAAGTAAATGAAGTCTTGTCCTGAACTTACTGGTAAGAGAACTGCATCTTAATGGTGCATTTTTGACATGAGAGTCATGAGTTGGATGTTTACGTATTTAATGGTCTTTTTTCCCAAGTATAGGGCATCTATCCAATGCTCTACAAATAACATATGCTAAATATACAAGAAAAAAGAAACTTAAGACATATACCAGTATCATTTAGACGGGCATACTTGATCTTTATACTGAAATGAGGAGAGGATGACAATAACAACATGTAATTAACATGTAATGAAGAAGTCATCTGAAGAAGTGGGCTGTGCCCACGAAAGCACATGATAGCATCTACATGTTTTGTTAGTCTTTAAAGTGCTACCAGACTATTAATTGTTTTTTTAAGTTTTTCCTGTTACAGACTAACTCGGCTACCCCTCTGAAACTTTTGAACATACAGTGAGGCCTGATTTATACACTCAGCCACATATTCTGTTCATCAAAAGAAAGAAATCACTAGAAGGATGGTCTCTCTCAATCTTGGTCTCACTCTTTCACACACTCACAGAACCTTGAAGTTACATAGATACTAGCTGCTGAATTGGGTAATTGGAGACAACGGACCAAAGTATTGTAATGGTGTAGAATTGATGTGAGAAAAAAATATGAATCTTCATTCACCTTGAACAGATTTACTTAAGTTTCTGATATTTCTGAAAGTTTAATCTTAATTTTGCAGACTAAGGAGTCGTCCAAACTTTTGGACATGTATTTGAACTGAACCAAACCATACATAACTGCAAATATATTTAACTAGTCCCCAAACATTCAAATTATTTAATGCTTTTGGTCTCAAGTAGGGAGAGATCATCTTTTTTTAGACAAACTTTCTATTAAGCCATCACTGTTACTGTCTGTCACAGGATTTTCAACTTGCCCCTCCTGCGCACACGCTGGCCGCCCCCACCAACTCGTGCAGGCATGCTCTTCCACTTGGCTCCTGCTGGGCCCCCCCGGCAGGCTGCCTCAGCCAGCTCTAGCTCCGCCCCCCTTCTCACTTCGCCCCTCCCCCCGCCAGGTTATCCGTGCCAGCTCTTTCAGGAGGCCTGCCTGCCTTTGTGCTGGCAGCTCCAGCTCCTGGCCCCCCCCAGAAGGTTGCCGACAAGGCAGGTCACCCCCCCACCAGTTCTGGCTCCCAGCCCCCCAGCAGCAGTCCAAGACCAAGGGGAGGGGGCAGCCCCAGAGCCAGGAGGGCAATAGTTCCAGAGCTGGGGGAAGGGCAGCATCCCCAGAGTACGTGTGGTGAGGCGGGGGGGGGGGGGGGGGGGGGGGGGGGGTAGCCATCCCACAGGTGTGTGTGGAGGGAAAAGACCAAAAAGACAAATCTCTCCATATAAAAATTTTAAAAAGACAATCTTTCTAAAAGCGCACCGGAAGAGTAAAAATAAAGTTTTCAGCTACCAATGTAGGAGAAAGATTGGATGGCTAACAGTTAGCAACTACCTTGAATCATACTTAGCCATCCAATCTTTCTCCTACATTGGTAACTGAAAACTTTATTTTCCGGTGAGCCCGAGAGTCTGAGTATATAAATACCTATCAATAGGAGAATATAATAATTTGAAGGAAAATGCTGGCCCTTACACTTGCTGTAGGTTGCCAATGTTCAACAAATACTCAATGACTGTTGAGGTCACAGGTCTCCAATGATTATCTTATGCCCTGGAGTGCACAGAAATTCATTAGTGACTAAACTATTTATTTATTTTTTGATGCAAATCCTTATAAGCATCTGTAGACTAACTAAAAATAACAAAGGTAGATGTAACATCTGTACCAGCATATGTCAGAAAGATGAGGCAGAGGGAAAAAGACTATTTCATCATTTCATTTAGACTCATAATGTCAGTAAAGGAGATCTCAAATAGGGAAAGAGAACATGGGACTCAGAGGGTACTTGTTCCAGGGAATTCTCAGACTGAGAATCTTATATATATTTAGGTCAAGGTTGGATTATAAATTCAAAAACTTCTTAATAGTGTATTTCCCCATTGATTCCTTTCTTTCTGACTCCTACTGAGTTTGCATCTGTTATTTTTCTAAGTAGAGAAAACGTGGAAGGGATGCAAATACGATACAGTTTGTTGATTACGTTCTTGCCTTGCATTTAACTGTTGGAAACCTCAACATCAGACAGTCAGATTAATCAGACAATAATCTTTAATCAATGGTGATCTTTTTAATTTTTTTAAATCCAAAACTGAGTCTACTGAGACTGCATTATCTCAGATATATCCCCATATCATCTCTTTGTTGGGCTTTGCACAATAGTCTAAAGAGGATAATCAGGAGGAATATTTGTATTAACAGGCAGAACCAGGCCCAGTCCCAGGACTGGATAACTATTCTTTGGAATCAGCTATCCAGTCCCTTTAATATGGGCCAGATTGTTCTTTGGTACAGTTATGACATTCCCTTTGCCCACATAATATTACTGGTTAAGAACAGGCATGAAAGAAGCAGATTCTTTTTCCAATTCAGTGCTTTATTCTGGGAGTTTGCCTTTTTTAGTTCAGTCATTCTAAATTTCTCCCAGTCCAGCCTCTCTGCTATTTCCATACTTAAATATTGAAAGAGAACCACAGTTTTCTTCCTGTCTGTTGCCTTTCCTCTTCCAATAACCCTCCCTAACCTTGGATAAAATGGGGTTCTTCAGGCTTTCCAAAACACCTTAGGTCCTGAGGTGTTAAACCAGATGATTTAACCTCACATAAAGCTGTGGCAGCTATTGCTGGAAAAGGTGTTTGCCCTTTTAAGGGCTAGAGAACTAGGAAGTGACTCTGTTTCCCATGCTGATCCCTTTTCCCCTCTGTCCCCCAAGTTGACCAGAAGAGATTGGGGACATATAGGCCCATGCTACAGGTTGTACCTTCCTAAACCAGGACTCTCTGATCTGGTGACAGCCATGGTCCAGCAGGGAGCTCTGTGGTGCAACTGGGAACCCATGTAGCCAAGAGTCCTGTGGAGCAACCAGGAACCTGCGGACTGGCAGCAGCAGGGCTGGCAGCAGTTGGGGAGCCCTGGCTCCAGGGATTTCTAGCCAGGCTGGCAGCAGCAGGGCCAGCAGCAGCTGGAAGCCTCAGCCCCGGGGTGCCCCAACTGGGCCAGTGGCAGTAGGGCTGGGGCCAGAACCCCCAAGACCAAGCCCATGCCACTGGGGCCAGGGCTAAGCCAGAAGGAGCTGGCAGCAGCGTGTGTGTGTGTGGAGGGGGAGGAGAGGCTGGGATGCCAGTGGCAGGGAACCTCCCTTTGTCCAGCAAATTCCCTCATTTGGGACTGGTTAGGTGTCAAGGATACCAGAGATATCCAAGATGTAGTGCAAGAAAAGCCCTTTTTTACCTGCCTTGTATGGAGAAACAGCACCCACACTCTCACGCATGAAAGTGGTGAAACACTGGGTTTTGTTAGAATCTGTTGTGGTTATGTTGTTAGTCATTTATTTCTCAAGGGGCTGGGAATGAATTCTTTCCTCATGGACTCATTGGCCAAGGCAAAGTGTGTGTGTGTGTGTGTGTGTAAGTTAGGCTATGATATATAAAATTATATTGAGAATTTGGTGTTTGGTCTAGAATATTCAGTCTAGAATATTCATCCTTTATTTTCTCAGATAAAGCTACAACAGACATTCAGGGTGTATCTAGACCACAGGGTTTTTTCAAAAAAAGTGACCTTTTTTTGAAAAAACTTCCCCTGTGTCTAGACTGTCGCCAAGTTCTTTCGAAATTAAATCAAAAGAACACAGCATTTTTTTTTTGACTGCAGCAAACCTCATTTTTTGAGGAAGAACACCTTTTTTTGGAAAGTGCTCTTTAAAAAAAAGGCGTTCTTGAATGCAAACAGGGCTTTTATGAAAGAGAGCATCCAGACTTCGTGGGTGCTCTCTTTCGAAAAAGCGGCTTACTTTTTCAAAAGTAGTAGTTGTAGTCTAGATGCTCTTTTTCAAAAGAGGCTTTTTTGAAAGTATCTTTTGAAAAAGCCCCTTTCGAAAGAGGCTTGTAGTCTAGACATAGCTTCAGCTTGGCTACAGAAACAGCTAAGCTGTTTTTGTCAAATTTCTAGACAGAGTCCAATCACAACATTTATTTATAAACACAAGATAATATTTTTAAATTGCAAAGTGGCCCCAGACAGAACAGATTCAACCTTTTGTTCTGTGTTTCCAAATCACAGTGAACAGTACACCTGAAATTCACCTGTTTCTTTACACATGACTGTAGGAATGACAACCATTACTGCAGCTGTTTAATTGCAGGATGAGTAGTATTCTGAATTTTTAAATTTTGGCAACATCATTTCAGTGCCCAGATGGGATCTGATCTCTCTTGAAAATCTCACCCCAGTTCTAAGTGCTGAGAACTCTGAGAAACCTGCATTCCTTATGAACAGAGATACTGTACAATACAATAGTAACCTGATGGAGAGACAAAATCTCTCAAATACTTTTTCTCTGTATCAGACAAAACTAAGCTCTTATATATGACTATCTTTCATGAATCTTAAAAAGTTAAAAGGTTAAACCTGTAAAAATTATGTATTTACTATATTTGAGAGCCATAAGATCACTCATGTAGCAGGTATTTGGACTGCGGGCCAACTTTTCAAAGGTATTTATGCACCTAAAGATTTGAGATTTGCCAAGATCCCTAAGCTGTTTTGGGGCGTTCAAGAATCCTTCCACAAACCTATATACTTCCTTATATGGCTCAAGTTCACTAACTATACATATTGCATAGCTGAAGGGAAGTATATTTTGCAAAGAAGCAGTTTTAATTACATAATAATTGTGTGTTTCAATGAACAAATTTTAGATATGTTCTTCTTCCACAGAAAAATTGCATAACATTCTCTATTAATATTGATAAGGAAAATGGGATTTACATCAAAGGGAAATGTTATTTTTCCTAATAATAGGACCATTTTATGTAAGGCATTAGTAGAATGTCTAGTTGATGACAAGAAAATGTTTTTAATGGTTACTATTGGCATTCCTATTCAACAAGAATAGATTATCTGTAGTGTTTTCTTTACATGTTAACTGTTACTAGTCACAGTTCACTGCCTGGTTGGTCCAAAGAATGAATCCATCTTCCACGGAGCTAGAAAACTGCATTTCATACATCTGATCACATTTCACTAAGTGGCGGTCCTTTTGCCACTCAGATGACAACTTGTGGCTTATGCAAACATTGTCCTGTGCCATCAAAGCCTCTTTTCACATTTCTGCTGAATGGCCCCTAGGTGATTGATTCCCATTCTGTTGCAGTGATGTATAACAAAGAAATGAAACAAAATCCTGAAAAATGCAAAGTGGGGCTGTCAATACATTCTCTGCCTAGTGGTTATCAAGTACATGTCAATCAACAGTTCTATTTTTTTAATGCTAAACTCATACTATGAGCACAATAAAACATCATTTGCTAAGAAGACAGTACCTACAAAAAAAGGGCTGTGATTTAGAGTTATTTTCAGAGTGGACCCTAGCAACAAAACATTTTAATTCCTGAAGCTGTTAAGTACATTTGTGTGACACCATTATGTCAGTCCAGATAGGAAAGAATAAATATTTTATGTCAGTCCATATTAAATATTCCATCGGGTTAAAATACATGAAGGAGTTGTTCTTTGTCCTGGGGCTTACATTTTTTTATGAATTATGTTTTACCATGGAAAATAAAATATAGGTATGTGTTATTAGTGTGTCCACTTGTTTCAATACAAATGATATTCTTCCTCGCACTTTCTAGGTCCATTAAATAATTACTTAATTCTGAATAAGTATGGTGGCCTATTTGTTAAGAATCCAGTGATTAAAACTCTGTGTTTACATGTACTAAAGTACATAAAATATAAATTATTTATGTCATGTTTTCCTTCAAAAGCACTGCAAATTTCTTCCTCGATTATTAAAATAATTATTTACTTTAATCTGTTGTCCAACTATCTTTTTCAAAATTAATTTTAAGTAGTTGGCTAGTTACAATAGAAATGTACCTCAGGATTGAGTCTTAGATATAGCAATTAAACTATGCTTTGATTCATGTAGTCTCCTAAACACAATTCTTACTTAAGTGCATAAGTAATTTCATTCAATTCAATGGGACAACTGATGTGTTTAAAGTCAGGCATCTGCTTAATTTCTTTGCTGAAGCAGGGCCCTGAAGCATTCAGTGCTGAACTTTTATATTTCTCTAAAAATACATTAAAATCAATACCATAATTCAAAAAAATATGTACTTGATAAAGACACAGTATGAGGGATATGCATTCATTTCTTTGCAACAGATTTAAATTGAGATTACCAAGTTTCCTGGCTAAACAAAGCCTGAATTCACTATACTTGGGAAGAGAGTGTTTTGTGTGGTTTTGGTGTGTGCCCATTAATAACATGAAGCATTATTAATAAACTCTGGAGGGAGGTTTCTTACCACAAGAATGGTGAGAAGTGTAGCATTCCAGCCAAGTGCCACGGTGCTGGAAAGATGACCTCATAAGTTCTCCAGAGAAACTGGGAAGCTGATGCTAAGCATCTTTTGGCCCCAGAATTCATTTCAGAGCAGATGCTGATACTGATTGGGTAATAACATGATAGTGAAAGCTCCCCTTTTTCCCCATTACATTACTACCCAAGATAAAGCAAGGTGAGCAGTGGGGTATCCTTTTATGTTTTAGTACGTTAAGGGCTCCTGTAACTTGTGTTAATCACAGGAACTCTTAAAAAACCAGTCTTGTGCTTTCTGATGTCATTCTGCATCTGCAATTCAAAGTAAATTAAACAAATTCGGTAGATTAAGAAAGAAAATTTTTCATTTGATCCCGATTTAACTTTATCTGCTATAAATGGGGCAGAAAATTAGAGGCCAGCATGAAGATTTTAGAAAACTGGGCCTTAAAAAATAGCAAGGGCTGAATCCTGTCACCAGATAGCTGGAACGGATGAGGGGAACTGCACCTTTAAGAGATTTGGCAAAAGCTGGCCTAAATTGATTGTACAAACGCTGATGTTATGCAATTAAAATTAGCTAGAACTCAGACAATGGGAACAATGTAGGCTATCCAAGGATGGAATTTGCCTTAGAAGCAGATAAGCGATGACATATTGGAGCAGACTCTGATAGCAATAGAAATGTATGTTGTTGTAATTGACATCAGTGAAGTTACTATGGATTTACATAAATGTAAATGAAATCAGAATCTGATCCACCTTCTAAATTGTAACATAGCCATATAGTGGATGGATCCTTCACTCCATTAGAGCAGTTTTGCATGAGTGTACCTTCAACAGAATTACAATGGCATCAAATTGCTGCCCTGGAACTCAGAATCAGACCAACTATACTGGTTAATGTTCATCATAATTTGTAATCTGATAATTTACATAATAGTGCTCATCAATTCAGCATCACAACAGTATTTATTATTTTGCAAACAGTGTGGGCAGTCCTATATACAATGATGATGTCAACAGATTTAATTCATTATCAGGAGAATGAAATCATATTGTTAAATATATTATGTATTGTTCCTATATGTCTAGTGTCAATTCTACATTATCAAGAGTAGTTTTTCCTCCTACTGTCAAGTAAAGTGTCATTTAATAGTTTCTGAAAATCATTTCTTAATATGCTTGGCATGTTTCTTGTGTGCTAACTCAGAGTTTGCATTTGAGATATACAATGCTTTAACGTTTACATTTTTGCTTATACCTGTTAAATAAATAATTGCTTTAACAGGTTAGTCCCACTAAGGCTTGGTCTGCACCTTAAATTTAGATAGATCTGGCCATGTTGCTCCAGGAGTGAAAAATTCACCTCTCTAGCAGACTTAGATTAGTGAATATTTCTGTCAACCTAACTACACTTCTTGAACGGGTGGGTTTACCAGAGTGATGCAAAACCTCCTTCCATTGCTACAGCAAATGTCTGCACTGCAACTGTGCTGCTGTAACTTGTAATGTAGACATACCTTAAGGTACTGAAGGAAATAATGTCTCAAAGGAAACTTTTCAGAGACATGATGGTGGGAGTTCAGCCTTTGAACTTAAATTGGTGGCTCAGTCCCAAATTGTAATATGCTATGCATTTTACCTTTAGTTTAGAATACATAAGACCCCCATCTCTTGTTATTGGATAAATTCTGCATAATCTTGGCACTGCTACTTGCCTCCTAAATTACATTAGTATCACTAATTCATTGAAGCAAAAATCTGTACTAGTCTTTTTTTCCTTCCTTCCTCTTTTTTTTTTTTCCAATCAGTGGAATGTTGATTTCCAGGGACACAGGGAAAATTGCAAAAGCAATTGTCATCTTTGGGATGGAAGTTCATTGTATGATTGCAAAGCAGGCAATCATATAGCTCTGTTTAATTTGAAGCTTGAGGCTTGTCTACAGGGCATTAGTGCAGGGACTAAAGGTTCTAGAAATACTTCCACACACCCTGGCTTGAAGTGCTTTCAGTCATGTATCTGGTTCAATGGCTCTCAGTACCCCCACTATACACATTGCTCCAGTGCCCCTGCTATGAGGTGTATTGATCTGCACTAGAGCGTGTGTATTGTAGTACGCACCTGTGTGCCATGCACTGACTGACCTATGTGGACTCTGCTGGTTGCACTAAAAGTTCCCCAGTATGCATTGGTGCAGTCCACTTTCAAGCAGTACTTTTTTAATCCATAGTAGGGAACTTTTAATGTGCAGCAGCAGGATCAACATGAGCCAGTTTGCATGTAGAATTCTAGGGAGCACTAGGATCCACACGCTTGTAGCACAGATTAACACACTGTGCAGACAAGCACTTGATTGTATGAACACATTCCAGATGGCTTACACTACCAGAGAGAAGGAAGTTTCCTGTGAATGTGGTGCAGGGAAGCACGGGATAGGAGTGGGGTAAGCCAGTTCTAATTTAGGAATGGGCATCACAATAGTTTCCACCGCTATTAGTCTTGCCTCTTTGAGAAATTGAGAATGGAAATATGGATTTCAAACCTTCTCCCCCCACCCAATATTTCCATAGTACTCCTGACCAGCCCTTTGGCTCTGCTGTTCTTGTATACATGGCTGTGATCATATAACTGTATTATATAAAAATATAAACATTAGAAACAGGGAAAGACCATCCAGTACAAAAATGATTACACTTTTTGGTTCAATTCTGCCCTTGCATGTGCACACAAAGCTTCCATTAAGCTTAAAATAGTACCCAATATCCAGTAAATGTCATTGAAAAAGATAAATGTATCTGAATCGTGTTTTTTATATTTCCTTATTTTATTGCTATCCCCCACTCTTCAAGGATAAAGTTATCCTTTAAGTATAAATTACCCCCAGGAGTTTTGGAGGGGAGAGTTGTATTATGTTAGCATGCTTGCTGCATGAGCCCTATCTGCCTGGGAAGCAGGAAAACTGAGATTGTTGATTCTTCTAAAAAACTATATGCTAAATTCAACAAATGCTTTTAAAAAAATATCATGTGAAGTAAAACACTGAAAAAGTTATGAAAACAAACTATATAATGCCAATTCTTTGTCAGTAATTTATTAGTTGAATACAGGAATATGAGACAATAAAATTTTGTGAATGTGTGTTATACAGCATTTACTTTGATGACAGACATGCACGCACTAGCTTTAACATGCCTTAGGCTGAAAAGCTGATCTTGGAATCGTGCTCAGCTCTGAAGCATCTTTTTCCTGGACATCTCCCTAGTCTGAAATCTCTCTCTCTCTCTCATCACTTGTGGAACACTGCCAGGGCTCACTTTGTTCCAGCCTTATTGAAATCCTTATTCACATCTTCATCAGCTTTACTTCTGCAATTTTATCTTCTCATTCCCTCTTGTGAAATCTTAAGGGTAGCTAAAATGTTGGTGCCAGGCTACAGTCTATTTCCAAAAAGTGAGGGGGAGCATTCCTGTCTTTTCATCCATCAGTTCAGCTCAATATTAAATTCATTCCTGTTTACCCATCTATTTATTATTGATTTGTTTGTAAAGGTTTCTGAATATCTCTGCTTCCTATCACCCATTTTCTTTTATCAGTGGAAGTTTGATTGGAAGACAAAAAAGAGGGTTGAAAAAAGAGCTAAATAAATTCATGAAGAATAGGTCCATCAATTACTATTAGCTTGGATGGGCAAGTATGGTGTCCCTAGCCTCTGTTTTGTCAGGGCAGGGAATGGGGATGGATCAATTCATGATTCCCTGTTCTGTTCATTCACTCTGGGGCATCTAGCATTGGCTTCTCTCAGAAGACAGGATACTGGGCTAGATGAACCTTTAGTCTGACCCAATGTCACTGTTCTTATTTTCTTATGACAAAAAAAAAATCCTGCCCACACTATATGTTAAGCTCTATCTTAAAAATTAGTATCTTCCAATCCTTCTGTTTTATCTCTCCCTACACTTTATTTACTGTTGATGGGAAACTTTTATTTTTCCCTTACTTTAAATGTTTCTTTGTTATTTCTTCTTTATGTTCATTAGATAGTAAACTCTTCAAACTCAGAAACTGTGCTTACTTCCATGTTTACATAGCACCTCACATAAAACAGTTGCTGATTGTGACTGGAACTCATGGCTACTAACTTATAATAAATAACAACAGCAATACATAATAACTTTAAAAATAGTACCATTATTGTAGCTGACATTGCTTTGATTATTTGTCATATTGTTTCAAGGTGGCATTACATTTTTTTGTATACCTTTTGAGCAAAAAACCTATTCCATTATAAACTGATGAAAGAAGACATCAAAAAAAGGTTAAAACACATTCTGCTTCTGTACCAAAATATAAACATTATTAGTTTTATTGTTCTTATTAATTTGTTAAATCTGTACTTGTTTCCTCTTGTTTAATTTATAAAAATGCTGAAGGCTTTTGTTAAAATAACTCAATAATGTCTAAAAAGTTAAAAACAAAGAAAAATCCAGATGAAGTTATTCTGAAGTTTAAGTATTATTCTGTGGTTTTAGTGTCTGTTCACATTTGCTTACATTAGAACAAATGAATAAAATATGTTCTTAAATCTGGATTGTTTTCCTAGTGACAATGCAAAGGAACACAATAGATAAAGATTTTTTATTAATCAAACAATTGACTTTATAAAAAGGTCTCCACATCAAAAGAACTGGAGAAGTTACTGTTATTTTTTGGCCTCCTGCACAGTTAAGCCAAGATAGGCCTTTTTTAAAATTTTGCTGGAAACTCTCAATCATTCTGGTCCAGACAGAGTGTTTAAGATCAATGCTAAATGGCCATATTTCTATATTATGCTTTGATAATAGCTATGCATCTGATTCTAGTTCTCATACATTTCGATGAAGCTCATTTCCATTAAATCTGTATGTGATGAAATAGAACATGCCTTTCCATTGTCAAACCACAGAAGAATGCTGTGAAATATTTTGTTGTGGTTATTGAGTTTATATGTTTTTAGTGAACATCTTTCCAAACTGTTGAGCTGGCAATGCATTGATTAATACCATTAGAAATAACCAACAAGGCAGTTGAAAAGGCTGGCAAGACTTCAAAATAGTGAAGGACTGGAGAAATAAATATTAGCTTAAATTATGCATAAATATCTTAACCAAAAAGATACTCTGCCCTACCAAAAAAAAAAAAAGACACAGATTCAGTAGTAAGTATACTATTCATACAGCTGAAAATCCACATCCATGAATCTATACTCCCAGATTCGGGTTTTAATGAATTCTGATCAGCATTGGATAAGAAAATAAATATGCCTCACTATTGCTGTTTTTTAGATCAGTCTTTTTCAAAGTGGGCCAATGTTTCTCCAAGTAACTCTCAGGCCCACTTTGTGGAAAGCTGCTAACGGGCTGCTCTGGTTTGTTTATCTAAAGGTTTCATAGCCACAGAGCCTTGCAGTTCCCATTGGCTACCCTTCACCGTCCAGAAACAGTTGGAGAAACACTGTTTTAGATTATAAGGAAATATTATTTAATGTGATTTTACTTGCAGCTCTTTCTTACATATCATAAGTGGATGTGCCACTGGTGGAGAAGAAATGATGAAGATAAAAAGGACTTATTCCTGAAATGGAGAAGTGAATCTTGATCCTTCAGATGGGTTCTCAGAGAAAGGCTCCCATTAGACACATGGGACTATTCACATAAGTAGTGAATATTTGTCCAGGCTGCATAATCAAACTTTAACTGAATCATAGAAGATGAGGGTTGGAATGTCACTGACCAATGTCAGATGCTCCAGAGGGAATAAACAGAATAGGTGATCATCAAGTGATCTACCCCCTGTCACACAGTCCTAGCTTCTGACAAACAGAGGCTAGGGACACAATTCCTGCCAATCCTGGCTAATAAGCATTGATAGACCTCTCCTTCATGAGGTCTTTTTAGAACACTGTTAAAATCTTGGCCTTCACAACATCCTCTGGCAATTTTTCGCCCTCATAATTTTTGTTGTCCTTTTCTGAATGTTTTCCAATGCCAAAATACCTTTTTTGAGATTAGATGACCACATCTGCATGCAATAGTCAAGATGCAGGTGTACCATGGATTTATAAAGAATTTATAATATTCTCTACCTTATTATCTATCCCATTTTAATTATTTCTAACATTCAGTTTGCATTTTGACTACTTTCTGCACATTAGTAGGTGTTTTCAGAGAACTGTCCTCAAAAGCTCAGAGGCTGATGTGTGTGACCAGGGATGTGATCATTCTGCTGTGTTCCAGAAAGTCTCATCTATGAACCTCTCTGACTCCCTTAGCTCCTCCAATTCAGCCACCCTGGTCTCCAAAGCCTCAACATGGTCTTTGAAGACCAGGAGTTCCTTGCACTGATTGCACACATACACTACCTGTCCATAGGGAAGGTAATCATACATGCTTCACTGAGTACAATAAACTGGATAGCCTCACTCTGCTGCTGGGCTTCTACCTGCATTCTCTTTTTACTCAGAGTTAATTCCTTTTTTGATAGTTATTTTTAATCAGGTGGTTTGGGCTTTAGTTTAGTTTAAATAAGTTTAAAGAATGTCAAGTGTATCTTCAAATTCCTCCCCTAAACTCCCCCACAAAACTCCTGTTAGCTGCTCCTGTTTGCTAGCTCCTTTGGCTACTTAGCAGCAGGTTTTTTAAAGTTCTCAGGGAAGCAGCAAAGTACACCATGAACACACACACTGCAGACTACCACTTAGCTGGGTCACATCATCACTCCACCTTCACCTTGTAAAACTCCTTTTTTAGCTGCTCCTTAGGAGTTCATCCCAGCCAGGACTTTATCAGGCCTGACCTTAAAAATGTTTAAGGATGGAGATTCCACCACCTCCTTACGTAACCCATTCCAGTGCTTCACTACCCTCCTAGTGACATTTTCCCCTAATATACAACAAAAATATGAAAGTGCTACAATAGGACAATACGAAGACTCAAAAAAGAAAAATCACATTGCTAAAATATGCTCCATAAAAAGTTAGGATTGGTGCAGTAAAACAAGAAAGCTAAATTAAATCTACCAAAAGAGTTTAAACAGACACACATATATTCATGTAATTACCCAAACTTTTGGATTATGTATAAGCCCCCACCAAAACAGAAAAAAAACCATAATTCCAAAATCCAAGGTAGTATGTATGTAAATGCAAAGAACACAAATGATTGGATAAGGATATGAACTTTAGTTATACCATTTGAATGTCTGGTACCTGAGTTCAAAAGTTAATAAATAAGGTTTTTATTAATTCATGTTCCCATGTGGGAATGAAGAACAGTGAGAACTACCTTCCTTGTGATATTTTGGCACTTTTTGGTCCACATAGTAATCTTCTTTAATTCTCTTGTTACATTAGATACATTTTTGAAAGCCATTGCTTCATCTTTTTTTTGGGGGGAGGAGGGTAGATGTACAGGGAAATACCTCAAGAAAAACTCTGAAGGGGCCTTTCCCATAATTTCCCCTATAGTCACATGGCACAACCCTTCAAGATAAAGTCTCAGAAACAAATCCCAGTCTCCCTACCAACAGTTCTTTTGCCTTTGAATGTGACAGGATGGGAAAATAATATAATGGTTAGTGTATTTCAGAAATGTTTTGAAGGGTTTTTGTGTTTGTTTACTTGTCGGGGAATATGAGAGAAAGAGAGAGAGAGAGAACTCTGATTTTTGTAGGGACTGTGGATACTGTAACATACTACCTAGACAAAGTAAAGAATGAAGTTTTAGTGAAAGGACTTTTCAAGCAATTTTCAAGCTGAGTATTCTTAGAGCCTAAAGTGGCAGTAAGCTTCTAAGTCCAGCATTTAGACACCACTGATATTCATAAAAACCCTGCTCTGCTGTCAGCCAACCCTAGGAATGCTTAGGTTTCCATTGTTAATGTCTCTGAGGCATGTACACTCAGGCAGCTTTACACATGTTCAGCAGCTAAAGTCCTGACACTCCCAAGCAGCTCAGAGGGTCAGCTTCAGCAGCCCACTTATCTTTCCTGCTGAAGCTGTTCCACTGTTTATAAATAGGTAAATAAACATTGAGCAACAGATTGAAAGAGAGAGAGAGAGAGAGAAACTGTAGCCATAGGAGATCAAGCTTCATATCATTTCTCCACATCAGAGAGGGAAACAGTTGAACTTGAGTCTCTCATATCCAAAGGGTGTGCCCTAAACATAGACAAAAGGTTATAAGGCAGGCAGGCAGTCAGCCTGACAGGATTTCTTTGTCCAGATAATCAAAATGATGGTTTCCTCACTACTTTTAACAGAAGGCTGTTGTCAGATTTACTTTCTCTCTGTTACACCTTCCAGGCAGGCAGCTGGTATGCCAAAAAATTACATTTCCGATTTCCCAAGCTGAAAATTCTCTGGAAATCTCTTGTTCTTCACTCATTCAATTGCTAAATAAATTTGGCTGTTTCTACCTGATTCAGGATGATGATTTTTTCCACCTTATAAATGTTAACATTCTCATTGAAAGAGATTTCCATGTTCTGGCTGTCTGTAATAATCAAAGACACGCTGAAAGCCAAACTAAATCAAAAGTTATTAATGGTGGTGGTGGGGAGGGGATTGCCCTTGTAATAAGGCTGTAATTTGTGGTCTTAAAGACATCACTGAAATCCTCATTAGCTATTCAAAGGCTAAAACCAAAGTACAGAAGTTTTTGTACTGGTGAATAAAAAATTCCCATACTGGTGGCTCTCATCCCTTGCATTAGAAAAACTATTAAAGATACCAATAGTCAACAAGCAGTTTGGGAAGAAAGGCGGACTGACTGGAATATGTTTTAAACTTTTATTTTTATGGAGGGAGAGAGTAATCAACTAGCATAGAACTCTTCCAAATACAGTAGACGGAAGACCTCCAGAATAAAAAAAGTGCTGTCACTCAGTCTCATTTCAGATCACATTTCTCTGCATCTGAAGGAGCTAATGATTATCTCCATTTTTGTTAAAAGATAGCACTCATTAACTTTTAAACACAGCATCTGTAATAGTCTTCTTTCCTCTTCTGGGATCTTACAAAACAATATTTTAATTTTCACCAAAACCTTTGCTGGTCACCTTTAACCCTAACTTATTCCACTCAGAGTGCAACCTGAAACCTGGTTCTATCTTCTAAGCATTCCACTATGAGAAGTAATTTGCACCTAATCAAATCACTCATCTTCTCCTCAGTACTCGCTTCTGACTAGAGATAAACCATTGATTTGTTCCAGAAAAGATGTAGTAAAATGAACAGTGACAATGAAAAAGGAATAGTTTTTGAGATCAACAAAGCTATTTAAAAATAAGCTAGAATTCTGGCTCTGAATTAGCTGCTTGTGAAGGGTGCTCAATTATAGCTCTGGACACAGAAGTCCTCCTTTTAACTTTTGTTCTACTGTTCCAACAATATGCTTCTATTCTGACCACCAGAGAGCATTTCCAGGTGTACCCATGTACATTTGTCTTCCCTATTCATACTCATTCAAGTCTGGGTTTCTTCTCCAGTGAGTTTGCTTTACAAGGATGGCAATAAATGCTAGTTGTGGTGGTTGTTCATATAATGTTGTACTCCACAAAAACTGGAATGAGATAACAAACCTCATTTCACACAGAGAACCATAAAGTCATCATATATCAGCAAGTACAGCTCAGCATCTCCCTGGGAAGGAGAAAATCAGCAAGTCTTTATATTGTTATATTCCTTATAATTCATTTTATGTAATAAGTTTTCCTTTTTATGGCTTATAAGAACACCTTTCTGAATATATTTATCTGTCACCTCTTTGTCTCTGACATGTCCTTATTCTTTACACTGCAGTTATTCTAATCAAAGCATTTTTGTTTTGACAGACAGCTAAATGGACTTGCTTATTTGTTTGGTTACAGATAGAGGGTTTTTTAAAAATCATAATAGGATGGAAATCATTCTCCACTAATAATTAAAAACAAGGATAATTATTCAACTTTTATGTTTTTATGAATAAAGAACCAGGTCAAATTCTCTTTATTTAACCAACTTGATCACATGGACCAAAAATTCAGGTCTGTGCAGCAACCTCTGTTGAGTTTAGAGGTAAAGAGAAGGGGGAGAATGGAAGAATGGTTGGAGAGACCTATGGGCACTAAGGACTCCATTTTAAACCATCTGACAGTTGGACACAAGGATCCCTATAGCATCCTTCACCATTGAGTTGTGCTTTGAACTACTGAGACGAGTAGTATTTACCCAATAAGCACTGGTGTAAAGATATATAAGAGAATGTGAAGTAGGCCTGTCGATTAGAATAGAGGCTAGTGAATGCATTCATAAGTTCATGATAATGTACTTTCTGTTTCTGCTCTCCAAATTCATTAATCATGGAATTCAGAGGTGAGCCAATGTTGTTGCTGGAGGCTTCAGGACTGAGCTCTCCTTTTCAGCTCAGACCACCAGAAGAGTTCTTCCAGCTGTAGAAACACCTCAGGAACCAATGATTAGCCTTAAGACAATATGGCTTCGTCTAGACTGGCATGATTTTGCGGAAATACTTTTAACGG
>CM057845.1:197424839-197437662 GCA_030068395.1 Apalone spinifera
GTCTAGACGTAGCCTTATAGAATATGAAGAAAGGGTAGAGGACAAGTGGTTGGGGATTTTTTAAGCAGATGGTTCCTATGAAAATGTAACTCCATTGTCATGACACTTCCTGACGTTCTCCCTACTCCCCCCTTATGCCCAGAGGTGGGTTGGAAGTGGGGCCCCAGGAGGCAGAATAGTCCCCTTAGACAGCAGGAATTCACCTCCAGCAATCTCTAGCAGATTTAAGGCCACTTCGTGCTGCTTACATGGTGTAAAAATCTTAGCAAAATTTGGAGAATCAGCCGTTATCTTTAAATGTCTGAGTCTCTTGATAGATAGCAAAATACTCTATTAAACTGAAAACTTAAGTCCTTATTTGTTATATTATTTATGTTGTAATGGATAAGTTCATTGGAAACTTATCAACTCTAGACCAGTATCCCACATCTGGCCATATCCAACACCTAGGCTACATCTACACTACAGGCTTCTTGCGCAAGAACGACCCTTCTTGCACAAAAATTTGCGGTGCGTCTACACTGCACGCGCACTCTTGCGCAAGTAAATTTACAGTAAGAACAGAGGGCTTCTTGCGCAAGAGTTATTCCTCTGCCTATGAGGAATAAGCCCTCTTGCGCAAGAGCTCTTGTGCAAGAAGGCAGTGTGGATGGGCAACAGGGGTTTCTTGCGCAAGAAACCCCTATGGCTAAAATGGCCATCAGAGCTTTCTTGCGCAAAAGCACACAGCAGTATGGATGCGCTCTTGTGCAAGACCTTTTACTCAAGAACTTTTGCGCAAAACAGTTCTTGCGCAAAAAGCCTGCAGTGTAGACGTAGCCTCTAGAGTTTGAGAGGGAAGTAAAAATACCCAACACTACATGCAGATGGGTATGCAATGCTACAGAGGGAACAATTTTCTGATCCAAAGAGGCACACAGTTTTCACACTGAAGCATCAGATTTCATTCCCCAATCCACAGTTTGCATAATTGCAAATATTGTTATCAGTTATAAATTTATACAGCCCTTCTTAAAATCTGGTAAGTAAGCAAGCCAAATGCTTGCTAATTACCCAGAAAACTGGGCTAGTTTCTTCTCATTCTATCAGGTGAAACTAGAAGACACATACTCTCTCAATACTGTCTTCTGCCCTGCTACATATATAAATAAAAACATCTGCAGGTCACACCATGTGTCCTCAAGGCCATAAAGACTTGATATGAAGGATCATCCTTTTATCCTTAATAATCTCCGTTCCCTTCCCCCTCAGATAAAGCCTTGCAGTCTGAAGCTTTTGAATGAGACAGCATTATGCAGCTGGACTCCCACTGTAAAGGCAATGTGACACAACAAGACAGTGGGAGTAAAACAGAATATAATTTAAAGCCCTAAATTGCCAATGCACTCATTTCTCTATATGGGATGCATGTTGCAGTCTGATTGTTCCTTAATGCACATCAAATGTAGGTGCTGTTCTACATTTAAACTAATTTCCTGCTTAAAAAACAATTAAGGGTCTACAATAGAACTTGGTTTTCATTTGCATCTGTTCATCCAGATGATACAAGAGATAAATACTCACTTTGACTGATTTATTTTATAAGAACATTATAGAACTTAGAAGGAAAATGATATATAATCAGGAAATCCATGATGTATACTCTTAATGTCCTCAGTTAAGAGCATAAAACCCAAGGACGTTGGGTTTTTTGAGCAGCTTATTCAAGGATTTCACTGGCTGCTAGCACATTTATTTTCAAGATAAGAACTACCATTTCCATTAAGCTTAAGGGGATGCGCATAAGTTATAGCATCAGCCACTGAACTTTGTGGGTTATTTTTCCAAATGAGAAATTTCATACAGAATGCTTGTTTGCCCCAATGATATTGGAAGTGAACCTTTTATATTAAAACTTTAAGAACCTAAAACTTAGGATTAGCAAAAAACATTGGAAACAATGTTTGTGTATGATCTGTAGTAAGAAGGTTTGTATAGTCCACCTATATACAAATAGGCCATTGCTATCACAGCAGCAGCAGTGGCTGGGAGCTCCAGACACGTCTAATTCTCCCAGAGCCCAGTGTAATTGCCCCCTTAATTCCCACGTGTCAGCAGCCCTGCTCTAGTGTGTCATCCACAAACTTTGTAAGTGTAGTATTTAAGTTATTATCTAAATCATTGAAAATCTCAAACAGAACCGGGCCCCAAACTGATCCCTATAGAAACCCTCTCATTATGCCATTCCAGCATGATGGTGAATCATTGATAACTAGTCTCTGGGATGGTTCTCCAACTAGTTATGCACCCACATTATGGTAGCTCTATCTAGATTTTATTTCCCTAGTGCGTTAATGAAATGGTCTAGAAAGACTATCTGAAGCCTTACTAAAGTGTATTTATCACTGCATTATCTTCTAGATGTTTGCAATCTAAACTACTTGCTCCATTATCTTTCCTGGTATTGAAGTTAAGCTGACTGGTTTGGAAATCCTTGGGTTGTCCTAATTTCCCTTTAGAGGTGGATACTATATTTTCCCTTTTCCAATCTTCTGGAATTTCTCCAGTCTTTCATGAATTTCCAAAGATAATAAGTAATAGCTCAGACATTTCTTCTGTCATCTCCTTCAGTATTCTAGGATGCATTTCATCAGGCACTGGTGACTTGAGGACTCCTGACTTGTCTAGGTAATTTTTAACTTGTTCTTTCGCTATTTTAGCTGCTGATCCTATCCTATTTTCATTTGCATTCACTATGTTAGGTTTCAAATCACAATCAAACTTCTTGGTTTAAAATCTAAACTAAGAAATCATTAAGCACCTCTGTTATGTCCATGTTTTCTGTATTGTTTTTCCCCTTTTGATTAATGGTCTTATCCTATCCTCTAGGATCTCCTAGTTAAGCCAGGGTGGTCTCTTGCCATACTTCCTACCTTTTCTACACAGTTGAATAGTTTGCTCTTGCACCCTTAATAATAATTAATGGCTACTTAATAGTAGTGCTTGAAACAGATGGTTAATGTACACTAGAAAGCCTTTAGTGCACACCAGCAGGGAATCCACAGGTTAATAAATGTTAGTGTACTCTAGAAATCACATGCTAATAGAGTATTAATCAATCATGTTGACCAGCCCTAAATCCAAATCTTCAGTTCATCGTAATAAAACATCTAGCACAATGCTGGTGCTAAATAAATAGTACTCATTGAAGGTTTTTCTGAGATAATGGAAACCTATAAGGGACATAGCAGGAATCAAATAAAATCTGTGAATCAAAAGCAATAGTTGAACTGAACTATTAGTCTTCCCTTTCAGGCATGTAGATACAGAGAGTACGCTTTTTAAATTTGCAGATGATACCAAGTTGGGAGGGGTTGCAAGTGCTTTGGAGGATTGGGCCATATTCCAAAATGATCTGGATAAACTAGAGAAATGCTCTGAGGTAAATAGGGTGAAGTTTAATAAGGACTAATGCAAAGTACTCCACTTGGAAAGGAACATCTGTTTCACACAGCCTGTCTAGGAAGGAATACTGTAGAAAAGGGATCTATGGGTCATAGTGCACCACAAGTTAAATATGTCAGCAGTGTGACTCATAAAAAACAAACATGATTCTGGGATGCATTAACAGGAGTGTTGTGAGCAAGACACAAGTCATTCTTCTGCTCTATTCTTCACTGATTAGGCCTCAGTTGGAGTATTGTGTCCAGTCCTGGGCATCACATTTCAAGAAAGCTGTGGAGAAATAGGAGAAGGTCCAGAGAAGAGCAACAAAAATGATTAAAGGTCTAGAGAACATAAGCTATGAGGGAAGACTGAAAGAACTGTGCTTGTTTAATTTAGAAAAGAGAAGATTGAGAGGGGACATGATAGCAGGTTTCAAGATTCTAAAAGGGTGGTAGAAGGAGGAGGGAGAAAAATTGTTCTCCTTGGCAAAAGAAGCAATGGGCTTAAATTACAGTAAGAGAGGTTTAGGTTGAACATTGGGAAAAACTTCCTAACTCTCAAGGTGATTAAATATTAGAATAAATTGCCTAGGGAGATTGTGGAATCTCCATCACTGGAGATATGTAAGAGCAGTTGGAGAGACCGCTATCAGGGATGATTTTAATCAGGGTGGGCAATAATTTTTGACCAGGGGCCACTTCAGAAATTTTTGAAGTGGCTCCGGGCCGCCACAGAAGGGTTGGGGCCTCAGGTGGAAGTGGCATGGCCAGGACCATTCCATGCTTTCCCCACCATAGACCCTGATTGTTCTGTGTGTGGGGAAGTACATGAAGTCTTTGCTCACCCCTGAGAGAACCACCAGTTGCTCTGAACTGCTGGCGGTTCCCTCTAGGTGCCTGTGCCCCTGGTAGTGGAGACTTATGGAGCAGGGGAGTACGTAAATTCTGCCCCCTGCCCTGAAAGGGAGCGCTGCGCTTTGAGTCACCCCCCAGCTGAGAAGCAACTGGAGGTTGACTCTAAGTTCTGAGCCCTTTGTAAGGTGGGAGGAGACTTTGCATGCTTCCCATGCCACCAGCCCAATCAGGGGTTGGGGATCGGAGAGTGCATGAAATCTCTTCCTGCCCTGCCCCTGTCCTACAAGGAGAATGCAGCACTTCTAAGCACCACGCAATCCTTACGAAGGCAGGGGCAGGAGACTTCATGCACTTCCCTCAGCCCCCAGACCTTGATTGGCCTGAGTGCTGGGGGGAGCGTGAAGTCTTTCGCTTCCTTCTCTATGGCACGCAGCACTTAGGGTATATCTACACTACAGCGTTATTTCAAAATATCTAATTTCGAAATAGTTATTTTGAAATATCTTATTTCGAAATAATGCATCTACACGCAAACTGCTTTTTGCTATTTCGAAATAGTGCGTCCACACTGATTGGACGCTGAATTGCATTTAAGGCCAGCCAGAACAGGTCAGAAGTTACCTTGTGGCTAGGGTGGCCAGCAAGGCACCCTGGGAAGGGCTGGAGCCCCCCTATTTCAAAATAAGCATCTACACAGCGCTTATTTCGAAATAGCAATTTTGAAATTGGTGCTATTCCTCGTGGAATGAGGTTTACCAAGTTCGAAATAAGCTCTCCGCTATTTCGAATTAATTTTGAAATAGGAGTTGGCTTGTGTAGAAGCTAGGAAAGTTATTTTGAAATAATGGCTGTTATTTCAAAATAATTTTGCTGTGTAGACATACCTTTAGAGTCAACTATCACGGTTGACTCTAAGCGTCGCATGCTCCCCTGTCCCTAGGCTCTGATTGGTCTGGAGGTGGGGCAGCAGGACCTCTACAGCCCAGATCAGGCCCACAGAAGCCCTTCTGCACACCCCTGATCTAGATGGTGCTTGGTCCTGCCAAAAGGGCAAGGGACTAGACTTGATGATCTGTCTAGGTCCCTTCTGGTTCTGGTATTCTATGATTCTATTCATACTTTTAAAAGAACACATTTACAAAGGGCATGTCTTTCCAAGGGCCTGATATTTCAATCACTATCCATGACAAATGAATTGAGCTGGCATGGGAAAACATCCCTTCCTCATATACAGAAGTTCCAGACTGAAAGTCTCCTGTGTGCTTTTAATGGAACTGATGAGTGAAAAATTAAAGAGAGCAATATTTAACTGCTTGCACATGCCATGCTTAGGATTCAGCAGCAGAACAGTGAAATGTAATGGTGCACAGCTCTTCAGGAGCTTTCATATGCATTCATAGGATTTTACAGATAAGAATATATCCTTAAAGTACTGCAAAATTGTTAGACTGCACAAACAGTAACTGTTGTTGCTACCAATAGTCTTAATAAAGTTTAAAAACAACAAATGGTCTGGGAGCACTTTATAGACTAACAAAACATGTAGACAGTATCATTACTTTATAGACTAACAAAACATTTGACCATTTGATATTTTTTAAGTTTATCCTGTACAGACTAACTCAGCTACCCCCTGAATAGTCTTAATGTTTGTTTTGTGAGGTGGGAATTCCATTGGGAATTTGACTGAAATGCTTATAGAGATCTTTCTCTTCCATTTGTCCACTTTGGCAGTGTTTGAATCCCAGAAGTCTGGGCTGCTGATGAAGTGGGACACCCTCAGTCTCATAGTCCCAGGTCGGATGCATCATGATGCATTTAGTGAATTCTTATCTGATAGCACAATGGTTCAGAGATGACTGAATATATCTGGCTGATAGAAATGCAGAATCAAATGTTCTGGTTATCTCTGATTTGAGTGCAGTATTCATCTCATACCTCTGTATGTTTTCTTTCATGTCAGTCTGAACTGGAAAATAGTGGAAATTATTTCTGCTCTTTTTCAGTTACTTGGCCTTTTCTGTGCTAATACTTATTTTGTCTATTTTGTTTTTATTTTTATATCTATGTAGCTTTGAGTTTCATAGCAAATTTTTGTTTCTTTAAATTAATCGGTCAATCTTCTGGATGAAACAGATATGACATAACATTGAAATAATGGAATTTTTATTAATTGTCCTCACCAAGCTCCGGTTTGGGGAACCAAAGCTCATATTAGTCATAGTTATTCTTTGCTTATTGTCTTAAAGTTCTTGTATGGCATTGTTCCATTTAGTTGCCATTTTTTAAGATTGTTGCACCGCAATCATCAGAGGAGAGATTGTTTATAATTATTCTGGAAGTCCAGAATATTGGTATGGGAGTGGCTGGATGTGCTTCTTACACAAAGAGGAGACCCACATAGAGTTGGAAGGCTACAGCTGTTTAGGTTTTTTTAGGTCCAAACAATCTTATAAGGAACACCTAGAAATTTGTTTTAAGAGTGCTAGAAGACTTGTCATACAATCAAAGTTCTTTTCAGTCTTCCTACATCTAATTCAGAGACTAATCCTACAGAGGGATAGTGAAGAGGTTTTTGTTCTTGTATGTGGGGCCTGATTTATTATTATTTTATATCTTGTGTAGCCACACTCAGCAGTGCAAAGTGAGGACTAAGTGGATTCAGGCCAACACAAGGTACAGGATAAGAATGAATCAGACTTCTAATGCCTTGAGATATTAAGGGGATAGGAGCATTAAGAATGTCTAAGAAATATAGATAAAAGACAGGCTTCAAAACTGTGCTCAGATAATCAAAGCAAAGTATAGGTATCAAGAATAGAGGGATAGAAAACTATTTAAGTATTTTCATACAGCCTGTGCATTTAAAGACATTCCACCTTCTCCCTGATCTGAGCATGATACTTTTTTGTAAAATTATATGTATTTGTATGTATTAAAAAGGGAAAAAAAACCCCAAGTGTTCATGATGGTGCATCATGAAACCCATCTCAGATGAGAGAGAGAAAATGCTGGTGTGTAGCCAGTCATTTGCAATTTAGGGAAAATTTTTACAAGGGAAACTATTTAGAATGTACTATTTTTCTTAATAGATAGATTGTTTTATATTTTGAAGAGAGTAAACCAAAAATATGCAGACATGCAGGCTATTGGCTGGATTAATCTATTGGGGCTGGATTTTCAGGCAATGTACTTGGAATTTGCTCTTTGTTTCCTTCTTCTGTACTCTTAAAGTTCTGTTTAATCTCTGGTTATAGACTCCTTTCTCAAAATCGGTGGGTTTTTTTACTGTTGTTCTTCAAAATGGAAGACCATTGGTCCTGCAAAATAGGACTTTAGACTAGGAATCAAGAGACCTGGGTCCTATCATAACCTCTTCCACTCACCTTGGGCAAGTCACTAACTTCTCTGTTCCTTGTTTTCTGAATCTGTAACAGAGTGATGATACTTACCCATCCTTTCCTCTCTTCTTAAAACCAAAGCTCCATCAACCTTCTGGCTGTTCTTTGCTTTGGTGAAAACTATATTTTGTATCCAGACTGATGATAATGTAGTATCTCACCATCCTGGAAATAACAGTGAAATATTGTTGTCACCCAGAGATGATATATGTAACCCAGAGGCACTGAGTCCACTGACAAGGGAAAGGATTTGTAATTCATGCAGTAGAGGCACATGGCTTTAGCCCCTCCTGCTGATGACCAGAGTCTGTTGGGTTTATATTGTCTCAGCCATTTTAAAAAAATCAACAGTTAACACCATAAATAAGCAAATGAACTGAAGTAATTTATTCTAAGTATGAGTATATCTGTGATTACTATGTGTTGATGGTTGGCAAATGATGACTTTGATGGAGATTAATGCACTACTGAGTTTGTAACTGTCATGAAGTGGACAGATCAAGAGTCTGATGTTCTGTCGTGATCTGGTACAATGCTGGTAGTCATGTTTGGCAACTGAAGCAGGGAAAACAAGGACTAAGTGGACAGAGATTGAATTCTCCTTTCACCGTACGGGCTGTTCTAAATGAAAAAATATTAATATGTTTGGACGTAGTTGTAAAGAATTGATTTAGCTGATGTGACATTCTGACATTGAGGTCAACATAAAGCAGGGCATGTCATGTTCCAGCCAACTGTGATTAAACGCTGAGGACCTCACATTTTAATCATGACTATCTTGACATGAAGTTAAGCACAATTTGTCCTGGGCCATGCTGTTGTCAAAAATCATGGATTCAACATTAATTCAGCTAAATCCATAATCGTCTTTAAACGTGACAACATTTTATAAACCATTATGGATTGGCATCTACAAATGAATAATGAAGCACTCTAATGGAGATGTGGAAACTGACTTCTCTGACTGTGTGTCTGGCATGTGGACTGCAGTTTTCAATGGTTGTAATCTATTATCATCCCCTTCCATAAGAAGTACAATTGATTGAAAAAACAGAGGGTTTTCTTGGTTTGATTTGTTTTTAAGCATATTGAATAAGTACTAGTCATCTATACATACAAAGAATTTTAACTTATAAATTGAAAGAAATCCTTTAATTTCTCTTTTGTAGTTTTGGATAAGTCCCAAAGCAACAATGGTTTAATTTTAGCTGTTAGTGAACAGATTGCTGCTCAAAATTGGTGATCTGAGGCACAATCAAATCCACCTGCATCCCTGGTATACACAGGGATGTTTACAATCAAAGAATTGACTGTTGCATGGTGGAGTAAACAATGACACCAAGTGGTCAGAAGGGTTCAATGCACATTTATGATCTCTGGATTTCTTCTGAATAAATTTTTTTATGACTTAAACATATAAAATGTTTTGTTGTACTGTCAAAAAACTGGCATTTGAGTTTTCTTTGGATAAAATATTGAAACGGGCTTTTGAAATGCAGCATAAAAGGGAGATGTTTCAACTTAGTGCTAGGAATGAAGTTGGCCAGTTTAATCAAGAATACTTACAGCTCTAAAACTAAATTTAGTTTCAAGAGTGCTAGTAAGTCAGTCATGCTGTATCAGTATAGTATGGTAGGTGTATCAGTATGTATCAGTATAGTCACAGGGTAGGTATTTTTCTTGTTTTCAAAGATATATTGAATGAGGATGGTTTTTGTTTCCCCTTCCCGGTCCAAAAAAGTGAAGCGACTTAGGAAGTTAGAAAATAGATGAAAAATGAAGCCTCCATTGTAAGGGAAAATGCATTATCCAAGCCTGACTGAAACCAAGACAAAAATCAGGGAGGTTCAATGAAATGAGTTGTTAGAAAATGTAAGTTTGGATCTTGTCCTCTGGATCTAACCTGGTGTTTTCTTCCTATCACTTTCCAATGCATCCTAAAGTACTGAAAATTCTAATGCCAAAGATGACAGAGATGGCAAGCTACTTGTGTCATCTTCTCTTGCCATGTGATCATGTGGCAGATATTTTTATTAATAATGAAATACGGAAATTATTGGAATAAAATGATGGTCAATAAAAAGTTGTTGCATTCTTAGTGTCTTATTTTATTATTTCACTGCTGGGTTATGTAGTAAGGGTATGTCTACACAGCAGGGAAAAATCGAATTGAGCTACATAGCTTCAGCTACATCAATTGTGTAACTTTAAGTTGAAATAGTTTAATTCAGCTTTTGCCGCTGTCTACACAGCAAGAAGTTGAAGGAAAAACACTCTTACTCCTTGTGAAATGAGAGTTACCATGAGTTGGAATAAGAAGTCCTCCAGCTTGACATGATTTTGAAATAAAGGCTTGTAGTGTAGATGCACACTATGTTATTTTGGAATAGCATCAGTTATTCCAAAATAACACTGCTGTGTAGCCATACCCTCTGGGTATGTCTAGACTACAAGCCTCTTTTGAAAGAAGCTTTTTCAAAAGAATCTTTTGAAAAAGCCTCTTTCAAAAGAGAGCGTCTAAACTACAAGCAAATTTTTTGAAAAAGCGAGCCGCTTTTACGAAAGAGTCTAGACGTTCTCTTTCGAAAAAGCAGTTTGCATTCAATAGCACCTTTTTTGAAAGAGTACTTTCAAAAAAAGGTGTTATTCCTCGTAAAATGAGGTTTACAGCAATCGAAAAAACTGCCACGTTCTTTCGATTTACTTTTGAAAGAACGTGGCTGCAGTCTAGACACAGGTGAAGGTTTTTTGAGAAAAAGACTACTTTTTCCAAAAAACCCTGTAGTTTAGACACACCAGGTATGTAGCCTGACCTAATTAATGGTGTACCAAGGCCCAACAGATTTCATAGATCAAAGGTGGCTATGACAAACTGCCATTTTTTTTAATAGAGTAGTATGAATTCTAACAGAGATACATGCAGATTACATTTTTTTGTTAGTTTGTTGAAAGCCTTTATACACTGGTAACTGGCTTAGCCAGCTAAAGGGGTTACTAAAGGTGACCATTCCACAGATATTTTCATAGTTTTTTAGCAGTCATTTTTTATCTTCATGAAACTTGTATAAAGATATGTTGAAGTGAGTTAGTAATTGAAGATCTGAAAAATGGAGAAGAATGAAATAAGAGCAGTGATCAAGTCTTTCCAAACAATGAAATCTCTTCAATCAATGTAAGTAATCCACCTTCCTGAGAGTTGGTATCTAGATCAATGGAAGAATTCTTCCATTAACCTAGAACTCTCCACAGGGTGACTTTCACGAGTTTAACTATACCACTCAGGGATGTGAATTTTCCATAACCTTGACCAACATAGTTAAACAAACCCAATTCTCTAGGGTAGACCAGATCGGTTTTTTCATGACCACTGTTTAAACCAAGCGCTGGGCCTGTACACCCGTATCCATGCTACCACCAAATCAAATTACATGGTTTTTATCTCTTATTCTTACGAGTGTCTGTAAGCACACTGTGGGTAGAAGATCAGAAATTTCTCACCGGACTCCAAGACTTAGAACTAATGTGCTTGCATCTCTCTTTCACTACTAATTCCCTGGGTTATTTGTTCTGGGGCAGAGCTTTCTAATTCTTCCAGCTAAAGTTAAAAGAAAACTTTAGATAAAAGACCTTCCCCCAAATGAAGCCAATGAGACCTTCAGGGGACCAGGATTTCACTCTTAGAGCTTATTTATCACTTACAATGATTTTCTATGCCATATATGGCAACTTGTTCTGCAGCAGCCATTTCACTTGCAGTGAAAATGAGGCAAACAAGTTCCTGAATTCACATCATAGCCTTTGTTTGCCTCTGCTGTTTTTGTTGTCTTGTTTTCCAAATTGCACATGAAATGCTCCTGACAGTAATGACTAAAAACTTCCAAATTTTCAGATTAATTAAATCCTCTATCTCCCACAGAAGTTCAAAGGGCAGGCTTTTCACATAAAATGGAAGTTGAACCAAACTGTCAGCTCTGTTCAGTAAAACATGGGAGAGTGGGCTGAAACTCTCTCCCTCCCCCCACCACATACACACACACACAACTACTGTAATGGTCACAGCAGCTGTCTCTTCGTGTGGTACTCATAAGATGCTGTACAGAATGCTTCTGAAAGAACAGCACTTAGGAACAAGTCATCTGTAAAAGAGCCCTTATTTCCCTCCAGAATTTGCTTTACGGACCTATGAAACCTACTGCTGTTAGAGCTGTCACCCCCACTTACCTTTGTCAACATTTTGGAGAGATAGCTGTTGAGAGCTTCATTGTTTGTATTGGGACTGTCCTCTGAGATCAAGCAGGGTAGTAATTTAATTAAGGTAGCACAGTTATGTTTTGAGCAAAAGCATTGCACTTAGAAGGTCTTGCTACATGAATAACAAATGCCTCAGGATTGTATGTGTGAGCACACAACACAGTATGTTTTTAGAAAAGACCAAATACAGTAGTAGTAGTAGTAGTAGTAGTTAGTTATTTTTATAACAGACACAAACAAATATGCTTCCTGATCTAAGGTTTTGGTCTGTGATCATTAGTGGTACCTATTCATGATTAATTTCCATATGGAGTTAGGCATATTCTGAAATACTACAGTATTTACTGTCTATGTGGATCTTGCACCTTAGTTTTGTTTTGTGTTTTATGTTTACATTTTTCTAAATCAAGCTACCTTAGATATTAAATGATCCTTGACAAAACATGTAACAGCTGCACAACTGGAGAATATAGTTATAGGGGGTGGACAGTTGGCTAATAGAGTTCATCTTATTGCAAGTATAGGATATAGTCCCCTAATAATGCAAGTATCAAATATTAAACTGATGGCATACCTAGGCACAAAAAAGTGAGGATAGCAGCTTGAAACTCAACACAGTGTCACACAGTTGACCATTCTCAGCTCATAGTTACAGCTCCCAGCAATGTAAGCAGAACAATTAGATGTCTGAAAAAATGAATACATCCAACTAAGAAATTCTGAAAAGGATACATTTAAATGGTAAAATGATATTAGCAATGCAATGTAAGGTACAACCCCCAAACAATGGGATATATACTTCCTGTCCCTAGTTCACACCAATATTATTGCATGTATGTATTTGAGAGCAGATGTTATTAACCTGCTGGAGTTATCGTCATGGCAAGTTGT
>CM057845.1:197535742-197553695 GCA_030068395.1 Apalone spinifera
CGTTTTCAGCTCCATGTACCAGACTGTTATTAGGGCAGTCTTCCTGGGGGGGAGTCATTCAACCCCCAAGTATCCCAGGTCCAGTGTTTTTTGTTTTTGTTCTTTTTGCTCGATAAAAAAATCCTTGGTTTTTCCCATAAAAAAATTATTGTTTGGTGTTCCTCAGTCTTAAGAAGTTTAAGAAACACTGAACTAGACAAACCCACCTCTCCAAATGATGCATGAGGATTTGTGAACTACAGGTACTTGAGGGACAAAAAAAAATCTGTTTTACAAAACAATGTAGTTAATAAATAGTTCGGTTATGTGAAATGTTGTATGAACCTATAGTTTCATGGGTAAAATATACATTATATAATGGTGTGTTGTGTGGCAAAAGGAGACAGGAAAATATAATACTACCATAAAATAATATAAATCAGGTGATACTATCAGGGTCCCTTCCAGCATTCAGTAATGCCCACTGAATTCAAATATCCAAAATACCTCACTTATTCCAATGTTGATGAGATAACTATTCATTTGTCATTGTCACTCTCAGAAAGAATACTGAACCTTTGAAAATGAATGAAAAATATTCTGTGGAAAACATTGAGGGTAGAATAACAAGCTTTAAAAGTGTTTATGACTTGTTTTTGTACCATGAGAATGTTCCCATCAAATACTGTTCATCTTGTTTCAAAAGTTCAAAATTCATTCCATCAGTGACGGGCAATGTACAATATACAATAATCTCATCAATATTTCAAAAGAGAAGGCCTCTCTTATTTGGGAAATCTTTTTTTGACATTGCCTACACACTGACGGTATGTCTACAGTGCAATTAAAGATTCATAGCATAGCCATGGCTGGCCCAAGACAGCTGACTCCTGTCAGGGCTTGAGGGACTCGGACTGCAGGGATATAAAAACTTCAGTGTAGTCAGTGGTCCCCCAATGCCGTGCCCGTGGGTGCCATGGCGCCCGCCGGGGCATTTATGTGCACCCATCAAGTGATCAGGGCCGGCCCGAGCCATTCTTGCGCCCGGCGCATGCACGGCAACATCCCCAGGAGCGCGGCACATGAGCGTCCCCGCCCCTGGGCACGCGGTGCATGTGCAGCCCCGCGCCAGGACACCTGGCAGCCCCAAAAGGTTGGGGACCACTGGTGTAGATGTTTGGACTCAGATTGGTGCCTGGGCTCTCAGTATCGAGAAGGGCAATGGTATAAAAGCCCGGCTCCAGTCCATGCCTGAACATCTGAAGTGCAATTTAAAAGTCCCATAGATCAGCTGATCCATATCAGCAAAGAGTGCAATTTTTTTTTTTTTTTTAGTTTTGCCACTCTTCACAATCTAGGGAATTTTCTTTCATAGTTTGACTGCCAAAACAAGGTTGAATGATTATCATGCAACATGAAAACATACCTATCCCTAATAATGTTACACTGAATAAGGGAGATAGCCACATGGGACATTAAGGGCAGTTTAGATTTATACATTCCATGATAACTAGATTAAACAAATATAACTATTGGCAATATCAAACACTGTTTCTACAACCAAGGAGCAAAGATTGGGAAACAATTAGTCTCGGGCCTTCATCTCAGGGTCAATGATCCAAAACAAGGCCCCTTTGCCTTACTAGAGTTTCACTGTGAAGACTTTGTGGCTAATAGTTAATTCTACAGAAGTAAAAATAAGCAATGAAATGGAGAAGGTTGAACTGAACCTAAAACAATTTGCAGTAAAATAGCTGCTTAAAAGTATAGATCTTAAACTGGTTTCAATACAGTCAGTGGAAATGTGCTCCTACAAAGGATTTGTGTGAAAACAGGATTTGTTATTTCATTAGTAATACATCGAAAGACTCCCAAGGCATTAATATTTACATACAAAAGATTATTGAAAGTGTAACACTGCCACTTACCTCAATCCTGATATTTATCATCAATAAACTCATTGCAGAACTGAAACAAACCCTTCCTTTTCCTCGTGGCTTTTGTCATGCTAATAGGCCATCTAAACGTTCTGCTTTGATAGTGAGAATTGCTCTGGGTGATGGTTATGCCAGTTTTCCTTTTTCTCACATATTAACGAAGTGGACAAATAAAAAGTCACCTTCTCTTGCCATTGTTTATGTGAATTGTTAATTCAAGCCTGGATATGCTCCTTTTTCATACTATATTAAAATCACATCTCTCTTGGTAATCACGTGTCTTTTGTCTTTCATATTTCCATGAAATTGTCAAAATTTTTGACCAGTGCTACATTAGAATTGTATAATCTTTTACCCATATGAATGGATCTGAAAAATCCCTTTATCTTATCCAAAAAGTTTGTATATAATCAACATATTAGATAGAATAAATTAAACCTATGGTTGATTCTGCAGAATTCTGTTTTGAATATGCCAGTGACATATACCTGATCATCTGGGCCGAATAGTGTGTGAGGATAGCAGTCTCTCAAATTCCCAGGGGTGCATGAATGACCAAAGGGGCAGTGGGTCATGAGAATTCAGAATTACCAAGCTAGCTCTAGAGCACTTCTACTGTATATACCACTGAATTCCCAAGAACAGTTGTGGTGCATGAGTGGCCAGAGGTCACCAGGTCATGAGAATTCAGAAATGGGATCTAGAATGTGATCACATTACAACATTCCCATAAAATGGGCAACCTAGTTTTCACAAAATACGTAACATGCCTCCTAGCGCACATACATGTAGCTGATGTTTCATGATGCATGTGCAAGATAAGTTCCACAGCATATTCACAAACTTTTTACAACTTAACAAGAAAAAAAATTTTAGGGGACAAAAGAATTTTCCTGCTCAGGGGTTTTGAATCCATTCATTTTCTGGCAGCTCTAAAAATGCCTAGTGAGCAAGACTTCACTGGTAACCCAAAAATGTCTTTAAAAAAGGGTGGTGAAGTTGTCTGAAACAGAACAGAGTGGATTTCTGACTTTAATTTCTGGGACAATGTGAACTCAATAATATGGTGATTGGAATATAAAAAGATAAAAAAGCAAGCAAAGAAGTCTTTTTTGGAGGCCAAACATCAAAGCTAAGTGCTTCTGATGTGTCCAGGTGCACCACTAGAAACTGGAAAGAAGCAGACAAATAGGAACTTTTCTTCAACAGTACACAGGCCCTTAACATTAATTAGAATTTAGTGGAAAGTATTTGTACATACAGGGGAAAGCAGCAATATTTATCTTTTGTAGCTTTTTTTAAGCCAAAACCACATAACTTTTTATTTAGTAGAAGTCTGCTGATTTCAACAAAGATAAGTTCAAATGACAGCACCACACCGCAAAACCAACCAATAAACAGGGTGAAGATCAAAGGTTTTGCTTAATGTCTCCTTATGTAGTCCATTACACAGGGCTGAAGATGGTAAGGAATTGTATTTATTTATTGGAAATGAGAGATTTTTGAGTGTTAGTTCCAGGAACCTTCTCAATTTTACCACATTTTGCAAAAGTGAAAACTGACATTTTCTTACATTTCTTGGAAGGAAAAGAATTTATTTTAAGATAAGAAAATTGAAAGTGAACCAAGAGGAATATTTTGCTGACTGTAGGGAAATTAATTATTCAACCCTCAAGACTGAATTTTCAGTGTATTTAACCTATCTGACTATCTCACTCATGGTATTACTTGAAAAATTTTTAAAGGAAGAATTAGGAGAAAAATCTTAAATTTAAGAGAAATACTCATTTGCTTCATACACCTCATTCACAGATATAGAAAATTGTCTCAAAATTAAAACCATGTGCTAGTACAAATCTCATTCTTTTCACTGAAATAAACCTAACCCTTTTTCTTTTCAAATTTCAATAAATATCCCTCATCTGCTTCTCATGCTACAATTTCTATGACTGCCCTCACATCCCAGATTAGAATGCAACTTGTATTTCTAAGTTTCAGGAACACTTAGCTCAAATAACAGAATTCATTAGCAATAAGCAGACTTTTGCAGAGCTACTGAAGACTGATTCTCAACATAGTTACTTCACTATTTTTCAAACAGAAAGGTGAGAAAGAGATGGAATATTAGGGTGCAGCAAAGGAGGCAGATCTGGTTGGGCTAATGGAAGTAAGGTGAAGTCAGGGAGGAGAGAGTGAATGTAAGGATAAAAATCAAAGGTTCAGAGAAGTTTGGATAAGCATTCATAACATTTTAGAAGTTCTAAACTGATCATCCAAATTTTTACAGGTTCTCCAACTCTTATTAGGACACCCACAAAAATGGTTTATTCCATCTATGAATATCCAGAAGTCTGTACTATCTGTTATAGCCAGTGCAATCCACTCCTTTATGACTTCCAGGTTGGATTCTGGCAAACACATCAACATTAAAGAAGATTCACCTATGTCATATTTCAGCCACCAAGACCACATCATCCTTCTTCTCTGATCACTCTAAAAGCTCTCCCAAACTACTGTATCACATGCAGAGTCTTTGTGTTAATCTGCAAGGGTCTTCACGGATGCTTTTCTCTTCTTGGTGATGACCTCTATCAATTGCTACTTTTCTCTTCATCAGTGAAGCTGTCATCAAAGGGAAGTGCATGTTTCTTTTGTATATTATTAATTTCCCTTAAAAGTGAGGAAAATGTCATTTTCCATTTGGAGACCCAAATGCCTTTTTAAGCAAGCCTCCCTGGTGGTTAGTCCCCAGTTTCCAGATAGCAAATAATATAAGGGTCTTCAAACTTTCAGTTTTCAGGGAAAGTACAATAGTATTTAAGATTACATAGTTCATCAGCTTGGTAACCTATTGCTTTCAGTGGAAAGTGTATATTTACTTAGTGGATCGTAATTTGTTTATTGCTAATATATCATTTGCAACATCATCATTTGCTTTCTTATTGATGGTTTGTGCTGTCATTTCCCAGGTAACAGAGCTCTAGGATAAAGGAACAATCCCTGATGAGATAATTCATAACAAACCAATATGTTTGCTTGAAAAGCCCTTGCATGCAGGTATATAGTTCCAGTAAGAGCCCAAATCCTGTGCAAATCCTCTGTTTCATGAAGGGTCTCCAAGTTGTCCTGACCAATCCTTGAGATAGTCAGCCTTATTTCTGTGAGAACTTCAAAGACCTTGAAGAGACAGGAGATTCAGACAGATGAGGTGTTGAGTCTTGCCACTGGCTTGCTGTAAATCATGGACCTTTCCTTTCTTCTGTGCAGTGATGACAGAAGCTACAACATCACTGGTGAGATACTGCCTGCAGAGGGTGAGAGAATAGCCTGAGAATAAAGGTGCTAATTGCGAGCATCTCACAATCAGTGCTTGTGGGAAGAAGTTGTTGGGGGGAGGTGGGGCTCTGCTGCTGACTATCTGTTATTCCTTGCAATGCAGGACATATGTGTGGGTTCCTCAATTTAGTGGTCTCCGGTGAAAGCTGTCAGCCAGTTCTAATACTGGATAGGAAGATATTGCTTGTTGTTTGCTAAAAGCATATTACAGGCTTGTCTCCACCACAGAGTGGATCAACACTGCAGTGATTGATTCACCAGCAGTCAATTTAGCGAGTCCAATAAATAAATCAACCACCGATCACTTTTCTGTCCACTCCGGTACTGCAGCAGAACAAGATGAGTATAGGGAGGCAACAGGAGAGTTTTTTTCTGTAGACCTCCCACAGCATGGACCTGATGCTAAGTATATCTAAGCTACGTCAATTTGAGTTATGTTACTAATATAACTCAAATTGCGTAGCTTTGACCGACTTGTCCTTGTAGTGTAGCCCTGCTCTAATTCCCCTCAGAGACATCGGGGAAAACCCACAGCACAGGATAATGTCAATCTCATTATCCACGAGAGTTCAGTTGGGAATGCAGTCTCAGACTACGCTTTCAGAAAAAGGGCATGGTTGACCACAAGGGGCCTCCTCATAAGGGGTATGTCTAGACTGCATTCCTCTGTTAGCAGAACGCATAAGGGATCTGTCAAAAAAGGCTTTCTTTCTCAACAGATCCCCCTCTAGACTGCCGCTTTTTGCCGACAAAGTGCTGAGTCGGTAAAACACGGCGGCCATTGTTATGCAAATTAGGCACGGGATATTTAAATCCATGCCTCATTTGCAATGTTGACCTGCCTAATCTGCATCCCTCTGCCAACAGAGGGATGCAGTCTAGACATACCCAAGGATTCCAGCTGTGCTCTGCTAATAAAGTGCATGTCTACACAGCAGGGCAAAAGCTGAATTAAGATATGCAACTTCAGCTACATCAATTGTGTAGCTGAAGTCGAAATAGCTTAAATTGGCTTTTGGCACTGTCTACACAGCAGGAAATCAAAGGAAAACTAGTCTTCTTTTGACTTCCCTTAGTCCTTGTGAAATGAGGGTCACAGGAGTCAGAGTAAAAAGTCCTCCAACTCAACATTATTTCGAAATAATGGTTTGCTGTGTAGTCGCATACTTTATTATTTTGAAATAACGTCAGCTATTCCAAAATAACGTTGCTGTGTAGACATAGCCTCACTTACCGGTGCATGTTAAGATTTGACTCAGTGAAAGACAGGTAGGTTCAACCCCTACATCACGCATGCCAGGATAATTTATTTTCTTTGTAAAATATATTTAGTAAAAAGAGTAAAAAAGTAGATTGTACACATATTAAAAGGTTGGGTTTGTTTTTAGTTTTAAAGTATGATTTAAAAAGTGAAAATAGCAAGGAGTCTTGTGGCACTTTAAAGACTAACATATTTTTTTGGACATAAGATTTTGTGGGTTGAAGCCCATAAAATGTGGAAGTCTTAACCTTGCTGTCCCATATGCCCCAGGTGACAGTAAGACCATGACTATCAACAGAAGAAGTGAAATTTTCCAAAGAAGCCTGAGCATTGTTATTATCTAACCCCCTAGACAAGATGTAATTTTAATGTATATACATGCATACCACTAAAATCATAATGGTTGCATGGATGGAATTGCTATATATATGGATAAGTCCATCAATGGCTAATAGCCAGGATAAGCAGAGATAGTGTCCCTAGGCTCTGTTTATAAGATCTGGTCAAAGGAGATGGGATGGATCACTTGATGATTACCTGGTCTGTTCATTCCCTCTAAATCACCTGGTTTTGGACACAGTTGGAAGACAGGATACTGGGCTAAATGGACCTTTCACCTGACACAGTATGGCTGTTTATATGTCCTGGGACAGCTGCTTAGGTATAAGATAGCCAGACACTTCTTCTGATATAAGTAACATTTAAAATAGCTTATTTGGTAAAGACTACTGGATGCAAATAGCTTCAGACTTTAATACTTTTAAGACCCTTTGTAGTTTCAAGTAGTTCAACATAGCTCATTTAAATGGAGTTGATCAAATCTAGAGAGGTCATATCCCAATAACAAAGGGATGTCCTGACTAGTATCTTATATCTTGCATCATGACAAATATTCTCAAAACATGCAGTGGGAGAAGAGATGAATGCAGAAAAATGAAGATACATTTTGTACATTTTACAAATATGCTCTTTACAAAATTAAACTCTCACATTTTATATGTATAACTGTGGCTTCTTTTCTGCACTCTCATTCATTAGTCATCTTGTTACTTATTAAAGAAGGTGGTGAAATCATTAGACTGAATGAACTGGCATTTGGTACTTTGAGAAAGGTCACTCATCCAAACTAACATCCTTACATGAAAGATTTTGTGTAATAAGAAAATCTGCATCATCCAAAAATAATCTTTATTTCCATTGCCAGTAAAATATGATTAATTCCATTATTTTGAGTTTTTATGCTCGGGAAATGCAGACTGGGAGCTCAGACTGCCAAAATGTCTGTCTCCAGAAATTAGTAAATTTTAACTCTGTCTGAAGCCTGTCTTGCTGACAATTAATATTGTATTTGAAGTTTGAGACATTAAATTTTGCAACTGTTGAGAATCCTATCTTTCTGGAAACTTTAGCCAAAGTCCATAACCACAAATCCAACTTTATGTTTCTGCATTCTTTTGTGGATATTCCTCACCACTCGAGACAGGGCTAATAATATCAAGGTCAAAAACACTGAATTAATATGCCATTTCTTTGTAAAATGATTCCAAATGTAAAAGTAATCGATCAGATCCTCAGATGGTGTAAAATGAATCCTCATCAATTTACACTAGTTCAGGGTCTGGCCCATATTTTGCTTCCAAGAAAAATAATATCTATCTTATAGCTGAAATTTTAAAACATGTCATTTGGAAATTCAATCTTAAGTTATTTTTGCTTCTGGCACGACATAAAAAGGCCAATATAAGACTCTATCCTTAATGAAATAGTTAAACTTTTTCCCTAATAATTAACCACTTACACCTTCAAAAGAACATCAAGTAAGAGCTACATGTCTCTCACACTGATGTCTGAGATCCCTTGCATTATATAAGTGCTAATTTTCCTGTCACAAACTGTTCAACTGATGCTCAGATGACTTACTGGAGGAGTGCCTGCTTCCCTGCAATGTGACCTCCCAGTTAGAGCCCCCCAATGGCTTTGTGACTTTCAGATTTTCTTGACAAAGTTTCTTAGAGCACTTTTTTATATTGACACCTGAGTCTGTTCAAGTCTGCTAGTTTCACAACCAATCAGTTATCTGACCAAACTCCTTCCCAGGAACTACCCATCTATTCCTGCCTGTGACAGAAGACCAGGGAGGGCAATCTGACCTCACCAGGAGGAGGACTCAGGGTCCCAGCTGGAAGTCATGCCAAAAGTCAAATCCAGAATCAAAGTCAAAAGTTATGCCAATAATCAATTGAGTGGCAGGAGCCATGCCAAACAAAAACAAAAACAAAACAAAACCAGAAACCAGGATCAAAGCCCAGTAATAGGAACAAGGAGCAAGGCAAGATGAGGAGGCAGGAACTTGGTCTCAGAGCATCAGCCACCTGCAGGTCTACTAGTTGCTTCAAGAAAGGGCAGGACTGGAAAAAAATGCTTTATATCAAGTAGTCTCCAATCAGCAGTCTGCTACAAGTCACCTGACCCTGCTGAGTCATTGAATGAAGCCTGTAGTGGTAGGGTATCAATTCAGTTCCCTCATCTGACCTTCTGATGTGAGGTGCAGGGGGTATGGCTCTTGCTTGTCAGGCCTGGGTATGAGACACACAGCATCTGACAAACCCTGTGAAGGGGTTTACTCAATGCAGGAAGGCCTTCTTGTGGCCAGGTGTGACACCGTTGTTGTCTTTCAATATGAAACCCCGCCGATGGTTGCTCACTTTCTGTACTGGTCTCTTTTCCTGTAACTCAACCAGGTCATGATTTAGCCCACCCCTTCTGGAGTAACAAAGGGTATGTAAAAAGTGCTCTAAGAAACTTTGTCAAGAAAATCTGAAAGTCACAAGCCTTTACACAGCAGGGCTAAAGTTGAATTAAGCTACGCAACTTCAGCCACGTCAATTGTGTAGCTTAAGTTGAATTAACTTAATTCGGCTTTTGGTGCTGTCTACACAGCAGGAAGTCGAAAAAATAACACTCTTCCTTTGACTTCCCTTACTCCTTGTAAAATGGGGGTTACCATGAGTAAGAAGTCCTTCAGCTCACCATTATTTCAAAATAAAGGCTTGTAGTGTAGACGCACACTATGTTATTTCGGAATAACGTAAGTGACAAACACAATTACTTCATTTTTCCAACTTTGCCTGTTGTTATTCTCAACTATAGAGCACAATTAAAAAAATTCTTTTTCCTCATTTTTTATGGATCCAATTTTTTGTCATTCCTTTTTACAATTTTTTATCTAATAGTCTTTTGAATTCCTTTTAACTCAAAGTATTTCTGTCTTTAACATTCCTTACTGTGCTTTTAGTTGCTTTGTCTGCCGTACAGTTCCCACTGCTATCCCAGAATGTGTTGAGATTCAAGCTAATGCTACATGAATCTCCATCTGTACTAACTTTGTTATGAAAAATATAATTTCACTGATTAAATCACTTCCACACGCAGAAATACCCATAAGACCTCATACTGAGTCTGAAAAAATGATTGCCGCTGCTAAGCATACATACCAAATCTAGTGTAAGCTAGCATTATTGCTACTAGATCTGCAGTCATGACCGCTACAAAATCAGATATTTTTAAAATGAACTAATTGCTAATATTGGTTTGCAATATACCATTTCTATGTCTTATTTTTTTTTTGGATCCATCAATAAATATTTGACAAAAACAACTGCACTTTTCAACTATATATGGGTAATCTTTGTTTTTTATCAATTGTCTGCTTTTTACCCCTAAGTTTATAAAATAAATCTAAAGCTATATTTAGACATTTCTTTCCATCCACAAATAATTTTATCATGAATATTTTTTTTTACTTTGTTTAGCTTTTCCTCATCTTTCAACTCCTAAATCCACATTTTAACTCAAATGGCATGTAGCACTCTAATACTATATGCATCAGTCTACCTAGTGATTTCCCAACCATCACCATAAATTTGTTTGGTACTTTTATCATTGCAAATCACATTAAATGTGGTCCAGAAAGTTAGGTCCAGTGGTTTTGTTCGTGACATAACTGTCATTTCTGTGGCACACATATGAGTGTTGTAATAAATGAGGGGTGGGAAACCTCAAGCGCGGTGGCCAGGTGCGGTTTATCAGGGTTAGCCCCTGGCAGGCCGCCAAAGGTTTTTTTTTTACCTTAACATCCTCAGACAAAGCCACTCATGGCTCTCAGTGGCCACGGTTCACTGTTCCCAGCCATTGGGAGCTGCAGGAAATGGCAAAGACCAGGCAACTACTTTCTACAGATCCCAATGGCTGGGAACGGTGAACCCAGCTACTGAGAACTCTGAGAGGCCGTACCTGTGGACACTCAGGTAAACAAAAATCTGGCAGCCCTGCAAAGGCTAACCTTGTAAGGCTAGCCCACAGGCTCGCGGTCTCCATCCCTGTAATAAATGTACTATCTACAACTTGTAGTGTCTGTGCTTATATTAAATCTATTTTTTAAAGTTTGATTTTGGTACAAACCCAAAAAGTTGGCAGCCATAGTCAATAACTGGTATGATTTAGGTTCTGTATAACATCAGTGGTGTTTTTTTATCCAGCTAACCCTTCACTCCATTAGCTCCAGCCATACTTTTAAGCAGGTTGATCCTTCCTTGCATTTATCTGTACCATAGTCTGTATGGTCTTTCCAAAGTAATTTATTATCAAATGTTACTCCTAGGAATTTGAACCTTTCAACTATGGATTGTACCTCCCTTATCCAGGACTCCCTTATCTGGCAACATCCGTCATCTGGCATGGATCATGGATGTCCATGGACCACATAGCCCAGGAACAGGGAAGCCTGGTGGCAGGGCACCAACAACTCAGCAGAGAGCCCAGTGCCTGGGAGTGATGGAACTGGCGGCACGGCAGGGAGCTCTAGCCCCAGTAGAGGCAGCGGAACTCTGGCTCCAGCAGCCGGGGAGCTCCAGAGTTCCAGCCTCGGCGCTCCACCCTGGCCCCAGCCCTGGCTGTTCAGCTCTGGCCCCGCCACAGACCCAGGTGGCTGCGGACCTCTAACCGTGGCACTCCAGCCCTGGCAGCAGTGGCATTAGCAGCATCTAGAGAGCCCTTGGGGGCTGGGGCAGCAGCAGGAGCAGGCTGGTGCCCTTAACTGGTGGCAGCATGGTCCAGAAGGGAAGGGACATCACCTGGTGCAGCAAATCCTCTCGTTCAGGACCAGTCAGGTCCTGACGGTGCTGGACCAGTGAGGTCCAATCTGTACAACTATTTGTTCTCCTTAGAAAAAGTTTACATTCCTTTGTAGCTTTTCTTTTTGTGAAGATCAGTACTTTGGTTTTAGCAAGGTATAACTTGAAATCTCATGTATTTCCACAGTCAGAAGTCTCTCATAGAGCTTTGCTGAGTCTCGTTATAGCCATCTCAGTGTTCTTGCTCCTAACCCATAGAGCACAATCATCTGCAAACAAAGGGACATCTACTCCAATTCTACTTTGTTTTGGATGACCATTTATTCCAATATCAAACAACATCATTCTTATGAAACTTTCTTGTTTTGTACAATTTTAATATTATATATTGGACACAACATTTCCAACTTTATCTGCAAAAGCCATTTACTCAAAAATTCTCTAATTTATCCATATATTGTTTTCCTTATCTCTATTACCTACTTTGTATAATAAGTCTTCTCTTCATAGCGTGTCATATACTTTTTTCAGCATATAGAAAGATAGTGATCATGGAACCTTTGTTTCTCATACATTTTTATATTTCAGTTTCAAGTTTAACAATATGGTTGATGCTGCATCTTCCTTTCCTGAAACTACTGTGTTCCTTATCTATAATGCCATTGTTTTCCAGATAGGCAACCAATCATTCTTTTACCATTTTCTCCATAATTTTATCCTCAAAGATCAAAAGGGCAATTTTTGTGGGTAGTTGCCTGATTTTCATATTAGAACTACTATGCATGTTTCCACCATAGCAATATCATTCTTTGTTCCTATATTACAGTAGAGCCCTCAAACTGCTTTCAGGAAAACATTTAAGCATTATATTGTATCTATTATCCTTACCCAATGACTTATTTTTGTCCATATCAACAGCTTTCTCACATATAAAACCTTTGATTCTATATAATGTCTTCATGTTTTCCCCAAGAACATAATAGTTTATACCACTCTTCAACTAAATATCTTTTAATCTGGCAAAAATATACTTCAGTTTTCATCATTACTCACCCTTCAAAAAGTTTCTGCTTCAACTTCTGCATTCTTGTTATCAGAACTTCTATTTTATTAGTCCCACTCAGACCTGAGATGTAACTGCTCTTATTTCAAATTCCATAAATTCTTCCAATTTGGCTGCATATTTCTGATGTTTTGGTATCTTTACTTAGCCTCCCACAATACTTTATCCAAATCTTTCTTTGATTTTTTTAAAACAATTCTCTGTGCTATTGCATTACTACTTTTATAACTAAATCTTTTAAATTAGATCTTTATTATTCATTTCACTTACTTCTTTCATTTTATTCCTTTCTTTAACTATTACTTTGCAAACCTCATTCCATCATGGAATTGAGCTTTTAGTTTTGCAGCCCCTTTTCTGCTATAAATTCCTCTCTCTATTCTAACCAGTCTGCTTCTACTTAGTTGGGATTCATGATCATTGAAGCCTGTTTTTTTATCCAGAGGCAGTCAGATAACACAACTGGGCTCTCAAACCCACATTAATCCATTCAGGGCCGGTGCAGGGTGCACACTTCAACACAAGACCACATATCCTCAAACATAGATGTCTGTCTGCTTACTGAACTATCTATTTCTTCACTTTGTTTAAAGATTAAAGCATGGGTTCCTAAACTGAGGGGTGTGAAGAAATTCCAGGGCGTGAGGAAACCCAGCCCTCCCCCGTCAATCCCCCTGCAAGTTTTGCTATTTTTGTTTTTTGGCCCTGATCAGTTCCTTTTTTTTCTTTTCCTCAGCAAGACTTGCTGCTATTTTTGGGAGGGTGGGGGTGGTGGAGACGTGAGAGTTTCTCAAAAATCAAAAAGGGGGCATGATGCCAAAAAGTTTGGGAACCACTGGACTAAAGGAAAGCAAGTCAACTTTATATATCATGGGCTACTATTCCTGGCCCTCTCCCTGTCATTTCTCAGGTAATTTCCAGAACTGCTACCAACATTTCTCAGCCTCATCATATAACTGAGCAGAGAGCAAATGTTTTAATCTTTCATATCACCAGTTTATGACTATAGGAGGAAAACTCTCAGTGCAATGCTTTTAATGGACTAAACACCCTTTGAGGAAAAATGTTTCCCCTTCAGATGAAACCATACTCCTATGCAACATGAATAGTAGGTTAGTGTGTAAAGTCTTTGTGATTCTCCCACCACCTTTTACAATCTACAGCACTGTAAGAAACTAAGGGACAGAGAATCCACTTGAAATTGGCTATATGCTGGCAACCAGAAAATGGAAGGCAAAGGCTTCCTTCTGAGGTACAGGGATTGTTTAGATTTCTTGAAGAAAAGAGACAAAAAAGGATATCCCCATTTAACACTCTGTGCAGGGAGGATTATTATTTTACAGAGCTGACTGACTCTGTAAAGGATGATTAATCACCTGTGAAGCTATGCTGCCATGCAGCTTAGAGGGAACACCAGTCATGGACTGCACCTTTCTGTTACATTAATGAGGAGGCCAGGAACTGGGTACAGGATCTGAGAGGGTTTTTGGGTGCAGGAGGGAATTCTAACCTGGGACAGGAGTTTAGGAGAAGGAGCAGACTCTTGAAGGGAGTTTCAGAGCAGGAGAGGGTTGTGACCTAGGGCATGAGTTAGATTGCAGGAGGGGTTGGCAGATGTAGGTTCTGTCCTGGAGACACTTAACAGCATAGGCTGCTCCCAGCTGGTGGCACAGTGGGGCACTCAAGCACTTCTGGGAGTAGTGTGACTGCAACCACGGCAGGTAGGCCACCTAAGTGCCCCACTGTGCCATGGGATATTTTCTTCTGGCTTGGGCCCAGAGGGCCACGGTGGGCCAAAGAAAAAGGTATGCCTACATGTTTGCAATGCTGCCTACATTTCATGCTTCAGGTTTGTGCCATCACTTTTTATAACCCAACACGTTTAAAAAAACCCAAACAAACCCTGAGGGCCAGAGAAGCCACATTAAATTGACTGCATGCGGGCAAACAGAAGGTGGAAGGCAAAGGGGGTCCTTCTGAGCTGGGTGGGTCATTTAGGTTTTTAGAATAAAAGAGACAAAAAAGGTTATCCCCATTTAACCGCAGCCATTGAGAGCTGTGAGTCTGGAGCTGAGGACAGGGGCAGCACACAGAGACCTGCTGCCCATCTCCCTCAAGGACCATGCAGAGACACACTTGCCAGCAGCCTCCAGCCATGGCACTTATGGAGTGGCATGACTGTGACAGCAACAGGCAGGCAGGCTACCTGAATGCCTTGCTGTGCCACAGGATAAATTCCTCCGGACCCAGCCTGAGGGGTAATGGAGGGCCAGAAAAATTTTTTAGCAGCTTGATTCCAGCCCACTGGCCTTATTTTGCCCACCCCAATATAGTCTGACCTCTTGCAGAATACAGGCCATAGAGCCTCACTCATTAATTCCCTTAGTAGCTTATTAACTTATCGTGTCAGATAAACATCCAATTCTGATAAACATTCCAAATAATACAGTGTATATCACATCCTGTAGTAAATTGTTTCTATGGTTAAATATCATCACTGTTAACAGTTTGCACCTTTATTTCCAATTTGAATTTTTCTTGTTTTAATTTTCTGCTACTAGATCTTGTTGTGTTTTTGTCTGCTAGATTAGAGAACCTTCTATTCTCAAGGAGAGTTTAGTTTCAGGCCTCTGAATGTTTCCATTTTGTACCAGTTCTATGAGAGTGGATAAGATCTGTATTTTCAGCACCTAATTCTAAGATAATTCACCATAAAGTTCTATACTTCCAACTTGGTAACTTTTTTTCTGAGGTCCAGGTCTTCTGTGTGAACTTAAAAGTGACTGTAGAAATAAAACGTGTAAGAAAACCTTTTTCAGCATTGCCATGCACCATATTATACCAAAATTGCTAAGGTTTTCCAGAGAAAGAATGGAGGGCTATGGTTTCTGGCCTCTACATTGTTCTAAATAGTTATGTGATCTTTCATTTATATCCGAAGGCCTCTGGAAATACAAAAATGCTATTCTTCTTATACAATATCTTTAGTCAACTGGGAAGCAAGTATTTCCCTGTTATTCTCTACTTGGCTGAAACTTTTGCAGAGAGGCAGTGACCTTATACTAAGAGACACTTACTCCTTCCTAGACTTTCCCACCCCAGCAGTGCTAGGTAGATGCCTCAAAAACAGTCACAGGAGCCTATTTTGAGGACTTTAATAATAGCTCTGTTAAGCATAAATATATTACAGCTGCTTTTGATTTAGAAAGTGTTCAACAGATTGTCAACAACTAAGGCACTCTCATAAGAGCAGTACAGTGCAGAAGTATATTACCTATCCAAACTGAGGGAAAAAATGAGTAAGAAAGGATCAACCATGTGGCTGTAAAAAAATATATGTTATGTCAGTTTAGGAAGTTGTATAACCATTCATTTCATTTCACAGACATATGATATGATAGCAAAAGGCTTAAAAAGGGACACCTAGTGTAAGAACCTCCTATAGCTAATCCCCATATATTTTGCTAGATGCTGCATAATAATAAAACTTATTTTTTACTCCCACAGTATTTTCATAGAAGGCAGAAGTGGATAATGATGCATTCACTATCCACTATGATTACTCCTAATTCTTGAATATGTTCTCTCCTTTCCAGTTCTCCATGGTGTTGGAAAAGGTATTGAAGTACTGGCCAAAAAAGGACTTTCTTATCCAACCCCACTGGCAATACTCTATTGGTGCAACAATTTCTGACAGGCTTCCATACAATTCTGAGAAAACTAGCCATAGGGATGCTTACATGAAAAGCACAAGGACAAGCTATACAACTCCACAGTAAGGGTTCCCTGCTGATTGCTTCTGTTATTAGGAAATGTTCACAAAATGCAGTGTTTCAGAAGCACTGTCAGACTTCTTCCTTCAGCTTTGAAATACACAGTCAACAGATCAATACAGTGGATTAACTCAAAATCAGGAAATAAAAATTACCTCTTTTGAATTTCGCTCTCAGTTCATGATTATTTGGTCAGCAAAGTCATATTAGCTTCTGTTTTCCCTGGTATAACTAGAACTAGGGAATTTTTTATATGAGTCACACTAAATATGACCACACTTGGGTACTTTTATGTTTAGATATTGTAAATCACATCTAACTAGTCCTAGAATCATACAGCTGGAAGAGACCTCAGGAGGTCATCAAGTCCAGCCCTGTCCAAGGCAGGACCTATCCCAACTAAATAAACCCAGCCAGGGATTTGTCAAGCCAAGACTTAAAAACCTCTAGGGGTGGAGATTCCACCAACTCCCTAGGTAACCCATTCCAGTGCTTCACCACCTTCCTAGTGAAATAGTTTTTCCTAATATCCCCCACTGTAACTTGAGACCATTGCTCCTTGTTCTGCCATCTGTCACTATTGTGAACAGCCTTTCTCCATCCTCTTTGGAACCTCCCTTCAGGAAGTTGAAGGCTGCTATCAAATTCCCCCCTCCCTCTTCTCTTCTGCAGACTAAACCCAAATCCCTTAGTCTCTCCTCATAGGTCATGTGCTCCAACCCCCTAATCATTTTGGTCGCCCTGAGCTGGATCCTCTCCAATGAGTGCACATCCCTCCTATAGTGAGGGGCCCAGAACTGGACACAATGCTACAGATGTGGCCTCACCAGTGCAGAATAAAGGGGAATAATCACTTCTCTAGATCTTCTGGCAATGCTCCTCCTAATGCACCCTAATATGCCCATTAGCCTTCTTGGCTACCAGGGCACACTGTTGACTCATATCCACCTTCTCATCCACTGTAGTCCCCAGGTCCTTTTCTGCCGAATTGCTACCTAGCCATCCAGTCCCCTGCCTGTAACAATGCTTGGGATTCTTCTGTCCCAAGTGCAGGACTCTACACTTGTCCTTGTTGAACCTCATCAGATTTCTTTTGGCCCAGTCCTCTAATCTGTCCAGGTCACTCTGGATGCTATCCCTGCCCTCCAGCATATCTACCTCTCTTCCTAGCTTAGTGTCATCTGCGAACTTGCTGAGGGTGCAAGCCATCCCCTTATCCTGGTCATTAATAAAAATGTTGAACAAAACCGGTCCTAAAACAGATCCTTGGGGCACTCTGCTAGAAACCGACCTCCAATCTGACATCGAGCCGTTGCTCACTACCCATTGGGCCCGACAGTCTAGCCAGCTTTCTATCCATCTTACAGTTCATTTATCCAATCCATATTCCCTTAACTTGCTGGCAAGAATATTGTGCAAGACTGTATCAAAAGCTTTGCTAACATCAAGGTATATCACATCCACTGACTTTC
>CM057845.1:197553795-197567743 GCA_030068395.1 Apalone spinifera
CAAGTCTCCATTATTCCAATCAAATCACAGTTCTTTGACTGGGCCAGGGTTTCCTGTTTGTTTCCCTGGCTTCTTGTATTTGTGTACAAAACCTTAGATAGCCAGTTGATCGCCCTACCTTCCCCATCCGAATCAGGGGTCCTCCCTTGTTGCTCGGTCTTTCATGAGTTTCTTCCAAGTATCCGACTTCCTCACTTACCTCAGGGCTTTGATCACCATCCCCCAACGAATCTAGTTTAAAGCTCTCCTCGCTAGGTTTGCAAGCCTGCCCGCGAAGATACTTTCCTCTCTTGGGTAGGTGAATCCCATCTCTTGGTTAGATGGATCCCAATTCTTCCTAACAATGCTTGTGCCCGGAACAGAGACCCAGGGTCAAAGAACCAAAGCTTTGTCTCTGACACAACCTGCGCAACCATGCATTTACTTCCTCAATTCGACAATCCCTACCTAGACCTTTTCCTTCAACAGGGAAGATGGACGAGAACACCACTTGCGCTTCAAATTCCTTGATCTTTCTTCCCAGCACTACATAATCTGCTGTGACCTGCTCAAGGTCATTCTTGGCCATATTGTTAGTTCCTACATGGAGAAGCAGGAAGGTGTAGCGATCCGAAGGTTTGATCACTTTTGGAAGACTCTCGGTCATAACCTGAATGCGAGCTCCCGGTAAGCAGCACACTTCTTGAGATTTCAGGTCCTCTTACAGACATGTTACATTTGCATGTCTCTTAGGTCTATGTTGGCCTACTTTGTGGTGTTTACACTGGATCTCTTAAAACAAATTATTTTGTGAAATAAACAATAATGTCTAATAGAGTACTACAGATTTCTCCTTTCTGAAAGGACAAAACTTAGTCTGGACTATTAATACTGAAAATGGCTTACTTTCTCTATTTTTACCATATAGTTATAAAATAAACCAATTGGGATATAAATATTGTACTTATATTTTAGTGTATAGATATAGAGCAGCATATACAAGTCATTTATGAAATTTTAGTTCACACGTACAAAGCACTTACTGGTAGTGCTTTGTATATAGACTTTTGTAAAACTAGGCAAATATCTAGAGTAATTGATGTACCACCAGAAGACCTCTGCACGCTCCCAGGAGTATACATACTCAGGGCTTGCCAAGCGGCGGCGAGCCCTGCTCACCAGCCGTGCAGAAGCACACGCTGCGCATGCACTGACCGCGCTGCGCAGCCGCACCAGGCTATAATCTACTCACCACAAGCGAGTAGATTAACCTATTTGTCAAGCCCTGCACATACTCCTGGTTGAGAACCACTGTCCTAACAAACCAGCTGATATCTGTATCTATTTTATATACTTAATCAAGTCTTGACTACATTAGGCCTTTTGGACCTGTGGTTCCCAATGGGTATATCTCCACCAGTGGTAACCTGTCTGAGTCCGACTCTTGTCAAGACTACTACTTCCAACAAGTGAACTGCACTCAGTGGGCATTGTGAGTCTGTAAAATCCTACTACAGACAAGAACATAGTGAAATGAAGGGGTTATTTCAAATTCTTTGTCCAATTGTATATGTAATGACATACTTTCTATCAACACTTCTCCAAATGCATACTAAAACAAAATTAGATCAGGAACAATGCCTTGACTAACATTCTTTTTTAGTAGACTGATTAACACCCACAGAACACACACACACACACACACACACACACTCAGAAAGAGGAGACTGATTCACTAAAGGAAGGCAAAGGTTGTCAAATAATTTATTAAGTAAATAATGTTCAACAGTCATTATTGCTAAGTTATAATGATGCAACATTGGCATTAATTTTTCCACATTCCCTCCCCCTTCTCCTTTTTTGTGTTTTAAATATAATCTCAGTCCTCATCACCAAAATCAGTAAAAGCAGGAGTACTGAAAACTGTTCTTCAGCAGTGAGAAGTTTAAATCTTATTTCTGTTTAACAACAGCATCAAGAATGGTGGTGGAAAAAAGTTTATTAAAGGCTTTTCTATAAATCCAATGCCATGTTGTGAAAATAAAAGAAATGAGGCAAGGCTTATGGACTAGTGCCATAAACTTTTAAGATACAAATTGGTAAAAATGAAAATCCTTGTCTACTTTGAAAGCTCTTTTTTATTGTAGTGCAATGCCCCCTGCAGGAATAAATTGATTCTTTGTTTCCAAACATATTAGGGCTCTCACAGTGCAGACTGAATGGGGAATTTCATCAAATGAAGACAAGCAATGTATTCAAGAATTCTGTTAGTTGTAATTACAATATTTGAATCACATCAAATTCATAAAATAAATCCGCATAAACCAGAAAACCAAAACTAAAAACAGCTGATGCATTTTGCATGGTTTTCACAACACAGTACAGAGAAAAAGGTACGATGGGAATGAATTAAGGATAATTTGTCTCCTGCCCTTGTCAATAGCTCGCAAGAAGTTTACATGCGGGAAGGAAGGAATGGTGATACTATACTCAAGATTCTGCTATAATCCCAAATTTCTAAGTACAATCCCAAATTATCTTGGTGTTTCTTCTCAATTCACCAGAAGTGAAATAGTTAACAATGTTGGGCCAGAACATCAACTGCTATAAATTGATATAGCCCTATTCATTGAGGTTACACTGTTTTGGCATTTGGCCCAGTGACTTTAACTTGTCATTATTATATTTCAGTTCACTCAAACACACTTTAGGATCACATGCTGGACACCTCCAAAGGGCCCTAATAATTGAGCTTTTCACAGAGGATCCAAGGGGAATAGATAGACCCACTCCATCCCCTAACCCAGGATCTTGGCCTGAAACAACTGTAGCCACTACAGTGACATTGGTTCAGTTATTATTTGATCCAAATCCATTGGCCCATCCCTAATCACAAAGTTAAAATTACTTCAGCAAAGATCTTTGGAAAGAAATTGTTCACAGGTTAGTTGTTTGGTGAAGAACAAAGCACACAGGAGATGGAATGAAGTTAAGTAGCTGCCTTTTCAATCTATGAGTGGTGCTGGTAGCCAATGTTTGGTGGCCATATCCCCCCACTACACCAAACCCTGGGAATCATACAAGCAGAAATGCTTTTTGATAGGTGTTGGGACATAATTGAAATATGGCCAGACAGTGGCAAGTGTCAAGGGAGGGGAAAGTTATGTAAGCACACATCTGAACGTTGTAGTCACTCTTTTCCTCTTCCTCTTTCCTTCTCTTTTCGTGTGTCAGTTGCTTGAACATTTCTCATGATTCATTTTAGGCTTTTACAATATCCCAGTGTAGCTGTCACTGCTGTCCTGATTTTCTCCACCTGCAAACCTGCTAAATCAGCATTGCAGAGGTCAGTTCATCTTATCAGTAACTAAGAGGAAGTGTTTTCCAAGGGTTTTATTCATCTAATAGATAAGAGTCTTGCAAGCAGTGACTATAATCTTTGAGTGTACCTCTTGGCATACTGGGGAGTATAAAAGCATTAGATTGTTGTTGGTGTTTTGTTGTTTTTAATCAAAAGGCCAGCTTACTTGGACTTCAAATATATGGACAGATGGCAATATTAGATTCACTTTTTTTTCCTGGCAGAATGTGTTTAATATTAGAAATAGCTTAGGAATGTTCATCAATCTTACTGAAGAATTTGGTTATTAATCTGACCTCTATAAAAGGTACCAAATAGAGATGTGTTCATATTCCTTCCAAATGTTATTGACATTTTCAGGTTTATAAGGATCGCATTGTGTATTGATAATGAATTCTTTTTTCATGTAACTGGTCTAGCCTTATAAATAATGTCCAGGAAAATGCTGAAGTTGTCATATTTCAAGTGTCAATTTGGGACTAGTCCATCTAATTAATTTTATTTGCAATACATTAAATATTCTGATGTGCACTAGTAAAATTTCCCTACTTGATACATAAGTAGCCCTGGTGGACACTCCATCTGCAGGAAAAACCTCTACTGTTCCTTCTGTAGCCATGTCTTAAAGGCACAGGCACCCTGGGCAGCCATTGTGGCAGAAAGGAAGGCAGAGCAAGCCTCTGACCACACAACTCTCCCTGAATTTCTGCAAAGGAAGCATGGCACAAGCCCAAGACCCCCGAGACTCCCAAAGTCCTTCCAAGGACCCATCCCAAGACTCATCCAGGAGCACAAAAAGGCGAGCTCCAGCCTGGTCAGAGTCCTGACACTATTGGAACTTTGGGGAGAGGAGGAATCCCTGCAGGCTCTGTATTCCCGATGCAGGAATGCAGACATTTACGCCCGCATGACAGAGGGGCTGACAAAGAAAGGCCATTACCCCCTGAACTTTGGACCAATTGCAGGCCAACGTGAAAGAACTGAGGCAGGGCTATGGCAGGGCCTGTGAGAGCAGCTCCACCTCCAGGGAAGCGCCTCAGCATTGCGCATACTTCCAGGACCACAGAATCTTGGGTGGACAGAATACTGGGGAGTGGGGAACCCCTTTCTGCACGGGTTCTTGTCGAGTCTAGGTTGCAGACACCCATTCAGCACTGCCAGGAGGTGGCTGAGGACAACCCAGAGGAGTAGCAGCTGCAGGATGAGGAGGAGGAGGACCCCAACAGAAGTGTTGTCAGCCTCACCCTGGAGCCGGTCCCCCAGACCCAGGAGGCCTCACAGGCATCTTCTGACCCTGGTAAAGGAACATCAGGTGAGTGTGGTAAAGTTGCCACACACACAGAACGGGGGAAGTGGGAGAACAGGGGATGCAGCCCAATCTTCACGTGCCATGCTCTGCCTGGACAGCTTGCACCTTTCTGTGCATGTGAAAGCACGTTCAGTTCTAGGGCACACATGGGCAGCTGCTCAAAGATCGGGGAGGGCCCCACACATGTCTGACCCCAGGGAGGAACTGTGGGAAGCAGGCTGGTCACAAGGGTGCACGCATGACACCACACAGACCACCGAAGGGTCACACATAGCACTTGGCCATGTATGCATGTGCAACACAACAATCGCTGCCACGGGCAGGCAGTGGGTGGGGGCCCACTGCTCCAGGCCCCTCTCCTATACCTGGGGACACACTGTGGCTGGACACTTCCATGGGCTGCCTGGCCCCTGTGGGAGTGTTGTGGGGGAGGAGGGGATGTTGCCCTAGCCACCTTGGGGCCCTTGTGTGGCCGGGGCTGCAGGCCAGGCCATACGTGGGCTTGCAGTGAGAACATTGGGGGTCACTGATCACAAGCAGAGACAGTATGTGCATGCATGATCGACCACTTCTCCCTCTTATCCTCCACAGCAAGACCTGCTGGAGCAGACCAGCGTGCAACACCTGTACCACCACCCACCCGGGCCCGAGGAAGCCACGGGCACTGGTGGATCCATATGGACCTCATGCGCAGGCACGTTGAGGTCCTGGAAAGGATGGAGGAGACCATGGCAGATGGGACATGGTCAGAAGCTCGGTGGCACGACCACTTGCTGGACGAGCTCGTCCAGCACCAGTTAGCAATCTGTGCCACTGGGGAGGCCATGGGTGTCCCAGGTCCTGTCCCTGTTGCCGTTCCTTCCGCTCAGCCTACTCCGGCCCCCACTACTCCCTCTTCCTCCCCCTCACCCACCACCCATCCTCAACCCCTGCTATCACAGACCCAGCTACAGCCTCCCCGCAAGTCCCTACTGTCCCAGGCCCCACGGACATCTAGGGCCATGGACCTGAGGAGCCAGGCTTTTGTGGGCCAGGCAACACGCTCAGCCCTAAGCCTCCTTCCCCCCTCCAGATTTACAGACCCCCTCCTCCCCAGTTAAAGAGACTTCATTATATTTACAAGAAAGTTTATTTTTGAAAACACTTTATTTTGTTAGTAAATGTTTCATTGCACACTGTTTGAGGGTTTTTCAATACACAGAATGTTTTTCTCAGAAAATCTGGTTTGGTTGTGTGTTAACTGTCCAGAGACTGGTGCAGGGATGGGTTGTGGAAGGAAAGGACTTGCAGGGGGGCCCTATTGCGGACGGCCTGGGAAGCGTCATTGGGCTCCTGCTGAGAATCTCTCACACAGGGACTCCCGGATGCTGACCCCTAACCGATGTGCTTGGCAGATGGCAGCTGTCCAGACCTGCTCGAACTGCCTCCCCTCGACATCAGCCGTGTCCCCCACTCTGGGAGGAAGGCCTCCCCTTTGCTCTCCACCAGGTTGTGGAGCATGCAACATGCAGCCACCACCTCAGGGATATTGCATTCCCCCATGTCGAGGCAAGTGAGCAAGCACCTAAACCTCCTCTTCAGCCGCCCAAAGGCGCATTCCACCTGCAAGCGAGCCCAGTTAAGGTGCACATTAAATTGCTCTCTGCTCGTATCCAGATGGCCAGTGTAGGGCTTCATGAGCAAGGGCATAAGAGGATACTCCGCATCGGCCACAATGCACTTTGACATCAGCATGTCTCCAACCACAAAATTTTGCTGCAGGAAGAATGTTCCAGCCTGCAACCTGTGGTACAGGTAGGAATTTCTGAAGATGCGGGCATCATGTGCCCCGCCTGACCACCCAACACAAATGTCCGGTGGTCGACCAGGGCCTGCAGCACCATGGAGAAGTAGCCCTTTCTGTTTATGTACTGGGCTGCTTGATGGGGCGGTGTGCGGATCAGGATGAGAGTCCCATCGAGCGCTCCTCCGCAGTTCGGGAATCCCAGCCCAGCAAAGCCGGCCACGATGGTGTCCAGGTCTCCAAGGCAGACAATCCTGTTCAGCAGCTCCAAGTTGATGGCCCTCACCACCTGCAGAAATAAGACACATAGAAACACACAGAACAGGAAGTTAGAGGGGGTGCCTGAGTCCTTGGGAGGTGCCCCCATCCCTCCCCCCCCCAAGACTCCAAGAGCCCCCTCCTCAGGCAGCCCCTCCCAGCAGTAGGACAGGGTCAGGCCAGCCCTCCCCCATTCCCACTCCATCCCCCACTCCCTCTGCCCTTTCCTGACAGTCCCTCTTTTACAGTCCCCCTACCCTGCATGGACTGTCCCAGAAGTAGGTCTCCCCACACCAAACTGGTATCCCACTGAACGGTAGCTGTCAGGGGTGGCCAGCTTCCTGAGGGCAGTAGCCACCCTCTTCTCCAGGGGGATGGCGGGCCGCAGGTGGGTATCCTGTTGTTGCAGGGCAGGGGCGAGCCAGGTACACAGCTCCTAGAATGTGGCCTTACGCATTCAGAAGTTTCGGATCTAATGCTGGTCGTCCTACCGCTCCATGACGAGCCAGTCCCACCAGACTGAATTTGTGTCCAGCCTCCAAAATTGCCTCTCCAGGAATAAGCTGGGTGGCAAGGCCAGTGGTGCTGGAGCCCGAGCAAGGGGCTCAAGGCTGGGTTCTGAATCAAGATCTGGCATTATGATGGTCTTATGTAGATGCAGCAGAACTTGAAACATGACAGTGTGGGGCCATCGTCTGCCCAGGGGCAGCCCCGGCTCCATGGCAAAAATAAGATTCTAAAGCACAAAAACCAACCAAAAACCAAACTGCCATTGTGTCCCAGAAAGCAGAGCATCCAAAGCAAGCACTGCAGAAGCTTTGTTGTCCCTCTGGGACGTAGGCAAGCCAGCTGCAGCAGCAGAGGAACAGCTGTCCAGAGGGGTCCTTTTAAGCACACGTCTCTGCAAAGAGCATGCTGCAGGACCCGGAAGTATAGGCTGCCCCTATGACCTGTCAGAAGTGGTTCCAGGTGCCCTTTTTTCGACAGAGTGTCCAGGCAGTTTGGATGCTCTTTTTTGAAAAAGGGGATCGCTTTTTCGATCCGCTTAGTGCAATCTAGACGCTCTTTTTCTAAAGAGGCTTGTAGTCTAGACATACCCTAGGAGTCCTTGTGAAACAGGAATGTTGGGGCCTAGAGGCTCAGAGGCAGTGAGGCTGCTTCTACCCTAAAGAGTAAAATTCTGGTATCTGCCACACTAAAGGATTCCTCCAAGAGACTGTTTGAAAACTGGAGAGCAACACAGATCCTGTAGATCACAACCCCACCTAGGTTCTGTTATACCTTTAAAGGCATGCAGTTGTGTCCCCCAAAGCATAGTCAAATTCAAATTTCTTGTAAAGGACCAAATAAAAATCAACAAGATACATTTAACATTTATTCTGATCTAGATCCAATGGGCAGAATAAGATAAGAAAACTGTAACAGTTAAAAATGTGTAGAGGTCAATTTGTCTTGTGTGTTAGGACATGTCTACACAGCAGCATTATTTTGGAATAACGTCAGTTATTCTGAAATAATGTATTGTGCGGCCACACAGCAAGCCTGTTCTTTCAAAACAAATTCAAAATAATGGGTTCCTTACTCCAACTCTTGTAACCCTCATTCTATAAGGATTAAGGGAAGTTGGAGGAAGAGTGTTCTATTTCGAAATAAGTGCTTTGTAGACATGCCCAAATTTGAAATAAGCTATTTCAACTTAAGTTTCACAATCAGCATAGCTCAAGTTGAATAGCTTATTTCAAGTTTAGCCCCGCTGTGTAGACATGCCCTTAGAGTCCAAGTTCTCAGTTCATAGTTCTCTCTGAACCTATGCAAAGTTTTATCTTTGCTTTTCCCACAGTAGCATGTCAATCAGTAAATGGTCTCTCCCAGGTGCAGTCCCCCTAATTCACAACGTCACTGTGAGTCTGCTCCCCTCATAAGGCATTAGAGACCAACAGTTTGTGGAGAGGAGGGGAATACCTTAATGTAAATGTTTCCAGTTAAATCCAGAGAATAAGGCAGAAGGAATATTGAAGGAATAATTGTCCAGTGAGATTTGATCTTATATGCTTATCATGTCAAATGAAGCCTCCATTTTAAAATGCCAATGGATACCAGTGAGGGAACTGTAGCAGCAACAGCTCTGGTCAAGAGATATGTTTATTATCTATTGATATGTCTATCTACATATCAACTCATTTGGCTGTCATTATTATATGTAATGTCTGTAGAAAAGTGCCTTAGGCAAAGCCTAGACAAGCTATCCCTTTGGCCTTCAAATGGCACTTTTTGACAGAGCAGAGCATTGAAACTGGAGCTAAATTTTAAAATGTTCACCAAATATCTCCACAGGCGTGTGACAAGTGTCCTACTCTGAATTATTCTAGTTTTTAAAAGAAGAAAATGCCTCTCAGATAATCAGCTTTATTTTAATTATTTTTTTTTAAAAGTTGCCTACTTACACAAATCTGGTGAAGTTTCTTGCCATATACCCTACTATATGATTAGGTTTTTCTATTGGGTTGGAAAAACCTAATCTCTTGGGCAAGGAGGATAAAACTTAAATATAAAAGGTATTCTAAGCATTGTTGTATTGAAAGAAAGAAAGAAAGAAAGAAAGAAAACTAAACAGCTAATATAATGATAAGGATGAGAAATTAAATTCTAAAAATGAAATTCAGAAGCAATATGCTCTGTCTTTAAAAAGACTTTGTATCGTGTCATAGGTACAGTACACAATTTAAATGTATGGTAGTGTATTACTACTGACTGTCATCTGACCCTAATTATTTTAAAAAAGCTACTCCCTTTGTCTTGTTAATGTTTTTGCTGTTCATCTTCACATAATTTAAAATAAAATATTGAGTATTTGACATAATACAATACACATGTACTTTTGTACTTGAAGAATTTCTTTATTTTACTAGCAGCTCTTCATTTTTATAACCTTTACATGGTATTAACCTTGTTCTTCAATAGATACTCTTGTTTCATCCTGTTGTTATTTGAAAAAATAAGAAACCATTATATGAAAATTACTAATAGAAACAAATGACTTGTGTGATAAAAGTGAGGACTATTTACCAGATGGAGACAGCTTTTAGCTTATGGGCATTTCTCAGCAAAAGTAGTTCAGGGTCCCCAATGTTCTAAGTCAATAAATTTTTAGATCACTCATAAAAGAATACAGAAAAATGCTACAGTGCATGCCACAAAAATGTTCAATGTGAACACTTGATCCTACTTAACCAGATGTTTTCCAAAAATGAAGTACTGCTTAGATTTTATTGAGATTTGCAAAATACTAAGTTTCATGTTTCAGTCTGCAGCTCTTGTTAACTGTGTGTCAGAAACTCTGTTCAGAACATCTGGGGAAAGGATGTAACTTGCGTGTACACATACACACAATCTATTTGTTCAACTTGAGGTCACACTCAAGTGTTTGCAGGATCTGCTGTTAAGTGTTTGAAAGATGAAATGTTCATGTTGTTGTAATTCTTGGTATAATAATATTTATTTAAATCCAAGGGATGAAAATGTAGCATGAAAAGTAATAATAATTAGCACTTCCATCACATTTTTCATCCATAAATCTTCACTTTTTACAATGCTTGGTAGGAAAGTATGATTTTTCTGGTAGGAGAACTGCAGCAAACAGAGGTATAACCTTGACTTTTAAACTCAAGCCTCACTGGTCTGTTTCTTATAAGGTCTGGGACTTAAACAGCCTCTCGGCAAGTGCAGAAAATAAATATACCCTCTCATTCTTTGCTCACTTGAGCAAGGCCAGCCATAAACTAGCCCTAAATTTTCTATTAATGTAAAATCTTGCTTTAACTGGCTATCTATGGCAGAATCCAAGTTAGCCATCCAAGGGATGTTACAGAGACATATTACAAGCTGAACTGGCATCTAGGGGTGGGTCTACACTGCAGGGCTTAACTCAAAATAAGCTACGCAAATTGAGCTATGTCAATTGCATAGCTTATTTTGAAATAAGGAGCATCTACACAGCACTTATTTCAAAATAGAGCACTCTTCCTCTGACTTTCTTTATTCCTTGTACAATGAGGGTTACAGAAGTCAGAGTAAGAAGTTCTCCAGCTTTACAATATTTTGATACTATTTCAAAATAACTGCCTGCTGTGTAGATGTGGACTAAGTTATTTTGGAATAGCGTTGCAGTGTAGATGTACCCTAGGGCTGCATCTAGACCGGCATGATTTTGTGCAAAAGTGAGTGCTTTTGCACAAAATCTTGCCGCCTGTCTACACTGGCCACTAGTATTTGCGCAAGAACACTGACTTTGTAATGTACAAAATCAGTGTTTCCTGTGCAAATACTGTAACGCTCCCGCTCAGGGAAAAGCCCTCTTGAGCAAGAGGGCCAGTGTAGACAGCTACCTTAATTTCTTGCGCAAGAAAGCCCGGTGGCTAAAATGGCCATCGGAGCTTTCTTGTGCAAGAGAGCGTCTATACTGGGCACGGATGCTTTTGCGCAAAGGCACATGCCAGTATAGACCCTCTCTTGCGCAAATACTTTTAACAAAAAAACTTTTCCGTTAAAAGTATTTGCGCAAAATCTTGCCAATCTAGATGCAGCCTAGGTGATCTGGGTGAAAGTAATGCCAGTTAAAAATATGTAACAAAATTGCATTACAGAAAATTAAATTATAGTTCAATAAATTACAGTGCTACACCTACCCAATGTGTAATCAGCACTTGGTTTCAGCTAAAACATATTCATGTTTTGCTATATGCATTAATTTGCAATTTAGGATCAGCACAAAGGGCTTTTCTGTCCCTTAACAGAAAGAGAAACAATATATTCTATTATCTAAGGTACTGATTTCATAATGTCTCCAGTAAAATAATGCATACTACTTTGTGTTATTCTGGCTTCTCACTTAAGGTCTCTGGAAAATCACCAACAGTTTGTTAGAACTTTATCTAAAGGCATTTGTCTTTTCTGGGACTGATGTCTGAAAATAAATCCAATACATCAAAGATGTTTCATACCTGATTTGATTAAATATACAGAAGATGATTAGGCTTTCAGGGAGAACAGCTGACATAAATAATATCCTGGTTCTAAAATTTGGACTTTAGGAGTGAGTTGATTCCTTATGATGAGAGATATGAATGAATATCCCATTGCAGGAGATTATTTTTTAGACTTGATTAATAAAGTATTTTTACCTGCTTTTCACCTTAAATAAAATCGGAGAAGGCTAAAAGCAAAGCTCATAACACAGACAGATTTCTCCACTTTCAGAGTTTCAACTAAACACAGCTCTTGGCTCTCAAGTCAAATGCATTTTCTCAGTGCTCTGTGTCCCTGGAAGCTAAAATGATGGATGGTGGAAGATGTAAGTCATTTCAGCCTGTGTGTTGCAACAAATCCAGTCACAAACAAAGAGTTAACTCTGAATTTCCTGACTTATGTCAGTTTGTTATGACCTTCTTGTCATTTCTGTACTGACAGAAACAATACCAAATGGTGAGTTTGGAATCTAAATCCATTCTGTTTTGCTTTCCAGTTAGTTTGCTCTTCAAAGCTGATGTGGTGAAATATTTTCCACTCAAATTCATAGAAGATTAGGCAGGCAAAGATCAGTTGGACAGAACAGTCAAACATACACTGAGACAGAAATACACAAATGCACAGACAAAGCCATTTATCCCCAGGGTGTTAATGTATCACAGTCCTGTCCAATGAGCCAAGTGAGACAGAAGTGTTCTGTGCTCAAAAGGTAGACTAAGAACTTGAATACAAAGTCATTAATAATTTATGGCCCATTTTGTACATCACAAGTTGAGCCAGGAGCCTGCTTTCTTGATCTTGCACAGCTTGTAACTAATAGGTGAGAATGATTTCCACTTGGATTAGCCTGTATTGATTGCAGACCTTAAAGCTCAAATCTATTCAGTAGAAGCAGCAACAAAAATCTATTCTGTCAAGGTAACCCTTCATTTTATATAAAATGAAAATGAGTCTAAGCTCTGGATAAAATGCATGACTTTTTTAAGCACATGCCTTTATAATTACAAGTATAAAAACTAGATACTCTTTCCCTGCACTACACGTAGCTGCTAGAAAGAATACAAGTCCCTCTTTTTTTGTTCATGATTAAAATGAGTGTCTAGGACCATGAAATATAGTTCCTGCAAATATGGTCACTTATAGAGTATCATTATACTGGTGTGTTTCACTTCTGGCTTCCATAGTTAGCATTTTTTGGAATAAGTAACGCCTTGGGAATTAGGTTAGTATCAAACATGAAAAATGAGTGCTTTCCAGTAACTCAGAGGCAGCCAAATATCAGTATTAAGCCTTATTCAGACACCATGCACTTACAGCAAAACCCTGCCAAAACTAGCCATGCATCATTTCAAGCATTTAAAAATGTCTACAAAATGGTAAATAATACTGGAAACACTGAAACATTTTTAAGTGAGTTTGCAAGGAGAGAAATATTTCCAGTTTGAATTTCCCCTGTGAGGCTATTCAGACTCCTGAATTATGAAATGTGTTGCTATTCCAATAATTCTTTGGTCTCCCCTAATTCTTCAGCACTCTAACTAAAAAAAATCCTAAAAGATAAAGAAAAAAAAATTTGTTACCTATTTGCAGAAATCCATAGTAAAAAGCAGCCATCCTTTAAGTACTGTATTTAATAAATAAAGTTTTGTAGGCAAAGTACATTAAGTTTATTAAAAAAAAAAAGACCTCCTTAAGCTTGCCAAAAGCTGACTAAAAATGTTATCCTAAGAAATAAAATAGAAAGGTTACAATCCTCAGATTTAATAGCTTATAATGTCTTTTACATGTCTTATTAAACAATTATAAACTAAAATTGGTAGTTTTTAAATAAATAAATAATATATGCAGTTAAAAGAAGCTTTTGCATAAAATTCACACCATACTGCTCAGAGCAAATTAAACAGTAATGAATAGCAAAAGTAAACTTTCTTAAGTCAATGTTGAGAAAAAAAGAAATAAATGCTTGGTTTAATAATAAACCCTAGTGACAGCAGTATAACTTTGTGCAGTCATGCCTAGTGAAATCCTCAATAGCCAAACAAATGCTAAAGAATGGTCACGTGGTGACAACTACCAACACAATGCTTCCTCCTTCCCCCACTCCTTTTTTATAGCCATTCTAAAAAAAAATCATTGTTTCTTCACAATGAATCTGTCTATAAATAATGGATTGTGCTGGTTGCAGAAAGTTAAAAAAACTAAACACTTACATTCCCCCCTTCGCCCCCCCCCC
>CM057845.1:197567843-197579106 GCA_030068395.1 Apalone spinifera
GTCAGGTCTCAAGAGTGCCAGACCAGGGAGGTCTAGCCTGTATTTCTATATGATTGTATTACTTCCAAATGTACTAGTACAAATGTAACTTATTTATTTGTAGTACTCAGTTGCAAATAAATACATAAAACAGCTAAAACTGTCAAAATGAAGTGTAGCTGTAAACTTATTAAAGTCTTAAGTAGCTAAGATAAACTCCCCCATGTCCTCCAAAAGCAGAAATGATAATTAAAAAAAACCTCTTTGCTATAATACATCACTGAACCCCAGAGCAAAAAAAACCTTTTTCAAAGCATAAATCTACTATATATTTGAGAGAGTTTTTCTGTCTGTTCAAGAACTTCTCTCAAGTGGTAACAGCTAGGACCACCAAATTTGGTATGCAGCTTCCTCTTATCATAACTTAAAGCCAGGTAACAGTTTGGTAGTGCCAGGAAAGTAGCATGTGCCTGGAATGGGACTGCTTCTTATAAAACCTCACAGAAAAAAGGAAAATCACCAGAAAGATTAAAGAGACTAGTTGGGTTGTGCCTCCCTGCCCCCTGACTGGGACTGCCACAGCATCAAACCTTCAATCTCCCCTGTTGCCCTTTAGGGAGAGGGGGGACTGAAGGCTTCCTCTCCCTGATTCATATGGGAACATTGTTGGTTGTTCCCCTTCATCAAGAAGCAAGGGGAAAATGCACAGTTTGCTGCATTCCTCATTCTGGCCTGGTCTACACTAGACCACAAAGATCAGTTTAGGTGACACAACTCCAGCTACGCATTTTGGGTAGCTGGAGTTGGCTTATCTTAAGCCGAGCCTTGGTGGCATCCACACTGTGGGAAGCTGATGGGAACAAACGCTCCTGTCAGCTTTCCTTACTCCTTGCAAAAGGAGGAGTACCAGACGCCAGTGAGAGCTGCGCTCAGTGTTCGATTTAGAAGTATATACTAGACCCGCTAAATTGACCACCAGAAGATCAACTTCTGGAGCTTCAATCTTCCCTCTGACTAGGGAGTGCAAGGAGCAAATGAACCTGAACCTGCCACAGCTAGGGGAAATGTACCCATCACTTGGCTGTTTCCATTGGAGTTCCGGTGGCCAGGAAGACTAGCCCCAAGCTGCTGAGGTAGTCCTGTCCTTGGGGCAGCCTACATACTGAATCTCGCATCCTCAGCCCCAGCCCAGAGTAATGATTCAAATGAAGCATGTATATTTTAATTTTATTTTCCATAAAAGAAAAAATTAATTGAGTTAAAGACCCAAGCAATACTGGGTAAATCTAGTACACAAAATAAAAAAGGCAGTTTTAAAATGTAAGCAACTTAGATGTGTCATCATAACTTGCAATTTATTTTAAAAAATCAGGAGTGTAAAACTATTTAAAAAAAAGCCCAACAGCTCAGACAGCTAAAACAAACCAAGTAAATTTAAGATCTGTAATTTGTCACCCATAATGATCTGTTTACAACATCTGCTGTCCTTCCAATTCTCCCACCAGCTTCCCTTCAGCTGCCAGAACCCTGTTAGTAGAAGTCTCCACATATTGCTTCTTCTCCTTACTATTTACCTTCATACTGAGGACAGGCTGAACATAAGTTTCCCCCAGAAAGCCTTAGTAGTTAGTCACATGCTTTGGAAGGAAAATCAGGCACAGAAAAGACAAAGTTCAAACTCTCTTAAAAGGGCAATGTGGTAAAGAACTAACTCTATGAAATACAGAAATATGGTAATAATGATATAGATGGTGATGACAGGCAGATGGTAAAGTGGAATGTGGGTAAACTGATATCAGAAGTAGTAGGAATTGTATGAAAGAACACTGGTGAAAAAATATTATCAATAGAAGTAAATTTAGGGGTATATGCAGGTCTGAGTGCTATATTTTGGTGGGACGCTGGTTTTGGGTCTGGATTACGGCATCAGTTAGGGTTTAGGAGTAGGATCTGCTTTAGTACTTTATGTGGGATTTCTGCTAGGGTTATGGAGTAAGGCTAAATTCAGGGTTAGAGTGGGGTGGATTGCTTTTGAACTATGAAGGATTGGATAATTAGTGTTTCCTAATGGTGGCCAAAAGAGATGCTTTCAAAGGGTCAGTAGTCATGTTTTTAAATAGGGAGTGAAAAGAAAATGCTCAAGAGAATTTCTTGGTTGTCTGAAACTTGGAGACAAATACATGCAGCATAATGTTGGAGGTTGTAAAAATCAATAGGTTCGGAATGGCCTATTGCATTAGTGGCCAGGGGTCAACCACAGCATTTTCCTTAAACATGCTTTTTCCTTTGTTTTGTAGTTTGGGATGATAGGGTCCAGTTAAGACCAGTATTATGTTTTGATATATATAACTTTGTTCTTTCTCTGTAATGTAGCCTAGGAAACAAGATAAGTATGGAGCTACTCTACTTTGTTGTGTCTCTTGCTTCTCCTCATTGGCTCTGCATAACATTTTCAGGGTTGACGCGCTTCCCCCCACCCCACCCCACCCCACCCCATAAGCTGCTGATTAAGACAGTATGTAATGCTGATTCAACTAAAAACCAGTATTACCCTGAGTGTAATTTCTATGTGAATAAGGGTACACAAAATGGAGTCTGTGAAACTGCCATTTTGTATAAGGGATATCTTTACCACAAGTGTAGCTTCCCACCAAAAGAGCAGCGTTGCACACAATACTCTACCTATGCACTCATCTCAACATCATGTGCGCTCATCACTACAGTATTGCACCCATCACCGAAACTACACTCATCCCTCTAACTCTCTGCACACCACCCTAAAATCTTGCACTCAGCACGTTGAGCCCTTTTCCCGCCACAAGGCCAATAAAAGGCCTGGGCTGAGGAGAGTTCGGGTTCCTTTGGTCCATCTTGCTCTTTGGGTTCCTTAGGTTCCATACCCTTTTTGTTCCTGTCAGATTGAACACCATTGGATTAATGGTTGTGTGGTAAAGCCTTTTGGTTTTGACTTGTGTGCCACTCACGTGTGCAATGATCCCATGTAAGGGTTTTTGGGTTACAGTCATTACTTTTGGACGTGGACTCTATTAACCATCACCATCACCCAACTTCCAGACCAGACAGATTCGCCGACAGGCCATTCATTCCCGTATCCTGGAGAACCACTATCCAACGATCGAGGGTCTTCCAGTAGCCCTAGGCCAGAAGGCGAGGATACTGCATTAAGCGATCTCCCCGCTGGTACTCCCTCGAGGCTTAAAATTAGCCAAGAGGTAGTAGGTCGCGGACACCAATCACCTGACATTTTGTAACATATCACCTTTTTGTATTGGGATCTTTTCTACCTTCTTTATATCTTGGGATAGGGTGGGTTGCATTCATTGCTCCTGTTTTTTCTGTTTATATTCTAAAATACGTGGTTTGACCCTAAACCTTGTATGCCTGATTATTGGATCAGTAATCCGCTGGTGATAGAGATACGGATTACCAGGCGAGCCTCGCTTTTGATTCAGGGATCAGTTATTACTAATGAGAGCGAGTCTAATTCTATTCTAAATTAACATTACATCATTCACTGGGTAACACCAGAAAATAACAAACAGGGGCGGGTATAATTGTATTAATCACCTACTTATTAATAGTCCGGTAGCACTTTAAAGATTAACAAAACATGTAGATGGTATCATGAGCTTTCGTGGGTACAGACCACTTCCTCAGATGACCAGAGTGTTGGATGTCCAAAAGACATCCAAGTCTGTACAGGATAAACTTAAAAAACAACAAACCATCTGCTAGCACTTAAAGACTAACAAAACATGTAGTCATCCAACATTCTGTTCATCTGAAGAAGTGGGCTGTGCCCACGAAAGCTCACGATACCATCTACATGTTTTGTTAGTCTTTAAAGTGCTACCAGACTGTTTGTTGTTTTCTAAGTTTATCCTGACAGACTAACTCAGCTACCCCCTGAAGCTACTTATTAATATTCATTGTATGGGAGATAACATTACTAAATAAAGCTTTAGAAAAGTAGTGCTAGACATGTGAATTAACATACTAAAATAGACAGAGTGTGATTAACATCAGGTTGTTGCCACTTCGACATTGTTTTGAATGTCCGAGGAAAACATGCGTAGGCAATACAGCAGTCCTTTCTAACCTATCCGCTCCTGGGTTTCCTGTTTCTTCTCTAACGCATAAGAGCAGTGTGACGTGGTGTAATTTGTGAGATCACAAAATAGCTGTTGATGAACAATATACTTGGGGTAATTTAAATTAGGGCATAGGGGAGAAGGAAATTTACAAAGGACACGGAAGCTAAGAATTGGGTTCAGGGTTAGGACTTGTTTTAGGGTTTCTCCAGAGCTCAGAAATTTCATTCCTGGTGAGCTACCAGTTTAGTCAAAGCTCATCTATTCCCAAAGTACTGCATTTCCTGACTGTGCAACACAGCACCTGCAAGACTAAAAATAATATTCTCCAAGCATTATCACTGGACAATGAGCCCACAGATAATTATTTTAATTTAGTTGGCTGCATTGTTTTGCAATTGCATAACTTAAAAATTCTAATTCATGTCTGTCATAAGGTATCTTCTAAACTCAGTGGATTGATTGCATTAATCCTAGCAATAGCTACTGTTCTACCTCAGAGAGCTGATAGATGCTGACATCTCAGCCTCAGATGAACATTGCCAAGATGCCACGTTTTTTCTGCCATTTCCATCATTCCCAATGGGAATTTCAAGTGAACAGAGACTCAAGACTTGACAGGAGAATCAATTTAGTGTATTGCTCTGGACTTCAGGTGTTACAGCTTGAATTGGGATGATTTTAGAAAGCTGGTTTGGTCACATCACTGGTTTCCTGAGCCTTTTCTGTTTACAGAAGATATAATTCTAGAATCAAATAATACATATTACTTTTCTGCTAAAAGTAGGGCTTTCTGGAGTTTAACACATCTGCTTGGTTTTTCTGACAATCATCTTCAGTAATTATTGGTTAGCTCTTCAGCTTCAATTTTAAGAAAAATGTATCTCCCCTACCATTCCAACAATTGCGAATTTCACAACAGATTGTTACATTTTGTATAAAAGAGTGCAAGAATGCTAGGACAGTTTTTAGAAACAAATTCTGTAGCAGATGACAAATGTCTGTTCCATATTTATGAATTAATAATTGTTTTCTATCTCCTTTTTTCTGAATTAATTAACTTACCATAGAGAGAATTTTTAATTTCAACAAGATTTGGGTTTCTGCAAGTTATAAAAAGAATGAGTTCTATAAGGGTTAATTACTGGAATTATTAAAGTGGAGACTGAAAAGTAAGGAGAGGTACTTGTGTTATCTGATGTTGTGTGTGTAATTACTGCACTGCTCTACAAATCCGGGCTAGAAAAACAGCATCACCACCTACCGCTTGGACCATATTTTCAGAAATGACTAAGGGCTGTGGTCAGACACCCTTGAAAAGATTTTCAGGGGAAATTATATTCAGACAAAGAGTAACTGAGGGCAGTGAGTGCAGGGGACAGCTATACTGCACAGAGTGACATCGCAGGGGGGCATCGGCACCAGTAAAAGAGTAGCCAGCTGAGGCTGGGCCACACCATCTTGCCTGCCATCAGACTGAGTAAGTACCCCCTCCACCATCTGAAACCCCTTTCCCTCTCCAGCTTTTGGCCACAGCACTGGAGGAGGGAGAAGGAGAATGTCCTGCCGGCCAGAGAGGCTGGGGGGAGAAAGAAGGCCCCTGCTGGCTGGAGGCAACTGAGGGGGAAAGAGAAGGCCCTTAGACAGCCAGGGAGTTGGAGGAAGAGAAAGGCTCCTGCTGGCCAGGGGTAAGAGAAACACCCACCAGATGGGACCCCTCCCCTGCCCTGAGCCCCTCCTCTCACTCACCAACACTCAATCTCATACCCCTCAAGGTACCCAGCCCTCTGCCCTGAGCCCCTCCTCAACCCCCTCCCCCTACCCCTTCCTGAATCCTGCACTCCCCACACTGCCAGACCCCTTCCTTGAAGGACCTGGGCAATTCTGGGTAAGTCTTCTAGTGTGGCTCTATATATCAGCAACAGCAGTGCACTCACTGGACTTGGATGATTTCCTGGGCTAAAGCCCAATGACTACAAAAGGTGGCCACCACATTAACTTTTGTAGATTAAAGACCATGTTTATAATTGCCTCATGGAATAAAGTAATATTTGAAAATCACTTAAATAGCCTTCTGGTAACCTATACCAAAAATGTTAACTGGAAAAAAGTCCATTTGAAAATTATCAGTTTACTAAATTTCCAGAGTGTAGTTCAGAAGCTCCCCTGAACTAGGGAAATATAATAAGACTTGATAACCTTTTGGACATCTCTAATGGAAAAGTAAAAAATTGATTGACATTTTGAATTTTTTCCTCTACTTAGTAGCTCATAATGAATGTGAACTTAAATTCCAGGATACTAGTCAATGGAAACAATGGCACACACTGTCATTTAGCCCATTAAGGAATCTGTGCAACATGAGATAATTATATAGGATGAAATTCACCACTTTGTAGAGGGCCCCACAAGGCCATCATTTAAGGCCACTTTTTAGGACTTAAATGATGTAGAGGCTTTATGTTAGCTTTCTGCATAAGGAAAATTTTGAGTCAGTGATTATGCCAGACACTTCACTCCAACTGATAATGATGGCTATAAGTTAAGGGTTTCAAACATTGTACAGGACATCTACAATCAACCAACTTAAAGGGAAATGCATGAAAATGAAATACTGATTCAATAATGTAAAACACTGCTGCACTTTTAGTGGCAATTTTATTTCTGTAAAGTACCAGTTATATTGACTTTTCTCTATCTTCTTAAAATATCTGTAGATAAAGAAATTATTACAATCTCCCCGCCTTAGGTAAATATACATTTCACGTTTTAAACTTTGGCTTCAAGTCTGCATGTAGGCCCCCAACGTCATATTTTTTCCTGTTTTTATCTGATTTCCAATTTTGTCTTTTTTATTCCAGTGATGAAGAACCTGAATGCAATGCTCTTGGAGCAGGTTCAATTGGCCTATAGCTAGAAAGAGATAATGACTATGATCATTTGACTCTGTGAAAAGATGTCTTTGCATACAATGCCCAAAATTTCATTGAATTATTTTGTTGCTTTATTGCACTGTAAACTTGAGTCTAATTTCATTTCTATTATGGCATTAAGTTTCTTTAATTTATTGCATTTTATTACTCTGTTTTCCAAATTATTTCCCTCCAGAACAGTATACAGGCCAAATCTTCAGTCCTTTCATCTAATATTTCAGCAGTTCTTTATATTATTTTTCTGACTTCTTCTGCAGAGAAGAAGAGCCATCAGCCTATTTCTGAATCCTGCCTTCCACTTGCTATACCACCTGGATCCCCGAGCCAGTCCTGTTATGAGGACATCTGTGATAGATCTGTGGACATAGCAGAGATGTAATCAATTTTCTATCTCACCTACCTGGGGCCAGCCTGGGGGGAGGAAGCAAAGGTCTGACTGTGACAGCTAATACCCGAGTTTCAGCCCTTATTTTTATCTATGAATTGTGAGTCCTTGTAATTATACCTAATACTTAATCTATGTTTATCCTTAACCTTTGTTAACTGTTTTCTAACCAATAAATTCACTCCTACTTGCACCTTACCTATATAATTCAATTTTGTTGTGGGAAATAAATCCCCTTACTGATGGACGCGGGACAGAGAAAATGATCCTGAGCACTGGTTCCTATGTCAAATGGAGAAAAATCAGTCAACATTTATTCATCTTTTCATATCTTAATATGTTACCGTAAATCTATACACTTTTTATGGTGCTTCAATTTTTAATCTATGTATCAGTATTTTAATCCAGGCCAATGAGTATTAATGTTGCAAGACACTGCATTTAATCTTTTACTAAAATCCCAACCCATGTATATTACATCCATTATATGTAGATTTACTATGCAGAGTTCGTAAGTTGTTGCTCAGTGGATGACAATATAAATGTATTCACTTTTGAATAATGTGTTTAAGAGCTGTCAGTAAAAAAGGACTTTTAAATTAAGTCTTTCCTCACTGATTTACTCTCTTTATATCCCTCTTGATTTTCCACTTACAGTCTACAAACTTTTTATAGATCATGCCAGCACTTTGTTTGAAATTCTTTGAAAACCAGCAAAGGTATTGTGACCAAGAACACCCTTATACTTAGACCCCACACATTCTTAAAATAATCTTTGCACAAAATATGCCACCTGAGATAGTATTTGAAAACAACTTGCTGATCATGACCTGCCATGGCAAAATATATGTACCAAATGATTATGCCAAGTTATGAATTCCTCCACATGAATTTTTTAGCACATATCCAAAATCAGATAGCATTGTCTAGACCAAAGCAGAGAATGGGTCTATCTTAAACACAAAAATGGGTATTTACTTCAGTTTACATATATGTAATAAACAGGATCCTCAAGACAACAAGACAAGAGATGGTGGGGAACAGAGCACTTTGTATTTTAGCAAATACAAGTGGGAGGAAGAAAGAGCATGGAGCCTCTGGCACCATCAGACACTATATCACCTCTCTCTGCTATGAGGGCTAACATTCAAAAAAATCCAATTCAAATGTCCACTGGATTGTTAAAAAAAGTTGAAAACCAAATATTATCTTTCTCTCGTCAAAAATGAAAAGGTACTTTTTGGCCTCTGGGAAAGATCCTGAGAAGAGGTTCAGTCACTATCTTGGGTAGGAAAGGCAAATATTAAAGAAAGCCTTGAACTAAAATTTGCTACTTGCTTGAGACTTTTAGGGCGCATGCTTTTAGTTTTATTTACTGGGAACTATTTCTAACTTTTTTTTATTCTTGAATTCACTTGAAATCCTGTCTCCTTTTAGTAAACTTGTTTTTGTTTTAATCAGTCCAGTGCTGTGTTTAAACTGAACTGTTTGATTACTCCACTTAAAGTAAGAAACTGTTGAATATTAACTGCTCACAGAGATAACAAAACATAATATCTTAACTGTTTACTATGGTGCTGAACATTGCACAACACATCTTTGGGAAAATCTGGGACTGGGAGTGCCAGCCACCTCCCTCCCCGACTTTGCAAAAAGCACTGGACCCCACAGCTCCCAGCTGTTTCTCTTACCTTTGGCTCTCCTGGCCCATCAGCACAGGTGCCACCACAAAATCTGGATCGCAATCACCCTAATAGTGGCCAGTGTGTAATTTTAAACAAATTGCTGATTTGGCCTGCTTCAATAGGTAACAGAAGGCAACCCACCGTAGAGGAATTGCCAGGGTTTGCCAGGAGTTTTTCTCTGACCCTCAGAAAGACTCCCCAGAAAAAACTAGTTGTTTGAACCTGTAAGATGACATGGATACACACTTCCACTCAAGGGAGTGATATATTTGTAAACAAAATAACATTTATTTAAAGAATATAATCCGTTACAATTTAGAATAGATGGTGGTACTCTAAGTGAATATACTGTTATATTCAGGATACATGACAAATAGCATAATACAATTGTACTGCATTTAGAAATCACATACTAAGGTAATGCACTAAGCTACACAGATCACATTGCAGACACAATGTTGAATAATATGGCATGGGAGCTTGGCTCCTGGCTAACTGGAGAGCACAGGCAGTGGCTGCACAGAAGTGGGAAATCACCCTGCATATCAAAATGTCTTTTCTTCTTTTCTGCTCACTCTTGCTTTTTTCCTGCTGGTGTCGTCTTGCTTTCCTCCACACCTAAGCCTGTCAGCTAAACTCCTTGCCTTAAACATAATTTTTGGTCTTCTCTGATTGGTTGCTTTCTCAGTTCCAACTATGGATCCTCCCTACTGGGTGATACCTTCTTAGACAATCAGCTTTACCTATCACTTGAGCTAAGCCTAGCTGAAAACCTCTTCACTCCTTTCTTCAGGCATTTTGGAGCAAGTTTAGCCCCACCTTGCTGAATTTTATGTCACCTTAATCTCCTGTATGCTATTTGTCAGTTCAGTCTGAATCCTCCATCTTGATATCTCTAACATAAAATTATTATGATAACCATTTGGGATTTCTAGCTATGACCTATCATTTACTTCTTAAAAGCCTTAAACCTCAAACTACATTTCTATGCATATTGAAGCATTATGATACTGTTGCCACCTTTCAATTTTAATTGGGAGAAGTGATTTCCATAATACCGTTGTTTTCCTTGCATAACATGCCAGCTAAAAACCTCTTGTATCATTGGGAAGGGGCCCAGCCACACCATGTGACCCTACATGTCCCTACTCCAGTGATCACCAACCAGTAGATCAGGATCTACTGGTAGATCTTGGAGCTTCTGACAGGTGACCCTGACTGGTTTGGCCAAGAGGCTATCAACTGCCTCATCTTGTACTCCAAATCCCTTAATCCAAGACCAGAGCCTGCTCCTCAACCCAATTCCCCTGCCTGGTGAAAGTGTGGGAAGATGGGGGAGGGATGCAGGATGGAATGAGCAGGGGAGCGGCCTTGGAAAAAGGGGCAAAGAGGAGGCAGGACAAGGATATTTGACTTCAAGATAGTTCTTGGATTACACTTAAATTCAAAAAATGATCTCACGCTTAAAAAGTTTGGAGACCACCACCCTACTCCAAAAACATTGCTTCTGATTGGAGGTAAATAATGTTATGCCATTTTTTTTAAGTCTTCCTTAGCAGGCAATCCAGGAAATTATAGGCTGGTGGGCCTAACTGTGGTATTCAATAAACTGGATGAAACTATAGGACAGAAAAATATTGTCAGTTTGTTGGGGAAGAATCAGCATTGCTTTCCTGAGGATCAATCATACTTCACCAATCTATTAGAATTATTTGAGCATGTGTGATGGGTGGACAAGAATGACAAAGGAAATAACTGTTAGCTTTTCAAAAAGCCTTTGACAAGGTCCCCCATCAAAGCTGCTAAAGCAAGTTAGGCAGTCATGGGATAAGAGGGAAGATCCTCTCATGGACCAGTAAGTGGTTAAAACAGAGGAAACAAAGGAAGGAACAAGGATCAGTTTCCACAAAGGACAGAGGCACGTAGTTGGGTCCCACAACCTACAGGATCTGTTCTTCCTAGGACAAGTGCTGTTCTACCTAAGGAGGTCTAATAAAGTGACCATGGCACCACTAGAAGTTGTGCAAACGTGTAACCGCTGGGCTTTTTGCTTCCTGCGGGTTCACGTTTGCAGGTGGGGGCGAGGCGGGTGGGTGCCGGTACTCACAAGGAATCGCCTTTTACCCCGGCTCCCTGCGAGCACCAGCTCCTGCCTCCTCCCCCCCCCCG
>CM057845.1:197584210-197596433 GCA_030068395.1 Apalone spinifera
CAGCTGCGGGCTGCAAGTGGGGGGCGGAGGAGAGGGAGCGAGGCATCCGGCCAGAGGGGGGCACCGGGGAATGGCGCAGCGAGCGGCGAACCTCTACCGCTTTGCAAGGAGGCAGAAGAAGCCCCACGCAGTTGCTGGCGACCAGCCGGCTGGTTGGGGAAATCTTGTTATTGTGGGGATGGTTGTGTTGTTCGAAAAATGTTCCCTAAAAAAAAAAATCGTGCTATTGCGAAAACGTGTTAAGTGGGCGTGAGTTAAGCAAGGAATTACTGTATTATGATAGCATGTTAGGGACTATACAAATAGGCAAATGACATGGAGCTTATATTCACCTTTCTAAGGAAAACATCCCCAGCCAGTTTTAAAGAACACATTGTCACTTTTCACAGCATTATCTCAAATATGTCAGATAATAAATAAGCTGAGAATTTCCTGCAACCATTTATTTTATTCTTTCCTTCAAAAGATTAACCTTTGACTGTCTGAATATGCATGTCCCAGGTACAGAATGAATGGCTGATAAAGGACATGGCAATGGCTGTTAGTGCTGAGGAAGTTAAAACATCTTATGGGAAAGGGCCCAAAGTAACACACGATGAAAGGCAATTCATGATGGAAGGTATTTAATACTTTTTTCCCCCTCAGTTAAACCCAAAACAAAATGTTTTTATCATCAAGTTACTATGTAATAGCGATTTAAGGGGTTTTTTAAAGCCACTTACAGGAATTTTTTATTGGTAATTAAAAAAAAATTGTATATTTTTTCAACAATGCACTAAATAATAATTGTTGTGGTTCAGCGTGGTACATTCTGTAATTTAAAAAAATAAATCCCAGTTTTATTAACCCCAGACACTACTGGTTCAATCCAGATGAAGTCAGCAGAAGTTTTTTATATATACTTTGGGGCTTGGCTGATGATTCAGAAGAAGCTAGAACAGTCTAATGAACGAGTAGGACTCATTCTGATGTTATTTTCTAGCCAGAAAAGTTGACAGTCTTCATGGGCCCCTGGTCAAGGTGAGGGGGTGGCTCTGTGTTCCCAGAAGGGACGGGGCCAAGAGCAGCTGGCTCTCAGCTTTGCCCAAAGTGTGATGAGCCTGTCTCTAGTTGTTTACTGAAAACTTTAGCTTGTATAGTGGTAACACAAGATGATTTAGTAATGGAGTCTTTGTGTGTGTTTTGGGTTCAATCCAAAGCACACTGAAATCAGTGGAAGTACTTCTTTACTTCAGTAGTTTTTTAATCAGAGCGTTTGCGTTTTGGGCTGCCCACCAATTTGGGACTTTTGTGGTTTTGAAGGTAAACCAAGAACAGACTTTCATAAGTACTTACTCCTATATGATTTCTTGGTGCTTATTAAATTGATAGTTATTTATAATCTCTGGAAAGCTGTTTCAGTGTGAGTATAAATTTGTAAATACATTGCATTTTTTCCTTTCATGTCTTTGCTTATTTTCTCAAGATAAATTCCCAATTAAATTATAAGCTTATTTATTCTACTTGCAATGCACTATAACTAACCATTCCATGTGCTAATGTAATATTTTAAGTCTTTTAATTTAATGCAAATACAGGTTGGACATCTCTAATCCGGCACCCTTGGTACCTGACTGGTCTCAAACCAGGGAATTAGCCTGACCAGAGGAGGTTCCCTGCCACAGCCCTTAGCCACCTACTCTGCCAGCTGGTGGGGGCACTACCTCTAGCCCCTGCAGGGCTGCTTGCTGACCTCACTGCTGCTGCCCCAGCCAGGCTGCCTGCTGGGCTCCAGCAGCCCGCGCAACCCCATGCTGCAGCAGGCTCCAGCGCTGCGCTGTCATGGGCTGCCCAGGAGGCTGGTTCTGGTCCTGGTTGGGCTCCTCTGGGCTGCCAAGTGCTCAGCTCCAGTCCCAGCCCCGCAGCAGCCTACAGGTTCTGGCTCCACTTTTATGGGCTATCTATTTTGTGGGCTCCAGCCCCACAGTGCTGGCGGCTGCTCCGACCTGGACCCAGTGCCACAGGCTGATGGGGGCTGCCTGGAGCTGCAGCCAGGTCCAACCGTGTTGCTGTGGGCTAATGGGAGCTGCCAACAGCCCTTGTCCTGTCCTGCTGCTTCAGCCCAACTCTTCCTGGGTTGCCCTTCTGCCCCTAGGCTACTGGGATTCTCTGATCCAATAAAGTCCGTGGTCCTGCTAGACCGGAGAACTCCGGTTTGGGAAAGTGCAACCTGTATTTATTTTATCTTACGTGCCTGATAGCTCTCATTCAATATATTTTTGTTGATACAAATTGCCCATTTGTTGGCAGTTCCTTTTTGTTATTTCTTGTTAAAAATTTTGGTGAAAAAAGTCTATAGCAAAGGATAGACAGTGGGAGGTTATTTTGAAAATAGTAGGGGGAGGGGAGGGCGCGGTTTGTGTTTTTATTTCTACTATTTGGAACACAATTATCAGAAGCCCCAACAGAGATTGAGGCCCCATTGTTCTAGCTGGTGTACATATACATAGTAAGAGAGAGCCCTGCCCTCAAATGCTCAGAGTGTAGAATACTAGAACTGGAAGGGACCTCAAGACATCATCAAGTCCAGTTCTCTGCCCTCACTGCAGGACCAAGCACAGTCTAGATCATCCCTGACAAGTGTCTGTCAAACTTGCTCTTAAATATCTCCAATGATGGAGATTCCACAACCCTCCTAGGCAATTTGTTCCATTGTTTAACCACCCTGACAGGAAGTTTTTCCTAATGTCCAACCTAAACCTCCCTTGCTGCAGTTTAAGCCCATTGCTTCTTGTCCTAAAGTTACCGTCATGTAATACAGGCCGTCCTTGCTATAAGTCGAAGATAAGTTCCAAAAAACTTGGACTTATAGCGAAACAATGTAAAGTTGGGAATTTTTTTCCCATTGCTGACTTCCATTTGCACAAATTGGGGGGGAGAGGGGTTGAGTGACTTAAGAGTGGGGAATGGGAGGACTTACAATGCATTAGTTCCTACAAGCATCAACGACTTAAGTGCAGAATGGATGTATACCAGGGTGACTTATAGCGGAGATGCCCTGTATATGCATATTCAGTGAGTGAGCAAACATCCTTCATCCACCCACATGTACTACATTGCAGAGTCAGGGCCTAAACAGACAAGATAGATTAAGCAAAGTAATACCAACTCTATATAAATTGATTTCTCTTTGGCTCTTAAAATAATTAAAATATATTTCCAGTTCAAATTAGTTTTGCACAAATAAGTAGCTGCATCCTCACTGCTGGTTCCACTTCATTTAGAGTCTCTGCAAGTCTTGAAACAATTGTTCTATGGAACACTTAAGAATAGGGCTTTTGTGGCAGTCAGAGCTCAAGCTGTTCTTTTGTGCCTCTGGCACTAAACTCTCTTATGTGCTTGCCAGCCTTTCACTTCCAGCACTAAGATTTTGAACTAGTGACCACTTTTATCAGTCAGTGGTGGGGATGTTAAAATATGTTTATTCAGGTAAACGTGTAACTGCAGTGGGGGGAAAAGGGGGAGGAGAAGAGGCTCCCCAAGAGTCCCCACATAGACTGTGTTTTTAAGCTGTCTCCCCCCGTCCTCTCCTCCTGCACTGCTGCTGCCTCTGTATCAGGCAAGTAGCTCTGGTATGCGACTGATACAAAGGCAGCAGCACGGGGTGGGGCCTGCGGGTAACCGTGCATGTTAGCCAATGAGCCCAGGCTCATCGGTTAACTATGTACACGTTTACACTTTCACATCTCTTGTCAGTGGTCCAGTGTAATAACCAAAAGGCCAGGTAAAATTGCTGCTATTCTTACAAAGGAAGTTTTAAACAATTGCGGGGAGGAGGGAGAAGAAAGGATAGTTCTAAATTTGAATTGATTTGATGTATAGACAGAAGGACAGATTTTTAATAAACAGAGGCTTATTAATGATTCATGAGTGTTTTTTTTATTGTTACTACTCCAATGCTACAGATTTATAAACCCATGTTGTTTGACTCTTACTCTAACTAGAGGTGTACCCTAAGGACCCAGTTGTGGCTAGGGGTGTAAAATCTCAGTTAATTAGTTAATCGATTAAACCTTAGGTTTAACCAGTTAACCAATTAAGTGGGATCCCACTCCAGCTCCTCTCCCCCCTGCCTTTGGGGGCTGTCGCTGCCAGCCCTTCCCCCCTCTCCTCCTCCCACAAACAGGGTGGCTGTTTTCTGCTCCCAGACTTCCCACGCGGGGCGACTGACTCCCGACTAACGCGGGGCTGCTCCAGGAAACTGGTTAATAAGTTACCCATTCACATTCCTAATTGAGGCACACAGTAGCAGTCTTTATACCCTTCCCACCTGTGTGTACGTCTGGTGCCAGGCTGGCCACCATTTTGTCTTCCCAGCTCAGCCCCCAGAGCATACATGGCAGGGGTGGGGGAAGTGGCACGGGAGTGGACGCTCTAAATTAAAGGGGCTGCAACCAACTCCAAAAAAGGCCTTGCACAGAAGACCCCTACTTCAAGGCATACAGTGTGCTCTGTCTGCTCACATCTTGTTTAACAGAAGATTCAGGAATGCTTTTGATGCATGGGAAATGGATTAGCCAAAGTTGGGAATGGTTGATTTGAAAGTGACCTGGTGTGAGGCCAAAGCAAACTTCTCTTTCTGCCTTTGCAATGCCTCTTACGCATTCTGTGCAATAGGGGCACCAGTTAGCGTACCCAATGGTATTGCTGTACTTTGTGCCATGTGGCAAACCAATCCATAAAAAGTCTCTGAACAGGGAGAAGTTATTTTCTCTCTTGTTGAAACAGCACTAAGATTAATCTCTACTTGTATCTGTTTCTGCCCCCCTTACATGCAGTTATGCTCTTTGAAAATGTTAGCAAGCAAGAAGTTACTGATGTTCCCAGATACAACAGTCAACATCAAATGTAATATAAATTAAGCAGGAGAAATATTTGTTAATTAACAGACAAAGCAAAGAGAAAGGAAAAAAAATGGGTGAAATGCACATATCTTATCTTGGAAACTAAAGTAAAGCTCTGTAAGTTGACATTCAGGTTATGGAGAAATATAGAGGAAAACAGATGCTCCCATTGAGTTCCATAACAGACCACAGTTTTGATTTTATTTAGTCTGTTACCATTTTCATACCTCCTTTTCTGTATCCTGTCATTTAAAAAAACATTGGTGTCACCTTTTCAGTACACTCTAGGGTTAGATTATCTTTTACATATATGGGTGGGTTTTTTTTAAACGTATCTGATTTCAGAATACAAAAATCTTTATTTTGCTCTCTCCCTGTTACATTTGTTATCTTTTTGAAATACATTTTCAATGGCATTTATTTTGTCTTAGTATTGTCTCAGCAATGCTTCATAAAATATTCCTGTATATTCTTCCATTTGTTTTCTCACACATTACATAATTTGCTTGTTATACAGCTAATTGGCTTAGAATATATCTCACTTTTCTTGAAATAGATATCTATTATTTTGTAAATTACAGCTTCACACTGGTGTTTTGTGCCACAGAAAATAAAGTTCTGTGAATTAAATATGACAGTTAAGTACTAAGTTAGTACTATATAGGAAAAATAGAGATTAAAATATAGATAATTATCACTCGGTCATGTTGATTTCTTCCTGTCTGCAAAATTTTGTTTCTGCAGCAAAAATGAAACATCTCAACCTGTCATTTGCAGCTTGTGGATTTCTGGGTATATACCACTTGGGGGCAGCATCTGCTCTTTATAGGCATGGTAAAAAGTTACTGAAGGTTGTGAAGGCTTTTGCAGGAGCTTCTGCAGGATCACTGGTTGCCACAGTTCTGTTAACAATGCCAGAAAACATAGAGGTAATTGAAGAGTAACTAATTCACTTTGACCATAGATTTTTTTTAACTTAAATTTCTAAAGTAAGGTTTTTAGGTTGGCACTATTTTTATTTGGTGAACAGTATTTTTAAGTTCTTGTCTAGGAGCAAAGCTTATAACTCTGTTTTCCCTCATATAGAAAGTGTGTGTGTATATTCCTCGTACAATTTTTAAAAACACTTATCAGCTTTTGATGTGCCCAACTTACATCAGAAGATTGCACTTTAGCTGTATAATAAAGTCATATGGTGTGCATACACATATACTGTTTGTATCCTTGGAATTTAAGACAGTGGTTCTCATCAGGGTGCCTGTGGTTCCCTGGGAGTCCATTAGCCAGTTTCAGGGTGGTCTGCAAGCTAAGCCAAGTGTCCCATAGAGAAGCCTTGACCCCAGAGGCAGAGATGGAAGAAGATTTGGGGATGCGTTGACTCCCAAGCCTCAGTGCCGTAACGTAAGCAGGCAGTCCCAGCAGTAGCTTCATAAACCTCTCCACCTCCAAAACCCTGCTCCCTGACTAGGTGGGCTGTGGGAAGCTGGAGCTGGAAAGTGTGGAATAGCTGCTGTTCTAGCTGAGATAACAGAGGGTGTAGTACCACACTCCCTCTTTGTGTCCTAGTGCCCAGGGCTGGTACTGCTCCTTAGCTTCCAGCCCCCTTTGACTGCTTACACACCCAGTAAGAGCCACCAAGGTGCAGAGACTTGGTTCCAGCAGTATCTTCAGGGAGTAGCAACTGGGGGATGGGGTGGCCTCCTGGCATAATCTGTGACTGCCCCTATCCCTGCCCCGTGAGCTACCCTGGCCTGTATATAGTCCCTAGTAGACCTCTCGCTGCACCTCAGAAGTTTTCAGTCTTTTTGAGCTGAGCTCCTACCCTTTGAGTTATATTTTTGTTTGCACCTCCCCCTTGAATGTTCAGTTGAGTTGGGTGGGAGAGGTGGCACTCCCTTTCTGAGACCTGCTGTGCCAAGGTGGCCCACGCATTGCCCCCGCCCCATATAGAAGTCAGTTTATTACTATGCCCAAGGTCCCTGGCCAGTGGCCAGATGCCATGGCAGGGCAGAAGCCCGGAGGGCCCCCCTGTAGGTGCTTGAAGCCCACAGCCCGTAAGCCTCACCACCCCTCTCCCTCAGGCCCTGGAGTTTTTATAGTATGTTGCAGGGGCTACAGAAAGAAAAAGGTTGAGATCCCCTGGTTTAGGAGGTACTATGAAAAGGGAAGAGGGGAGTGAGATTTGTACTAATAAAAGCTTTTAATTTTTTTTGATGTTTGATGTAGAGAAGTAATAAGTTCCTTTCCTAGGCTAGTTGTTACAGCCGCTGCTGATGCTGTTCAGTAAACATGAAGTGCTGTCTTTGAAAGGAAGGAGATATAAGGAACAGATAATATCAGTCAAAGTGATTCTCCATTTTGTCCAAGGTCTACTTTGGTAGAACAAAGAGGGGCATATTAGTAAGAATCCAGGCCTGCACAATTTGAGGCTGTTCTTGAGAACTTATGCTTGTAGAGGATGATGCATACCAGTTGTAGAACTCTGCTCTACCATTCTCCTGCCCCAGCTAGGCCTTACCCTCCAAAATAACCCCCTCCTCCTTAGGTTGGGAGTGGGGAGGGAGTGGTGAAGCAGCAGAACTATCTAATGGAGAGTTCTCTACAGCAGCAGTTCTCCATGATATCTAGGCTGATTAAAGATCATTTTGCACTTCTTATGCAGTCCAAGGTGGCCTCAGTAGACCAGCGAATCCAATCCATAATGTAAAATAAAACTATAATCCACTGAATACTAGCCAGTGTTCCCTCTATTTTTTTCCACTCGTGCAGGGTACGTGTTATGTGCACTGATGCATGTACTGTTGTGCGCTACCAGTAAAAAATATCTCTAGATTGAAAATATTTTTTTAAAGTTATATGAATAATTACTTGAGCCAGGACAGATTAGAATTTACTGTTTGACCTATAAAAAATAAGCTGATCTCAGACGTGTTTAAAGTCAAGATTTGTTTTTAGTACAAAACAGTTGGCATTAATTCACATACATACTGGCAATCTGGACAGAGAGCCTGATCAGGGAGACTGAATTGTCCTCTATCACTAGGGTGATTGTTTAGGTGGGCCACATTTATTGTGAATAAGAAGCCTTCCTTTTTTCACAGTGGTCAGTCTTTACCTTTTCTGAGTACTGATTTTTATAATACATAACCAAAAAAACAACAAAACATCTGTAAACTGATGTCTCCAAGTGGTTGAACCAAAATTTTATTTTTTATTTACTTATTGCAACAAATTCAGTATTTCACCATGCAGGAAGCTATTAACCGAAGAAGTCTAAACTATTTATATTCCATTCTAATGTGTAACTGATTACTTACGTGGTTTGGGGGACATGTTTCTTTAAAAAACGGTTTTGAAAACTGGATTGCAGGTTCTTTAAGACACTAGAATGAGAACAACTCTTTTCGCAATGTTATTGGAATTCATACAGATACAGTTTTTTTAATGTCAAGGATTCAAAGTCCAAAGCTAGATCTCCCTGAAAATTATTTTAAAAGCAAATAAATATTGGGTTCTTTTGATTTGCCTTATGACAGTTGAGCTTCTGATATTTCATGGTTCAGATTTCCAAACTTTGATCACCAATTATGGGATTTGGAAACTTCCTTGAAAGGGAAAAATTATCACTTTTTTTTTTAAATGTGACATCAAGACCTGGGAATTAAAACATTGGGTGCTGCAAGACTTGTCAATAAACTGATGAGGGATGGCAGTATATTCAGTATTTGCACGTGAATATTAATTGAATATGTTGTGACAAATATATTTACTGTACATAAAGTAATTGTGTTCAGCAACTTCAGAGATCTGATTCTTCATTACATTTAGAAAATAAAATTATTGGGGTGATTTTATAGGATCAGAATTGTGGAAGGCACTTAGGGGTATGTAGATTAGTCTCTTGTGAGTCAGAAACTCTATTATATTTATTCCATTTCAAATGGATTGTATTTACTGCAGATTAATTCTCAGAGGGCATGTCTACATAGCAGGCCTAAACTCAAAATAAGCTATGCAACTTGAGCTACACTAATTATGTAGTTTAAGTCGAAATAGCTTATTTCGACTTTTGGTGCAGTCTACACAGCAGTTATTTTGAGAGAGGGCACTCTTCCCCCGACTTCCCTTACTCCTTATACAATGAGGGTTACAGGAGTTGGAGTAAGGAGTCCTCCAGCTTGACATTGAAATAACTGCCTGCTGTGTAAACACAGACTAAGTTATTTCAGAATAACTGACATTATTCTATATAGGACCCAGAATGTCCTATATGCATCAGTTTTGCCTACCCGCTTCAGTTGTTACCAGCGCTTGCCAATTTCTCCCAGTAACTGCAGAAATTTTGGGGTTAAAGGCTTTTGCATCAATTTAAAGGAACCTTTAAATACCTTTTCAGTGTTTCTTTTAAAATGGTTGTCTTAAAGTACATCATCTGTATTTGTATCATTTAAGTGAATTTTAAGAGGACATTGTCCTTTGAAAATCCGTAATATAAAAACTAATTTCTGCATTGTTACATGTCCGTGGATTCCTCATATAGTGGGTGGTAGTCATAGAAAACAGCATACCTCTAGGTCTAGGACAGTGTTCCCTGTAAGTCTTTCTACCCATTTGCAGAATAAATTTTATGTGCACCAAGTCATGTGTGGATATGCATCACCAATAGTAACACACGTTGCCAGGTGTACCTGGCTGTGAGCACTCTGCTAATGAGCCTGACTGTCCTGGGTGGCTGCCCAAGTGTTCAGCTTACAGGGAACACTTCTCTGGGATTTTTCTTTCCCCTGGAAACATATACTATGTATATAACTTACTCTTACATTATTTTCCACCACACACAAGTGAGATGGGTATGCTGTAAAGTAGTTCTTTATCCACATCTGGTTTATCTGTAATGGGATATGAGCAAACATAGACTTTATCAATTTTCTTGTAACTTATTTTTGGTAAAGTGTAAATTCTCATCAATGAATATGCTATGGGAAAACCATTTGTTACACTACAATTACCATTTGGTGTAATTCAGGTACATATATTTTTTATTAACAATAGAATCTTTTACACTAAACATTTTAATTTTCAGGAATGTGAGGAGTTTACCTATAAGTTTGCAGATGAAATTAGAAAACTGTACTTTGGTGCAGCAACACCAGGTTATGATTTCATGACAAAACTTAGGTATGTATCTTAATATACTTTTCTAAGTTAAATTCAATATAAAAATCAAAATACATGAAAATAGTGAAATTCAGCTTTCTTCTTCTGAAATATTTATAAGCAGTTCAGTAATTAATTGTGAATAATGTTAATCATTTTCTTTATTACAGGGCAGGTATAGAGTCTTTTCTACCGTCTAATGCTCATGAGATAGCAGAGAATCGTCTCTATGTATCAATCACCAACACTAAAAATGGAAAAAATCATTTGATTTCAAATTTTGGCTCCAGGGAAGACCTCATTAAGGTAACAAAGTTGCATATCACCTCTGTAAATGAAATGAATGCCTGTCTCCTCAAGTTTGGGGCATCTTTTTTTTTTTTAATTAATTGGACTAATTCTTTTTACTGACTTGAGTAATCTGACTGGCTTCAGTGGGATTGCTAAATAAACAAGGCACTCAAAATTATAGAGGCATAGCAACACCATTGTGGTTAAGGTTGTGTCAACTTATGTTTAAAGGTAAGAGTTTGAGTCTTCTAAAATAAACTTGCTTAATTCGATTCCTTTCAAATGTGGTGTGCCTCAGGATGGTGCAGAATAAGGTTAGTGACTTAAAGTTGGGCTAGGAGTCCAGAGATACAAACCCTGAAAAAAACTACACATTTTTCAAAAAAGTTTCTAGATAGTGTGGTTTTCTACAGAGCAATAGTTCAAACTATTGATGTGATGCAAATCAAATGGTCTCAGTCTATTGAGTTTTACCCTCAGTTGTGCATAATGCCTGCTAAATCTTTGCTGGACCCAAAATGAGAACAGTATTTAAGAAAATATATATTATGTTCAGGTTGCATCAACCATACAGAAAAATTCCTACAAGATTTCCATTCCTGCAATTTTATGAGCTTTAAAGTTCAACTCTTGTATATGAAAATGGCCATACTGAGTCAGATCAATAGTCTGTCCAACACAGTGTTCTGTGTTTGACAGTGGACAGTCAATGCTTAGAGGGAGAACAGAATAGAGCAGTTTATTAAGTCCTCTACAGGACATTCCTGCTATAAATCGCCTCGGTATACATCCGTTCCACACTAAAGTTGTTGATGCTTGTAGGAATTGATGCGTTATAGTCCTCCCATTTCCTGCTCTTAAGTCGCGCACACACAAAATATTGCGCAAATGGAAGTCAGCTACAGGAAAAAAAATCCCAGATTTAAGTTGTTTTGCTATAAGTCCAAGTTTTTTGGACCATATCTTGGACTTCTAGCAAAGACAGCCTGTATCTCCTGACATCCAGTTTCATCTTTGGACAGCCAGAGGTTTAGGGACATCCAGAGCATGAGATTACATCCCTACACATCTTGGCTAGTAGCTATTGAGGGTAGTTATCCTCTATGAACTCACTAATTCTTTTTTTAACCCATTTATAATTTTGGCCTTCACTACTCATGGCAGTGACTTACACAGGTTGGCACAAGTACTTCTGTGCCTGGGCATGCAGTTCTTGGAAGCTAAGGGGTTAACACTCCCTCCTGTGCTACTGGCTCTGCTTCCTGCTCTGAGAGTGAGGCAGGGCTGAGGCTGCTAGGTAGATCAGGGCTAAGCAGACGGTTACATGCAGGGTGCCGGGCCTGGGCTGCGCCACACTGCTACCCATGAGGTGGGGGGTGGGGGTGAGGAGTCCCTTCCCCAGTGTGCCTGGAGCCGTGGGCTGCAGGTGAGGGGCGAGCCCTGGGCAAAGAGCTGGACCAGGCAGGGAAGTGACTCTGCCCCCAGCTCCTCCTTGTCCTAGCGCTGCTCCCAGGAGGCTGAGAGTCACAGTGCTGCTTTCCTTCCAGTGAGTGCACTGAAGAGAACAGAGATGGGGGGGGCGGGGAGGAAGGAGGATGCAGGAGGAGGATAGGATGGGGCAATGCAAGGGGATCAGATTGCGGGGGGCGGATTCATGGGGCTGAGGGGAGCAAAGCTGGTACAGAGGGAAGATGTGAGAGGGGTTAAATGTTTCCTTTGCTAAAGCTGTACTTTCCTTTACTCCCCACTCTTTTGCCTCCCTCCCCCATCACAGCACAATCCTCTTTGCACCTTTTCATTCTGTGTGAATGAGAATTTCAGCCAGTTTGCACAGTAATCAACCAGCCACCTGGATACATGTCAACTCAGAAGAGAAGCGGAGATAAAATTTC
>CM057845.1:197596533-197612590 GCA_030068395.1 Apalone spinifera
TAGATGGACCTTTGGTCTGACCTGGTACGGCCTTTCTTATGTTCTTATGTATTGATGTGTAGCTACAGTAGAGTCTCAATTATCCAACCTAAATGGGACCAGAGGATGGTCAGATAGCAGAAATGTCAGACAATATGGAACACTAACCAAAAACATTGGTACAAATATGTATAAACTCAGTTTATTACTAATTCTAATGAAAAAATAAAAAATAATATTTCAACAAACAAAAATAGAATTTACAACAATTTTCTGAATATAAAAACATTTAGTTTTTAAAGAAATGAGTGATCAGGGGTTGTTTTTGGGCGTCCTTTCTTTTCTTCCTGGCAAGATCACGCCAGCATCTGAACAGCAGTAAGTCTGTAGCAGTCGCTTCTTCTGTTGCTCAATGTAAATGAGTGTTGCGTCGAGAGCCTTCACTCCCTCACTGTGACTCAATCTATCCACTTTCTTTAGTTCATCTTCCATATCGTCGTCATCACCACGATTCACAAGGTCAATTAAATCTTTATCAGTCAACTCTTGTTGCTCATCTTTTTCCGTCCATTCCTGTACGTCGTCATTGCTTACAATCTTTACAGTCTGGTATCTGTTTCAATAAGATTAAAAGATTTTCACAATTTTCTTGCCTTGTTTCTTCATTACATTCATCTTCATTCATTCTTTTTTTGGCATCCATGAGAAACTTTTCCCATGATCTTGCCAGTGGGTTTTTTTTTTTCATTTCTTTTCAAGCTTGTGCAACCCCATAAACAACATCTTTCTTGTTTATTTTTTTCAATTTATCTAACATGCTATTTCCATCATCAATAACATCTATAGGTGATTTAAGAAGCCGCCGTTGATGTATGTAAAGCTTCAATAACACCCTGGTCCATAGGTTGACACAATGAGGTGACATTTGGTGGTAAAAAAATCACTCATGTCCCCATCCTTCAGTTCATCTGCATTCGGATGAAATGGCGCATTATCAATAACCAAAATAGCTTTCATTTCTAGGTTTTTTGAATTCAAGAATCTTTCTACCAAAGGAACGAATTCATTATAAAACCAGCTTCGAAAAATTTCAGAGCATATCCATGCGTTCTTTTGGTTGTTATACCAAACTGGCAGTGCTGTAGGAGCTATGTTTTTGAAAGCACGTGGATTTTTGGATTTTCCTATTAAGGCAAGTTTGAGTTTATGGTTACCTAAGGCGTTACTGCATGGAAGAATGGTCACTCTTTCTTTGCTTCTTTTATAGCCAGGAGCTGAATTTTCTTGCCAGGAAGCCAGAGTTTTTGATGCAAGCATTTTAACATTTAGGCCCATTTCATCACAATTGTATATCTGTTCATGCAATAACCCTTCATTATTTACAAGAGACAGAAAGTGTTCTCTGAATTTAATAACTGATTCTGAAACTGCTGATAATTTTCCTCTGCAGATGTTGAGCTGCCTCACTCCATAACATTTTTTCCAACGATCTAACCAGCCTGTACTATCTGTGAAGTTGGCTTTTCCTTATTAAATGCATTATGAAATGCCAGTGCTTTCTCTTGTAGAATAGGTCCAGTTATTGGCATGATGTTTTGTCTTTGCTGCGTGAACTACAAAAATAAAGCTTCACTCACCCTTTCGTACTCAAATTTTTTCATCATCTTTCTTTTTTTTCAGACCTTAATTTGAAGCCCTATCAGAGCACCATTTTTCAATGTCATTTCTTTTTCTCTTCCAATTGCCAACAGTAACACGCACCACACCATATTCTGTCGCCACTTTTTTGCATAGTTTACCTTTATCTAGACTTTGTAAGGCTTCAAGTTTTTGTTCCATTGAAACAACTACTTTCTTTCTCTTTTCATTTGCCATGCTTATAAAGAAATTTCAATCTACAGTACTGGCATCATCAAACAAAAGCATTCATGTCATGCTGTGGGTGTGCAGCTCTTATAGTTGTACACGCTGCATTCTTCTTCGTCAATTCGTCACATCGGCAGGTGGTGCATCGGATAAAACAGAATGTCGGCTAACCGAAGGTTGGAAAATAGAGACTCTACTGTATTTGGCTACATTCGCCACCCTCTCACCTTTTCTGCTTTATCTTCCCAAGCCCCTCCTGCCCCCAAACTCTCTCTTGTATCCCCACCCACACCCTCTCCTGCTGCCAAACTCCCTTCCAAATCCTGCCCTCCTGCACCCCACCTCACGCTGAACCCCTAATTTTTGTCCCCACCTCAGAGCTTCTCCTCCCCTCCCGTTGAGAACTGCACAGCCCAGGGCAGGATGGTTAAATCTTTGCATGTCACTTCAGAAAGGGTGATGATCCCTGATGTAGTAGTTTAGTTACCTACCAGAGGGTCTCAGAAAGTCTCTACAAAGAAATCTAAAAGCTGTATTGAATTCCTGCTTTATAAAACATTTTCATATATCACCTTTCAAGCACGGGAAAAAAAAACAGGGCAAAATTATCACATTTTTGGATTAGAATGCAGACTAGTGTATATGGCAGAGTCAATTTCTTCACACTCTTCCCAAGCATGGAAAGAGAAAATCTAAAGTGAGTCTTGACAAAAGAATGCCTACTAAATGAAAAATCGAGGAGAAAACACAATGAAAAAATACTTAAAATAGACATTATTATTGCTCTATGGGATAATTGCTACTCAAAGTATGTATCTGTAGCGTTACATAGACGTTGCCAATACAACAAAAAGCTGTAACTGCAAAAATATGCAGCACTCTGCCTGTTAGCTTTTAACAGTTATGGAAGGTTTAACTGAAAGCCAAGTTCGAAAAAAATTATCCTCTTGGCATCCATTTTTGAAACACAATGTCAGATACGGGCTTAGGAATAGATATATGTGAGTGTCTTATGTAATGCCCTTAACCCAGGACAAACACATCCTCTAGCATGTAACATCTTCTGCCATCATAATAATGTTACTGGTCCTGACCTGGAAATCCTGCCCTAAAAAGCCAAAGCTTACCACATGGCAATAATAATTAAAATATCCGGGTTTACTCTGACTGGGCTGCATATCCGTTCCCTAGCTCTTCTTTCTCTCCTAGCTGGTCCCTGAGATCATCCCTAAACAGGTCCTTAGAAAATTGGTCCAAAATGTTTGCTAACCTGTCCTGATGAGTAGGCTGAATCAGTACCTGGAACTGCAGGTGTCCCGTGGTTCCTGTTGCTACTGCACCAATCTCTCTATCCTCCAGCTTCACAGTGAGACCCTCTGGAAGCAGGAATATGTTGTTTGAGATGGAGGACTTTGACCTGGAGGATTGTGGCAAGCATCCTGTCAAACCACTCATAGCAGGGCATGTCAGTTTGAGTCATTGGCCTTGAAGTACAGGTTCTTCAGATGTTTGATCCATTCCCTGCACTGTCTGCTCCACCAGTCTGAGATTTTTTATAAAAATGTGTATTCCAAGATCTCCTGTGAAAGTTGTGATCCTGGGCATATTCACAACAGACGTTAACTGACCGCATTTTAGGGTAATAGACATTTTCATGTTGTGGGGCAGGGCTGAGCTGGAATGAATTGTGGAAACTGAACAGCCCATGTATGGGTGGTGAGGAGGCGGGAGATTGAACATTGAGCAAGGATATATAAAGAACTGGTTGTGTCCAGTTTGTAGAGGAAAAAGTGGAAGGGGAAGAGAATGAAGTAAAGAGGCATGAAGAGTCAGAAGATACTGAAACAAGGCATTGTGGGAATGCTGATGGAAGACTATGTATACTATAGGTTGTGTCAGTGTACATGATTAAATGGTTAACAGATGAGTCTGGGCTCAATGGTTAACCTTCATGGTTAGACACAATTCCCCTTCCTCCCCTGCACTTCTAACACGATTCCCCTTCCTCCCACAGCACAAGGGGGAGAGCAGGTGGGAGCTGGTGCACATGGTGAGCTGGCTTTTAATCAGGCTTCCTGTGAGCACTGGCACCTGGGTAGCCACTTGCCCCCCTGTGTTGCTGCCTCTAATACAGCACAAGGAGTGGGGAAGGTAGGAGCCAGTGCGTGTGGGGAGCCAGTTTAAAAGTTGGCTCCTTGTGCGTACTAGCTCATGTGGAGCCACATCTCCCTCACCCTCATCTCCCCTCGTTGCTGCCTCTGATACAGAAGCAGCAGTACACCTCCCCCCCTCCACACACACACACATAAATGTGTAACCCAGGGGTGGGCAATAATCTTGGAAGGGGAGCCACTTCACAAATTTCAGAAGTGGTCCCAGGCTGACCTAGAAGGAACAGGGCCTTGGGCGGAAGAGGCAGGGTTGAGAACTACCCTGCTGGGTAAGGTGACCTTATTTCCTGAACCAGCTGCAGCGAGTAAGAAAGATTTAATTTAAATTATGAAACAGATTGAGCATTTTAACGTTCTCATGTTAGTTTATCAAACTTCATTTTAAATAAAGTAAAATATTATGTCCAATACAAAAGGTTTCAATGTTTTCTTTCTTTATGGCAGCAGTGGGGAACCCTTTTTGGGTCAGGGGTCACTGACTCATAGAAAAATCAGTTGGGGACCACACAAGTGAGAAGCAAACAAAACTCCCCAAGTGCTTACTGATGTGGCCTCAACTGAGACACCTCGTTCCTCTGGTGCCCCAGCCCCAGGGGAAGGGAAGTGGGGGACTGAAGTTCAGAGTTTCCCATAGACCAGATTTACTTTTTTCTGGGGTTCTAGAGTTAGTGGATTTTATGGACCTCCTTAGGCTCTGGGGTAGGGACAAAAGTGAGGGGTACAGTGCATGAGACAGGGCTGCCAGCAAGTAGGATAGGAATGGGTGCAGGATCTGGGAGGGAGCTGGGGTGCAGAAGCAGGCTGGGAGTAGGGTGTCTGGCCAGGTGGACGGAGCAGGAACAAAAGAGGGTATCTCAGCAAGCTGGGGGTGCCAAGTTTTGGGGGAGAGGGAAGTGGCAGGATTGGGGGGGATGTTAGCCAGAAGACTAATGATTTTAAATTAAGCTGGCTTTCAGGCTCATCCCCAAACCCACGTCTGTCATTGGGAGTTATTAGGCCTTCCCCAAGGACTAGGACAACAGATAAGGTAAACTAACAAGGATTTATTAATAGTAAACAAGGTAGGTATAAACAGGAATGGTATAGGACCCCACAACAGAAACAAAATAAACAAGCTTAACTGCGACTCAGATAAGCACAGAGTAAGGACCCAGATGACCGGAGGAGGGTCACGGGGACATTACCATTACTCGCAGCTTGAGGACCTCACCACGACGCCTGGCACCGGATTTCAGACTTGGTCTCACTCGTCTGGAACTGCAGCACAATTGAACAGCAGAATCCTGCTCTGGCTGGATCCATTCGGCCTAATACCTAATGAGCCCCTTCTCCCTGCGCCATTGTGGGTGCAAGTATGTCCTGATCAGGAAGGAGTGATGGTGGATATCACTCCTCGCATTTGAGTGTGCCTCCCACAACCCCAAACCTAACAAGCGTGGACCCTGGTGTACCTGTCTGAATGACCCTGCACTCTGCCACTCAGATGTGCAGCCCCGGGCAAAGCCAGAGACAGACTTTAAGTATCCTCTGTTACCAGGCAGATTATGGTCTCGTGTCTGCATGATTTCCCACCAAAACACAGAAAGGGTCGGAAAAGGAGGAAGAAGAAGGGTGGCCAAAATGGAGTCCCTGTGTTGTTGGGCTCTCAAAATGGCGACTGTCCAAGATGGTATCTAAGGGAATTTTAACCCTACAGGGGGATCTGGGCATGAGGGGGAACCTTACCTGGCTTTGTGCCCCCTTGCAGCAACAGCTGCAGCCATGCTATCCCTGCCATCCTGGAGGGAGACCCTGCTGTTGTGGCAGCCACACAGTCCAAGGCCAGCCCCAGAGGCACTGCTGCCGCAGCCACAGTTCAGCCCTGGAGGCAAGAGGCACCGCGGCCATAGGACCAGAGGTGCTGCTGCCATGACCACATGGACACAGGCTGCTCTGGAGGCGCTGAAGGCTGGGGCTGCTCCAGGAGGAGCTGCTACTGCACACAGGCGGCCTGGGGCCAGCCTGGGGCAGTGTGGCCATGGCTGTGGCACCTCCAGGGCTGGCCCCGAGCCACGGCACCTCCGGCCTCTGGGGCGACCTGGGAACATGTGGCCGCAGTGCCTTCGGGGCCGGCCTCAGGTGGCATGGCGGAGACGCCATTGAGGAGCCTCAGCCCCAGCACTGTCTCCTCTCCAGCGTCTGTGCAGGGAGAGGAGGAGCGGAGCTGAGCTCCTTCCCCTGCAGCATGCATGCCACAGGTTGGGCACGCCTGTTAGGGGGTGCAGCCTGGAACTGCCTCGTGGCTGGATCAAAGCCCTAGGTAGGCCAGATCCAGCCGCTGAGAGGCTTTTGCCCACCCCTGGTGTAACTGCTGAAAATTCCAGTGGCTACACATTTACAAAAAAACGACATTTCATCATCCCTAGTACACTGGTCACCTTACAATTTATACAGATAGGGTGGATCACAGGTCAATGTGTGTTCTTACCCTCAGGAGTATACTAATTCAGTTTCAGCATGCCTGTGGACACATGTTTTAGGACTCTGAATTTGATTGATAGTGGGGTGCGGGCAAAAATCCACAGTTAGATAGTCAAATCAGATTTTTGTATCATGTGCTTGTGGGAGAGGGGAACAGCAGTGTATATATAATGAGTAAAAATTTCAGAGAGAAGTGTAACCTGCTTGTGGTTGGTGACCTGTGTATAGTGGGAAGGAGGCATGATTGGAAGGGGAAACGTGGTGAATAGGTTAGGAGTGAGGCTAAGGAGGTGTGTTGAAGTAGGGTTAGTGGGGCCAGAGAAAGGATAAGTAAGCAAATTGTGGGGCATGATATGTACAGTTGCCTAAATGGCTACTAACCTATCATTTCCTGTTCAAAACCTAGGAAATTAAATGGCAAAAACCTAATTCACATACCTTTGCTTTGCTATCATCAGAGTAGGTGAAATCTATAAGTTCATCACCTCCTTCTTCAATCCATTAACTCTCACCTGCAGAAACACACTGTACACACACACACACCCCCTAAACCCATCTTCCCTTGGTGCCCTAGAGTTGGCAGTAGACAATGGAAATTATTTAAATACACTTGAAGTGCAATAAATGTGTTAGTAGTTCCTGCACTAAATGGTGGAGGCAGTACTTATGGCTGCTTGGTCAAGGTGTGTTTGTGTGACATAAGGACATTTGTGGATTATTTTGAGGTAGTTGTGATTTTGATATGAGATCTGTGTTTGCTCACAGTAAAAGGAATGAAAGGAAATATCTGCCTGGGTGTTTTCAGATCCAGTATAAATAATTTCAGTGCAGAATTGTCTACATTATATAGTTAACATGATATAGGGGGCCTACTACAAAGGGTCAGTGGTGGGCTGGAATACAGGAGCAGTCTAAACATTTATTATTTGCATGCATTCTGGGGCTACATCTAGACTGCAAGCCTCTTTCGAAAAAAAGCGTCTAGACTCCAACCAGTACTTTTGAAAAAGCAAGCCGCTTTTTCGAAACAGAGCACCCAGGCAGTCTGCATGCTGTCTTTCAAAAAAGCACAGTTTGGATTACATAGCACCTTTTTTTGAAAGAGCACTTTTGAAAAAAGACATTATTCCTCGTAAAACGAGGTTTTCCGCATTCAAAAAACTGCCACGTTCTTTCGATTTACTTTCAAAAGCACGCGGCAGCAGTCTAGACAGAGGAGAAGTTTTTTAGAAAAAGGCCACGTATTTCGAAAAAACCCTGTAGTCTAGACACATCCTGAATTAAGTGAGTGGGGCCTGTTCCAGTGTAGCTGTACTGAACTCTAGAGACAGTAGTGAGGTGTACTTGTGAGATTTGTGGATTACTTTGTGGTGTGACAGAGTTGTGATTGTGATATAAGAAGACCTATGTTTTTCACCCTTTACCTTGTGTTGTAATAAAAAAGAAGAGGAGCATGCAAACCTTCAGGAAGCAGTAAGTCTCATTTCCTTACAGAATTTGGTAGATTATATCAGTTGCAGGGCATAGGGCTTTTATTACAAATGATATTGATAGCGGTGAGGTAGAATATTGGTGGATTGTAATGTCTTTATGATCAATGAAAATGTAAGTTGAAATGACATCCTGTGAGTAAGTATAAAGGAGTTGTAAAAGGTATTGTAAGTTGTACACATGTGGATTCTTTCTAGGGTTTTGGCAAATTATGCCAGCGTGACCCAGAATCTGGAACATCCTGTATATAATACTGCCAAGAACTTGTATGAGGATGTGGTCTGTGTATATTGAGGCAATGCAGTGCTCCAAGAGGATAGAGGGAAAGTGACATGGACAACCTTTTATTTTTCCTTTTTGTCCTTTAATAGTGATGGATGGAATCCTGTGGGTGAAGTGAATGGGTTTAAAAGGAGGTGAAGAACTCCTGCAGACTTGGTAGAATAAAGGTGTGTGAGTTAATGGGGTATATTATGCCACTGCTGAAAGAAGGCATTTCCCGTTTTTCAGAAATCTGTGTTTTTTCTCAACTCACCATTACGCTAGGAGACAACATTCCACCAAGCACCCTTAACTCTGTGTTAACATAGACTTTTGCTATTGATTTTGGCCCTGTGTTTCTGCATATTTTGCTAAAAAGCATTCCTTAGATATATATGTGTCTCTTTGCTTTCTTCTTAAATACTTGTTTCAGCATTTCTCTTGTTTGCTAGAATTCACTTAAAAAAAGGAGAGCATACATAAGAACATAACATAAGAACGGCCGTACCAGGTCAGACCAAAGGTCCATCTAGCCCAGTATCCTGTCTGCCAGAGGGGATGGACCGAAGACAATGATCAAGTGATTTGTCTCCTGCCATCCCTCTCCAGCCTCTGACAAACAGAGGCCAAGGACACCATTTTATCCCCTGGCTAATAGCCTTTTATGGACCTAACCTCCATGAAATTATCTAGCTTCTCTTTAAACTCTATTATAGTCCTAGCCTTCACAGCTTCCTCTGGCAAGGAGTTCCACAGGCTGACTACACACAACAACCAGTGGTTAATGTAGATCAGGGAGGACACCATATTTGGTCACTACCTTCTTGGATCTTACTGTCAGATGTCAGTGTAGCATTGTGTCATCTCGTGGTAACAGGCAGAATAAAGAGGGAAAGAGGAAAGAAAGATAATCTTAAAACAGTTCTTTGGTTAAAACAGGCTTATCCAAAGCCAAAAAAAGGTGCATATGTACAGTGTGTCAAGATAGGAGGAGTCCCATCTCTTTTGCTTTCTAAGCATGTGAAAGGTTAACTGACTAATCAGCTAACTAGTAAGCATCAACCTAAAACGGTAATGCTTACTGGTTCAGGCTAGCTGTAGGGGCTGGAGCAGTGTCGATTCCCTAGGAGCAGGGCCTGCAGGGGCTGGCATCCCGCTCCCGGGGAGCTGGCTGCAGAGCCCACAATGAAGCCTCCATGGGAGTGGAGCCTACCTGTCATGTAATCACTCTGCTTTATACTACGGAGCCCGCAATGCATGTCATGTAACCACTAAGATTTTCAGCATGATTATCTTTAACTGACTTTTTACATCCTTAGTGCTTTCCAACATTTTCTTCTAAATGTCACTATGTAGACGTGATCATTATTGTGGATGTGTGCTGAACTGAAAACAAATAGGAATGAGGGTTCTTGGGATAGCAGGGAAAGGAGTTCTTCCCCCAAACCTCTTAAAATATTGGATGTAATCTGTATTTTAGGCATTTAATATTATTCAGTGTCCATGAGGGGTAGGTGGGCTAAGCAGTAGCGGATGTGGGAGGATTCCTTCTTTTCTGGTCTTCCTGGGCATCCATTGGAATCAGTTGGAGCTGCTACTCATTTAGATCATAAAGCATGGGTTTAAAAGGCCATCTTTTAAGTGCCAGATTTGAAAATCTTCCTTCAGGTATAGCCCAGCCAAAAGACCCAGGACTCTGCTTTCCTATTCCTTTTGTTAAGGAGTTGAGGTCACTCCCTACCAGCCACTGCTCAGAGTTAAGGACAAAAGATTGTTTAACAGTGGCTCATCTAGAAGTTGCAGGTAACATCTTCCATATCTCCCATTCACACATTTGAAACTCACCAAGTATTCCCCACTCCATGTATCTAATTTTCTACACACAAATGATACATACAACAGAGTAAGATAAACAAAACCAGCAGAACATAACATGAAGATTGATGGGTTACGTGAAATAATTCGCTCAAACCACCTTTGAGTTATGTATATTCATGTCCATGAGTCCACTTCATAAAGCATGGGTGTGGGGGGGGTGTCCGTCACAGAATACTTAAGTCTTTTGTTTTGGAGAAGACACAGCTGAACAGCAGTTGGTAGCAGATGGTCTGTATTAGGGCACATCTACCCAGCAGGGCTAAACTTGAAATAAACTACACAACTTGATCTACGCTAATTGCATAGTTTAAGTCGAAGTAGCTTATATCGAGCTAGAGCACTCTTCCTCCAACTTCCCTTACTCGTCATACAATGAAGGTTACAGGAGTTGGAGTGAGCAGTCCTCCAGCTCAATATTATTTTGACATTATGTCGAAATGACTTCTTGTGTGTAGACGTGGACTGTATTATTTCAGAAGCATGAAAGCATGTGCTGCATTGCAGTGTATTGCTCTAAGCTAGAAAACTACAAACTGTTGCCTTGGGAACTGCACTGCTCTTGTAATTGTTGACTAGTTATATGTTTGATGTGAACATAACGACACTGATTATTGTAACTTCTGTTATCAGTGAAAAGGATTGTAATGATAGATCATAATAGTTACAAAAATTGCTTAGTAGAATGCAAAGGTATTATTTTTGACTGGGTTTTTTCCAAATACCTCATCACATATTGAGTTATATATTAGGGATGAAAGAGGTTAGCTGTTTAAAGGGGTAACCAATAAGCATGAGCTTATCGGTTATCCAAATGATTACACGCTGCTACTAGTCTCGATCCAGGGGAGCTGGCTGCCGCAATGCATTGCTGTCTCTGAACTAGAGGCAGCAGGCGGGAGCTGGTACTCGCTTGGAGCCAGCTGCACCACATGCTAGGTACAATCAACATAGATTTAAATTTATATTAAATTGTGATTTTTGCAGCACGTAAAAGAATAAAATAAATCTAAAATTAATTTTGATTCTTCTAAAGCAAACATAATTGATATGTACTGTTTGCTATCTAAGATTGCCATTTGTAACTTAACTAAAAAACAATTGTGAACTCTTAATCACATTTGACATACTCATCTCAGTATTTGCTATGTATTGTATGTTTTTAATGGATATTTTGAAGTAGATGGGAATAACATGTTGAATAATGATTACTGAATTCACTAGTAAAGATTAAATGACACAGAAAAGGAAATATTAATATTTTCAGACTAATTTTACTGTCACTTTTTTTTTCCACCCCTCTTTAGGTTCTTCTAGCCAGCAGTTTTGTGCCAGTGTATGCAGGAATTAAACCAGTGGAATATAAAGGAGAGGTAATACTGTGATCTTTGAGGACTTGGGTATTGAATTATAAAAACACTCTTAATTTGTGAGATCAAAATCTCAAAATGGATTTTAGGGCATAGAAGGAAAGGGAGAATCACATGTCCATTGGTTTGTGTTATATTTGTTGTTTATATTCTTTAGAATATAGAATTTTATTCTATAGATGAAAAGATCATTAGAGGAAGTCATTTCAATTCATTCTTATATAAACAGTGAACACCAGAGACACTTTCAAATGTGTAGTGATAGTCACCTGCAAGCAACATTCTTAAAATGTTAATACAATATATAATTGCTTATCTAGTCTGATGAGCTAAGTTCTGGTGCTTGACTTTTTATGTCATCAGGGTGTGGAATGTAGTAGGCCATCCAGTTAAGATCTTTGTTTAAATCTCTATTATAGGTGTTATGTTTAGTGTTTTTTCTCCCATTGTATCTTTTCCAGAATAAGTTCAGATAAATCATTTTGCCTGTCACTGAAATGCATTCATATTTGATAAGTTAGTATCTGACTGCTAAAAGAGAGTTTCAGTTCATTTCTTGTGCCAAAAATCTGGCTGGTTGTGGGAATGATGTAGTAGTACCTTGTAAAATTCAACTCCACTGACATTATATCTGACACTTAAGAATACCACCTTGGCCCATAACCCAAGTCAGAGGCATCAGATCATGATGAGAAGTCCCACTGAAATTCAATAGAAGCCTCACTCTTTGCCAGATGGAGTCATTTGGTTGTTGATCTTGTTTGTACAGTTCAGGATGCATACACTGATGTGGAATGCACCACTTCATTACTTGAATGAAATGAAATCTCTTTGTAAATCTAAGGCTTCACCTATGCTATACATCACTTGTGCTGGCACGTAGAATATGTGTAACAACGTGCCACGGTGGAAAACGAGCTGCATCCACACTGTCAATGAAAGGCTCTGGCGGGAGCAGAGGGGAAGGCAGTGGGGAAAAGCTCCAGCAGTAGGGATCTGGCAAAGCCTTTCCTTGCTACTGGAGTCTTTCCCCATTGCCTGAGTCTTTTCCTGCAGCATGGAAAGACTCCAGCAGTGGTGAGAGAGCAGGTTGCTACACTCCTAAAAAGAACAGTATAGATGTGAAGCCACTGCCTGAGAAACTAAAAAAACATGTAGGTTATATAGTCTGCTACACACACACACACACACAGAGGTTTCAGCTATATCTTTACTTGCCTAATGAGTCCCTCGACGTCTGCCCTGTTCTTGAGCACTGCTAGGGGACTAGGTGTGTATATTCTCTACATGCTCCAGTAAGAAGTTTGCAGTGTGGATGTATCTTAGGGTTTTTTTTCAGTTCAGAAGTAACCTAATGTTGCTCAATAGTGTTGTCCCAGAAGACTTAAATAGCAAGGGTTCTCAGACTTAATTGCACCACAACCTCCTCCTGACATGAAAAGCCCAGGAGAGGAAACCAAAACCTTAACCTGCCTTAGCCTCTCTGCCCTCAAGGGGTGGAGTCTGGGCGGGAAAAGCCAAAGCCTGAAGACTTCAGTTCTAATCTGGGGCCTTGTAACCTGAGACCTCCCACTGAGGGCTGAAGTTAGGCTTTTACTTTGGCCTTGGACATTGTGTCTCAGGTTTTGGCCCTGGGCCCCAGGACGTCTAACAACAGCCTTGGCAACTTCATTAACATGATGTCACAACCCACTTTGGGGTTCTAAATTGCAATTTGAAAACTGCTGCACTAGAGAAAAGGTAGTCACTGATGTTTGCTTATATATTGAAATGTGCACCTCCATTGCTTCGTGATCAATTCAGACTTTTATGTAGTTCTGTTCTCTCAATTCAGAAGCTAAATCTGTGGTGTACTTCGGGTGTTTAGGAGTAGTGAGTCTTCTGCCTGAAACTTGTCACTGATCTGAAGTGGAGAGCCGCAGAGACAATTTTTTGAGGAAGAGAGAAATGGCTACTTAGCATTAAATGTAGCCATCCAAATGTAGTGAGTCTTCATATTCACACTAATCTCTCTCCCATCTTCAGAGATTATTGCATTTCATATTGAGGGGAATTTACAGGCAATTAAAGAGTGTAGGGACTTTCACCCTGTGCTCCAAGATACTTAGAGTGGATGAGATGTACAAAAATTTTACTACTTGGTGATAGTTCTTGGCTCATGAACCAAAGCATGTAACTCTTAAAGAATGGCTCTGCAGAGGCAATATATTTAGAGAATTGCATTTACTAGTATATATAGATTCCATTAATCCCAGCCCTCATGCTTTACATCCTCAATTTGAGTTTCTGGGTTGGTTTTCATTGCACACTATTTCAGAATTTCCCCTATCTTTGCACATTGAGCCTCTTACAATAATTCAGAAATTTTTGTATTTTCAATCAACATTCTTAGCTCCAAAGATACTGTGGAATAGGGATAGTGATGCTTATGTCTGTAGGATAAAATTATTTGTAATTCAGCCTCTTGTAGAACTTGTGTCTGGTCTCTCAGATGTTGAAGTCCGTTTTAACGAAGGGTATTGTGCAATATAAACAGAATTTTTAAAAAAGTTGAAAGTTTGAGTTGTGAAAGTACAAGAGATGTTGAACTATTAGAAAAATGGGAATTTAAAGAAAATGGAATATCAAATTGTTATTAGAAGTACAGTCACATAACTAATATGCTATAGTGACAACCCAGTTCTGGTGGACCAGCAAAAAGATGACTGTCATAGAGTCACAATACGTCGGCAAGTGAGTATGGTAGCAGCCTTCTGGAATTGGCAGTTTTAGAGGTGGCTACAGAGGAAAGGCAGATGGGTTAGACCAAGGGCAACTGCCCTTTTAGAGTTGAAAATAGGCTTGCACATAGCAGAGACAAATCCACTAGGGAAGTAGCTGTGCAGCCAAATGATGGAACATGGGGATGGAGCAGCTGCTGAACCCGCAGTTGTTATAGCCAGAGATAATGCTGTTAGTCATCTCATTGATTACCAGGGTCTTGTAATGTAAGGACTGGTTTCACTTCATGTGACACAGGCTATAAATTATTTCCTGACAAAGTAGAGCTAATAAGCTCCTTTGGAAATCTGTCACAACCACTTTTTCTGTGACTGAATCACAGAGGTGTCTTCATCTGCCATTAAGTTTACAGAAATGTGCATTGTTTTGCACTTGAATAATGGGCACTTACAACTGCGAACATGCCATCAGCTCATTCCTACAGTGAGGACTTGACACCTTTGTTTTTTGTGGAAATATAATTTACAATTAGGAAAATAACAAATGTATAATGATCTGAAAATTCTTTCAGACAAATAACATTATTTTTTGGGGAGGTGGGGGGTGAGCAAAACTTTACTCACATATCCCTCTAAGCACAGAACAACAAATCTAGTCTAGTTTAGCAGGCTCATAAATTCTGACATTGATTGATACTCTAGCTATCAAATTAAGGAAGATAATTTTGTAGCTCGGGTTAATATTTAAATATTATTGTAGTATGGCAGTAGTATGGTACTCAGAACACTGTTAACATAATGAAACAAACTGCTGTAATTAAATTGGGAAACTTAATATGTTAGTACTAGAAGATTTACCTGGTGTTGTTTGAGTCTTTCAGAGCAGGAGATTTCAGGTATGGAGGTATGGGAGTCAGGACAGGGACTTGAGGATGTGGGAGTCTGGGGGGTGGGTTGTACGGGGTGTAGGAGTCAGGGCAAGGGGATGGAAGATTGGGAGAGATTACTGTAGCCATCCATGATTACAAGAGTAGTGCTGCTAAGCCTGCCTGAGTGACTTCTAATGGAAAGAATGGGGCAGGGCTGGGCTGACTGGCAGCTCCTCACGGAGGGAGAGGGGAGGGGATTCAGGGCTGGGGAGATGCCCCCTGACGTCCAGCACTGTGGCTGAGGTGGGGGAGGAGGGAGCTGAGGACAGAGGGGGCACTTACATGAGCCAATGACTGGCAATATGGACAGCCCCCAGCCCCAGCTGGCCACTCTGTTCTTGGTGCAGCTGCCACCCTGTGGTTACTCTGCAGTATAACTGTCTCCCATGCTTGCTGTCCTCTGTGGTCATTTCGGAGCATAACTGTCTCTCCTATCAGACCCCTCTTTTTCCATTTTATGGAAAACAATCGAATTCTAGGTGTAACAGCCACCAGGCAGATTTGAACCTGGGACCTCGGAAGTGGAGTATAGGAGCCTCTACCCTCTGAGCTAAAAGCTACCTGGCTCCTAGCCCCTGCTGTAGAGGTCTCTTGATCTTAACTGTTGCTGTGGTCTAGGTACCGTTTGCATTGCTCAGTAATCATACTAGGGGTGTGGGTTACATAGGCACACCCCATTTTCCTGGAACAACAAAACTGGGATCTTCCTTTAAGTTAAGAGAAAGATGCATACCAAATTTGGTGATCCTTTTTTTGAAGACCTGATATTCATCCCTCATCAGAATTCTTTGTCATTGATTTTTGTAGGCAGAACGTATGTGCTTTTGTCCTTTGAATGGTGTTATCCAAATTGTCTTGGTGTTGGGCAGGCAAAGAATAAATCATAGAATCTTAGAATCATAGAGCTGGAAGAGACCTCAGAAGGTCATCAAGTC
>CM057845.1:197612690-197623325 GCA_030068395.1 Apalone spinifera
CCAGGTCCTTTTCTGCAGAACTACTACTTAAGTGGTTGGTCCCCAGCCTGTAACTATGCTTGGGATTCTTCCGTCCCAAGAGCAGGACTCTGCACTTGTCCCTGGTGAACTTCATCAGATTTCTTTTGGCCCAATCCTCCAATTTGTCTAAGAATCCTCCAATTTGTCTAAATGGAATACTATACTATAATTTTTAACGATTGCTGAGTGCTTTATATATTACTTAGTGGGTTCCTTTAAATCTAGTGGTTTACCTTTAAATTGATTATTTCAGTTGTTGTTTTAATAGTTAATACTGGAATTTTGATGTACAGCCGCTCCCCGAGTTATGACCACCTCCACTTACAACCATCCGCACTTATGACCAAAGCGGTCGTAAATGCGGATCCGAGTTACGAACGGCGATCCGCGCTTATGAACAGCACGGTCACCACATAACTCTATGGGATCTGAGTTACGAACACTTTGAGTTACGGACCAACCCGTAACTTGTTCGTAACTTGGGGAGAGGCTGTATACATTCTGGTCAGTGTTCAATTATTTGTTTGTGAACCACAAATCTACCGCCAAATTTGTATTGGTACATACACACTTGATACTAGTTTGATGGTGAGTTGTATTAGAGCACTATGACAGTAAACACCTTTTCTATGATAGGTACCAATGAGCTGCTTCTCTGGAGATAATGAGAAGTCTCATGAGTGCAGTAGACATGTTCTTTTACATTGCCTTGTTATCTATAAGTATAGTTTGACCAACCACTTCTGCAGCTTTTGTGCAGTATGCTGCTAATGTCCTCATAATTAAAATGTGCAAGGAGTACCTTCTGTTGTAGTTACTTGGCTTGCTAACTGGTTAAACAAACAGGTATTTCAAAAAAGAATAAATAACTTAAATAAAAGAAGTGTTACATAAAAGCAGTCATATGTATGATTAGGAATTCCATCTTGTACAACTGAAATAGGAATTCTAGTTGTATCTTTTAACTTTCTGCAAAGAGTTTTCTTGCATCCTTATTTTTGTTATACTACACATTTGTGTGAGTATCATGAGTGTTTTGTTTTGAGTAATTATTCATACAGCTTGTACCTCCCTTAACCAGGACTCCCTGGTCTGGCAACATCCATGGTCTGGCATGGACCACGGATGGTCCTGAACCACAGAGCACAGGAAAAGGGAGATCTGGCGGTGGGGCAGGAGTACATTCAGGGGCACTGGCAACCCAGTGTGTGGGAAGGAAGGGGGAGGAATGAAACAGGTGGCACAACGGGGAGTTCTGGCCCCAGCAGTGACCATTGAGCTCCGGCCCTGGCTGTGCAGCGTGGCTAAGAAAGCCACAGAACCAGGTGGCTGTGAAGCTCTACCCTGGCTGTGGAGCTCCAGCTATGATGTAGTGGGAATGGCAGCATTTAGAGAGCCCCGGAGGGCTGGGATAGAAGCAAGGGCAGGCTGGAGCCTAGTAGCAGCACAGGCCAGGAGGGGAAGGACCTCCTCTGGTCTGGCAAATCTACTCGTTCAGGACCAGTCAGGTCCTGAGGGTGCTGGATCAGCGAGGTCTAACCTGTATAAAGCCCTTCTATATCTTAGAGTTGTTTCACTGATATATGCACATACTTATATAGAAAACATTTCTCTTGTTTATATCTATTGTACATGCGCGCCTCTACGAGCATGCAAAATTATAAATTATTAGTATTCTAAATTTTGTATAATCTCTGAGGCATTTTGAGGTTTTTATTTTACTGATTGTACTGTGTTCATATTAATATGCTAACTAAAAAACAAACCAAAATTAGCACTGAGTAAAGATTTCAAGACAAGTTCAGAGTATCAAACATTTACTAATAAAGTAAATCATGTTTACAGTGTCTCCAGTGAACAGTGAATTCGTTGTGTTGTTCAGACTTCAGCATTTTGATTTATTGGATATTAACAAAATTATAACGCTTTTATAGTGTGCTAAGAAAGACAGTATTTATTCAACACTTTTTTTTTAATTTAATTTTATTTATTTATTTATTTATTGTGATCCAAGGAACCAGTGCTCAAGATTAAGCTCTTTTCAACACTAGAGCTGGCAAATACTTGGTTTTTCTGTCTGTTAGCAGATCTGAAAATTTGAAAAAATATTTGATTTGGGTTGAACTTAATTCAAAACTTGCCAAATAATTGGCAAATTAAATCTTTTTCAAGTCTCCCATTGATGAATATCCTGCTGACCTGACCAGAGAGATATCCTCTTTCTGCCATAGTTACTATTCATTGTGAAAATACTACTGTAGCTTGGTAGTTAGGACACTCATCTATGATCTAGGATTCCTAAATTCAAGTGCCTGCTCCAGTGACTACTTAATTGTTTATACACAGCGGAAAGACTATCATATATTTCCTCCCAGAATATCCCATGGTCCAGTGTGTAAGGCTCATCTCTGCAATGGGAGAGAACAAGCTCAAATCCCCTCTCAGTACCAGGCTGATGGGAAATTTAAGCCTACAGGCTCATCTAGACTATGCTAGAGTGTTGAAAGAGGATATGCAAATTCTGCAGGAATTTGCATATCTTCTTCCAGTCTCACTTTCAAAAGTGAGAGTAGTTTAGATGTGGCTTTTTCGGCGAACCTCCCTCCCTCCTCCCTTTGTCAAAAAGCAGCTCTTACTCAAAAAATTAATTCTTGCTGAACTTGCATATCCTCTTTCGACACTCTAGCATAGTCTAGATGAGCTCTGGGTCTCCCACATCCCAGGTGAACCATCAAAGTATTGGGTAGCACTTATAAGGGAAAGGCTGTTTCTTCCTCTATCCAGAAAAATTTATTTAGAAAGAAAACTATTCATTGAACTCATGCGAATTCCACAAATTGTTTTGGCTCACCAAAACTGCATTTACAACTACTAAAATATTTACTCTGAAAAATTTCACCCAGCTCTAGTCAGCATGTAACAAAGTTTGCCTTTTTTTCCCAGTAGAAATGGATTGATGGTGGCCTGACCAATGGCCTGCCTATTCTGCCTGTGGGACGAACACTCACTGTCTCTCCTTTTAGCGGGCGATTAGATATCTGTCCACAAGACATAGGATATGTTGATCTCTATATTAAAGTTGCAAAGCAAGACCTAATGGTAAGTGACCTGTTTTAACTATTTTTTTGATCTCTATAAAAAATAAAAACGTTTATAGTTAGTTTTATGTGATTTTTTTTTTCAAGAGCAGTTTAGAGAGTTTGACATTTATGGAGTTGAGTACCTAACATTTTTAGCTGCATTTTAAAAAACAAAGTTTTGGATTTTTACTTTATAAAAAATAAAGTTTTGTGTTTGGTGGGCATGGGCTACAAATGCCTTACTATAGAGCAATATTAAAAAAGAAGTAGAAGAAGATATCAAAGTTATCCTATCTCAGTTCTGTTTCTCCAGCAAAGGCCTGGGAAAAGATTAGACAGCGTGTCCTACAGCATTCAGAGTGGAGTAATTATACCAGAATAAGGTGATTCTTATTCCAGAACACTGTCCACACAAGAACCTATTCTGCAGTAGCTATGCCAGAAGGAATGCTATTTCTGAGGTATAAAAATCCAAGACATCCAGGATGTCAAGAAAGGACAGCTGGCAGTGTGCATTGAGCACACTCACAGATTGTCTAGGACAGCTACATCAAAAAAGGATGATCATGGGAAATCCTGAACAGGCGGCATCCTTATGTTTGGTTAATTTCCAGGTGTATGAAGCCTAACGTCCTTTTTCATAGATTAATAAAGTATAAAGCCAGGTCACTGGATCATTTGATCTGGCCTATGCATTACAGGTCATTAAATTTCACCAAGTTACACGTGCAAAGAACCCAGTAATTTGGTGTGAGTAAAGCAAAAATTGTATTTGGCTAAAATATATCTTCCAGAAAGGCCTCAAGGTTTGACTTGAAAACCTAAAGAGATGGAAAATCTGCCATCCCCTTGGTAGTTAGTTTCAATGGTTAATTATCCTTACTTTGAATACTGTGAAAGATTTGCATTTGTCTGACTTCAGCGTCCATCCATTGGTTCTTGTTATTCCTTTCTCCATTAGACTGGAGAGCTTTTAGTACCAAGTATTTTATGTCTCTGCACTTGTGTTGTACTTAGAAGAAGCACACGGGATCTTTTTATGGAGGAAAATCAATACACCATGTTTATTAAGAATATAGTAGTAAAGCAGCTAGCATATGCTTCTAGACAAACACACATACACTGACCCACCAGTTGATGTTATATTTACCTGTCTATTGTCCATGTCTCTCTGGTAGCCAACCAGATTGATCATGGATATGAGCGGAGCTCCATAGCTCCGGGCCGATGCTTCAGTCTTGGCAGGATGTATCCAAAAATTATGACAAAGCAGCTCATTTTTATAGCAGCTTTTCTTCATGGGGATCAGTAAGTTTCACAGCATCATGCTGTAATTAATCGTAGTTTGACGAGTGCTTGTTTTCTTAAGTTGTTCTCATATCACAGCTATTTTGTCCCAATTGATAGATGCTTGCCTTATCTTTTAGCCTCATCAATCTGCCCTTCATCCACATCTCGATAGAGGTATACAGCCGTCACCTGGCACTTTTACGTCAATCCTTGGTTTCTCCCTAAAACATCTGGTCTGGTGATGGCCTTAACACTTAACTTCTAACACACTTCTCATTCACACATACAAAACAGAATTGATTTCTTTGTTACACAGACACAATATGAATATTTAAACAAGAACATCAAATCACAATTTAAAGGAAACAGTCATCATACCCTTTTATTTATTTCACAATACTAATTTTAAAATTTAAAACAAAAACCATAATAATCTATTCCTACCTTAGAATCAGGTTCAGACACAAAATTCTGGCTGGTGTACCTTTACCAATAGTAAGGTAAAAGTCCTTTCTGATTTCAGAAAGGGTGGCTGGCAGGGTATACTGAGACACATTACATTGCATAAAGCTACATTTTAGCTACATGGCTGCATATGCACTGTAATGATGTCACCCCTCAATCTTATTTTTGATGAATTAACCAGGTTAAGTTTGTTTAGTCTCTCACTGTAAGTCTTTTTCTCTAGCCCTCATAAATGTTGTGACTTTTTTCTGCACGCTCTCCAGCATTTCAATATCCTTTTTAAAATGTGGACACAAAATTGAATGCAGTATTATAGTATATCTTGCATGTATACACAGCTAAAGTCACTTCAATACTGAGTACTGCCTGTTTATACATTCAAGGAACACACAAGCTCTTTGCCAAAGCATGGTACTGCAAACTCATGCTGAATTGTTTGTTCTCACCTATATCATTTTCATAGTCACTAATTTCCAGGATACAGTACCCAGCTCTATTGTATAGCCATGTTCCCAGTTCTTTGTTCCTAGAAGTATTACCTTGCATTTGACTGTACTAAAACACCTTTGGTTTGAATAGGCCCACTGATGAAGAGATCCAGATTATTCGATATAATTGCCACGTTCTTATTATTTACTATCCTGAAAGTTTTAGTGTTACATGCAAATTTTATCAGCAGTGATTTTATATTTACCTCCAGATCACCAATGAAATGTTGAATAGTGTCTGGATTAGTTTTTATTCCTGCAGAAATCTACTAGAAATGTCCCATTCAACATGAATTCCCCAGTTAGCCAAATCTTAATACACTTAATATCTACTTTATTGATAGTGTGCTGTGAATTTTTAATCAGAATGTGGAGCAGTATTAAGTCAAATGTTACAAATCAAAATATATTATGTCTATACAGTTAATTTTATCAACTAAACTTATAAGCTTTTTAAAGAATGAAATCAGGTTTGTTTGAAAAGACATACTTTCTGTAAAACCATGTGGACTATCAATATTTATATTCCAATATTGTAATGTTTTATCATTTGAATATCATTTTCAATTTTCTATTATTTTGACTGGGATCAGGCTAACTATCTATAGTTACCTGTCCATTTGCCTTTTTTGAGTATAGGCACAACATTAACACTTCTCCAATTATATGAATTTTCCCCCTCTAACAAGACTTATGTCAGTGGGCCAGAGAGTTCCCTAGCCAACTTTTCAGGACACATGGGGTCAAGTTATTTGTGATTGCTAATTCAAGAATTCCTAGTAGATTATATTTGACTAACTTACTTTGTTACTAATGGGCTGGAAAGTACACCATCAACATGTGAAATGAGTACTTCATCCCCTTTCTTTCAAAATACAGAACAAAAATATTTATGGAACTTTTCTGCATCATTATTAATGATTTTACCATATTCATCTAGGAACAAGGTAGCAGGGGTAGTACACATTTCAGTGATTTCTTTTGTTCCTATTATACTGCAAGCCAGACCAATGAGGGATTTGTTGTCAATTGCCCATAACTCTTAAATGCTCTGCTGATGAGGCTCAGCCTGAATATCGACAGACCATGCATCGAGGGTCTGTAATAAGCAGCTCTGAACCAGTAACTCTGATTCCAGAAGCCTGCTTGTTAAACCCCAGCTGCAGTTAAACCCCAGCTCTGGTTATACCTTGCAAAATTACCCCAACACTCCTCCCCAATCTGTTTTTCCCAAAAATATGTTCTCTGCAATGTCCAGTTCTTCCCTGGATCATTCAATGGAATAATGTATATTTGTTCCTCTGAAGAGACAAATGCATGGCTTTATCACTTTAACAGATGCTAGGAATCATTTTGATCCAAACACAGTAGTGGTTTAGTATAGATTGAAAATAAAACAAGTTTATTAACAAAAGGATATGGAATTTTAAGTGACTTCAGGTGCAAAAGGCATTGTTAGAAATGGTTACTACCAAATAAAAGTGAAAAATGCTTTCTAATGAATAAGCTGCAATATTTGCACCAAGTATCCATCTAGAAAATAAGATGATATTGATCAACTGAGTCGTCTATCAGAGGTTGTATAAATAAAGTTTGGTGCCTCCGCTATACATGCTAAAGAGCTTATTTGGAGGACTCTGTTTTCTGTGATTCTGCATCTGTGGAGTTTGCCATTGACGTCACCTCCTGCTCCACAGTGGTGTTCCAGAATCTCAAGTATCCTTTGAATCAGTTTCTATCTTGATACAGAGACAATGCTGATAATTTAAAAAATGAAAAGTCTAGCAGCACCTTAAAGACTAACAAAACATGTAGATGATATCATGACCTTTTGTGGGTACAACCCACTTCCTCAGATGACTGGAGTATTAGAAGTCCAGATCCAAGAATAAATAAGGGAAAGGGGAGAGGAGGGAGGAAAAGAAAAAAAAGAGTGAATTGGATAGTTTTGCACTTGGATAAGAAGATGAAGTCTGTTTGGATCTGTGCATGTTTCTTTGTGTAGTTGATGGATTTCCACTCCATACGGCTGAATATGTGTCTGAATCTGCAGACAGCCTGGAACAATAGTTCTGGAAGTTTTGAACTATCCTATTCAACTTAGATAAGGCAACAAAGACTTGATTATTCCATAGTTGAAACATTTGATTATTTATTTGAAATGAAAGGTAATTTTATTTTATAATTGTACTGCACTATTTATTAAATGTGTAAGAAATAAAATATATATTCAATGATTTAATTATTTAAGCTAATATTATTCACTATTTAATTTAATATTATTTCTAGTTTTATTTCTTACTGGATTAATTAAATTATCTACAAATAAACACATCTTTACACTATTAGGATGATCAACTGGTGTCTTGAATAGTCTTAGATTTTTGGAAACATCATTTAGCTATCCTAAGAGTGTTAGGGATTATAAAAAGACAGAAAACAAGAAATCAAATATTATAGTTTGTCTTCACAGTTATTTGACTTAAAAAACTTCTTTGTTGCAGTTGTCGGTGGCCAACCTGGTAAGACTTAATCAAGCTTTATTCCCTCCAAGCCAGAAGAAGATGGAATCACTTTACCAAAATGGATTTGATGATGCAGTACATTTTCTATTAAAGGAAAACTGGTTTGAATAGATTATGTGCTTGGAAAATTACCAGTGTCTGTTGGTTGTCAAAACTAAGTATACGTGTTATGCAGAATGCAAAAGATTGCTGCCATGATTTTTGTTTATTAAAATACAAATGTCTTAGGTATTGCATCTGTCAAGAAAATATATAGGTGCTTTGCCTGAAATTTGTCAGCATGTCAAAATGCATAACTGTACTTACATAGTAAAAAGATCTGCTCTTTCAAATAAGTGTAATAGTAAAATCTATTAACATTAAAAGGTTTTATTTTAGGATGCATGGTACAGACTAGTGTATTACTTTATGACATACTGAAAATGAGATTGCTGATATTAATCATATATTAGGTACTCATTCATTTTGTGACCTGATATGTGTACTGTATCTAGTTCTCTTAAGCTTTGAATACTTGTGTACCTTCCTTGTTAATTCTATTTTTGTGCACAGCAATTGTAACACTTCAAGCATGAACTCTTGTTTACAAAGAGACTGTAAGAAACGCAATCATTTAATTGTATTTCTTTAATTATAATACGTATAGTTTTTTCACTATAGAACTTCTTGTCCTTAAAATTGGTTTCAGAACTTTAAAATCCTGAAAATACTCCATCTCTTTCAATATTTAAAAACTTAAAAAAAAACGTGTAAAATATGTTAGAAGATTGAGACATATAATTAATTTTATTTGTGCAGTGGTTCTTTGTCTACTAAATTTTAATAAACTAATTTATTTTTGGAACTTTATCAAGTAGTTATTTGTAAATTTCTGAATACTGTGGCGTAATTTTTTATTGATCCATTTTGGACAAATGATTAATATTTTTGAAAAAAGTTTACATAAATTCTTAGTTTCCACCTCACTAAGGGTATGATCACCATTAAAGCTAATGGAAGTTTTTTTCCCTTGAATTAACTGGGTGCAGGATGAAGTCCCAAGGGCATAAGTTACAAAAGGGTCTCTAATAACTTTCTAGTGAATAATTTATAGAAATTGAGGCAACATTTTGGAGATCTAATCTGAAATGTTCCGCTGAGAGCTCAAATAGCCACATTTCTAAAATACTATTTGACATGAGGTTAATTAAAGAAATTTTAAACTGATTTCAGTAAAAGATCTTTGAAAAGCTCTTACAATAGTTTGTTTATTTGTTTATTTATTCTGTAAGAACTTTTCTCCATTGGAGTTAATGGAAATTCAGATAATTCAATAACTAATTGTTTCAGATTCGGAAGTCTTTTCTATTGATTTAATTATGTGAGGGGCCAACCTGTTAGACCCTTATATATTAAAAAATGTTTGTGAGGGTTTTTTTTATATTTGTTGGCATTTTCAGTAGCATTTCTTGTTCAAAAAATCTGTCTTGGATCACATGCAGTGATTAGTCTATTTGCACGGTAAAAAGTAAACTGTGTAAATGATATAATGTTCAAATAAACAGTAACAAGTACCCTGCAGTCTTTGTAACGGAAAATATATATAGATGAGAATTTGAAAGTATCTCTTACAGTTGTTCATAAACCAAGACCTAGCAAAGAAAATACCACACAATCACAAAATTTAGGTTTAAAGTTAGACTAATTGAGACTGGAGTTTGCAAATAATAAATTAATATCTGGAAGGTGCAACATAATGTTGTGATTTACATACTTGTGTTGCCATGTTTATAGAACAAAGAAATTACTTTGACTAGAAATAAAATGCCATTAACTGGAACATCAGCTTAAAAATAAATATTAGGGTTGCTTATATCTTCTTTAAACCAACAAATTTTATCCTTCCTAGATATGGAGTGGTCCTATGGATAGTATTTCAAGAGTATTATGTCATTAATTCATTTAGGTTGCTTTCCACAATGACCCCTATCACTTTTTCTGCTATACTCCTTCCTAGGCTGTCATTTCCCATTTTGTATAAGTCTAATCTTGTCCTTCAAAGTGCTTGCAACTCTCCCAGTTTGGTTTTCTCAAATATAATGAGTGTATGCTCTATGCCATTATCTAAATCATATATGAATATATTGAATAGAACCAGATCCAGAACTTGTCCCTGTGGGATTTACTCAATATGCCCTTTCAGTTTGACTCTGAACCATTGATAACTACTCTGAGTATAATTTTGCAACTTCTTGTACACCCACCTTAAAGTAGGTTCTTAGCTATGTTTCTCTAGTTTGTTTACGAGAAGGTCATGTAAGACAACATCAAAAGCCTTACTAAGGTCGAGTTACAGCCAACATTTCATTATTACTGTCATCCAAGCTGCCTTCCACCTTTAAAGTGCACTTTTCCCATTCAGAAACGTTTTGGTGACCTTTATGTTCAGATCCAGAGTGCTGAAGTAGGTGAAGCAGAGCATTAGAATTTGGCAGGAAAACTGCCATTAACTGAACCATTGAACGTTCCAATTACAATTGCTTTTGATTCATCCTTTGAGTATATCTAGTTGATTGGGTATGAGTTGTTAGCACTTTTGACAACATTCCTCTGCTTAACCTAGCAGGAATGTAAATATGTATTCAAATATAGAAGCCAGGAGATTTTGAGTTCTAGTGACTAGCCCTAATAATTCATTGTATTTCACAACTTCTATTTAGGGAATCTTCACTCTAGGATACACTGCTCTACAGCCAAAATGCTTCTGAAATAAATGTAGTCAAACTT
>CM057845.1:197623425-197646112 GCA_030068395.1 Apalone spinifera
AAGACAACTTTTAAAAAATTGTAGACCAGTGTTATAGGCTAATATTATTCCCTTTTCTCCATTTTGAATAGATAGATGCAACAGATCTCTGGTTCTATAGCATGCACATATACAAAAAGAAGCGCCCTGTCTGAAGGCTTTGTCTAACTGACTGAGTCAGGTGGCCAAGGTTCACGTGACTATTTGGAGGCAGCACTCAAAGAGTAAAGAGCCCGTTCAGACAAAGGAGACTGGCTTGGTTTAGGAGCTTTGGTCCTCTGTGCGCAGGAAGGGGGGAGGTCTACTAGGAGATAGATGTAGAAAGAAACCTTTAGAAAAGGCCAGGAGGCTGATCCTGGGTTTCAGGAAGGAACTACAGAGTCTCTGAAGCATTTCACAGTCAGTTGAAGTGTTTTGTTAAATAAAGAAAACTTTGGAGAAAGACAGAAATTTCAGAAAGCTTTAGGGGAATACATACAAATCTTATTGTTGTATCTAATCTGCAGACTCAGATGGTTTCAGGAGTTTTCCATACACAGACAGCTGTAAGGAAGAAGTCTTATAAAGAATGAAAAAGGGAAATGATTAATAAATGGTTAGTTGCGGTGCTTACATGGAGAGGCAGACAATGAAAATAAATGAGAATAGAGAGAAAAGGGAGAGCTGATTTACTAATGGCTTTGAAGGTAAGGACAGTTTACCTAGATATGACATGATCAAGTGCTGGTCAAACATTTTAATGTGGGGATAGATTGATATTGTAAGCATAATTGAGGGAATCCCCTACCAGTCTTGTTGGTGAGGAGGCAGATGGGAATGAACAGTTGTGTCTTCTTTACTAGCCTTTGAATTTTGGAAGGAATTAGAGAAGTTCGTATTAGCCATATGGAGTTTGAGGCAAAACCTCCATGAAAAGAGGTCTAAGAATAGTCTCAGTGTGTCAAGAAATAAGCCACTCAAATAAGCCCAGATGGAGTTTTGAAGTAGAGTATTAATATGTTTGCATCTGAGCCACACCAAAAAATTCCGTCTCCTTCCCTCAATTGCTCTTTTTGACTGAAGAATACAAAGTGTCCCTCAAATACAGAGATTGTACAGCTTCGTACTCGTGCTGTAACTAGCAGAAATACCAGTGGAACTACTTTTGTGAATTGTCTTTATTTTGTGTTTGCTTATCCATTGATAACACAGGCAGAAAATGAGTAAATAAAATCTGTTAGAATTCAGCTTTAAGAACAGATAATACTGAATTGTGTTTCTCTGTGGAATAAATGAGTTTGTACTTTCTGACATTGTGCAGCCTTACATTGGTAAGTTACATAATCCTGTCAATTTCAGTGGAATACTCATGTAAATAACTATTCACCCATGAATAGTTATTTACATGAGACCATTAGATCCTGAATGACTGTATTTTACTGTACCTTAGACTGTACTGGTATTAAATAATAGCAATAGGGTATTTCTCCCATGAACAAAATGACAATATTTTGAGATCTTACATCTCAAGTTTGGAAGGTGAATATTTTAAAATTTATGAGCTACATCTTAAATATAACTCAACATTTGAACAAGGTACATTCAACTAAATTTGTCATTGAGCATTAGTAACTTCATTCATTGTCTCAGAATTAAATTCACAAGAAATAAATTTTAAATTACACTGAGTGGTGGGTGTCTGCTTGCCTTCTGTGATACTACTCTACATGAATGGTTCTTTCAAAATGAGTTATTTCTTGAGTTAATGTTATACCAAGTTATACTTCCATAACTCAGGAGAGAGTATACATACTTCTGGAACAAGTAGTTGCATTTTTTATATCACCTGTCAGAGCAGCAACTATCAATCCATAACAGGGGAAGGGGAGCCAACAGCTTATGCAGGCCCCTGGCAAGGTGTTGTGTGGGTGGCCCAGAAGGAAGGAGTGGGGCCCTCATCGCCATCTGGACCATGGTGTCCCCCCCGCCAGTGCAGCCTGGAGCATGCTGTGTGGGCCCCCATCTCCACAGGTAGCCCTATGAGTTGCCCGGAGTACACTGCATGTTGCTCCAGGGATGATTTAAAGGGCTCAAGGCTCTGGGTATCACCACTGCTAGCCCTGAGGCAGTTGCTCCCTTTGCCCCACCCTTTTTCACAGGCCTGAACAGGGATATTTGGCACTCTACTGTTGGTCTCTTCTTCCATGAAATACACTGTTGCCAATCTTCAGAAGATTTCAGCAAGTAGTATCTGATTCGTGATGTGAAAGATGCAAAAGGCTGATGTACCCTATCAAGTTACTTCCCTATCATGCTAATAATATGGTTGTGTTAATTTAGATTAATTAGGTAATAGTTAAGAGTTGTAATGCAAAAAATCTTCTAAAGTCTGTTCTGTAGCACAATGTGCCCTGCCTGCCCAATGCCTCAGACTGGAGTAACTGGGGCAGGGATTGCATATTTACCTGGCCAGATGGTTACACTCAGGAGAGTGGGAGGCAGGAGTTGCAAAGCTGCTCTCAGCATTCCTGCAGGCCCTTTGTGTTAGTTTAACTGATGTCTGGGTTCAGGTATAATACATTAGGCCTTATGTCTGCCCAATGCAGTTTGTGAAGACCCACTGAATACTAGTACAGCAGCACTCAACTCCTTGAGGAGGCTTTGCCATTGACCTGCTGGGTACAGGTCCATACCCTTTCTCAGCTGGGGCCAGGGCATGTTTGTAAATAAGAGTCTAGCAAGAGCCCAAAATTAGTGGTTCTGCTGCTTGTACCTGTCTGTGTGCATATGCTGCTTACCTCCCCCCACACAGCCAACCACAAGCCTGTTGGTGCCATGCATTGTCTGGGCTGTGTGGCAGTCCAGGTGCCATTATACATAGGAGCAGCTTGGGTGCAGTACAGCCCTGCCTAAGGGCTGTCTAGTGAATCGGGTTCCCCTGCAGTGCAGTGGTTCCTGCTCTAGGGTATAACAAAATGGTTCAGCCTCTGAATGCACTTTCCAATGAGTGCCATGTTTGCATTAGACAATTAGAGGGCAGGGTTATACTTGAATGAAAAAACACACACAAGCTCACAGTCCAGGTCAAGTAATATGGGGCTATATTTTATCTTTTGTCCATGCTGCAACAGGCCGTTTGCAAGATCAGCAGAAGTTAAGGTTATCTGATTTCCATGGTATGATCCAGATATGGATCATAGCTTATTTATGGTTTCTCAAAACTGAAAAGGGGAACTTAAGTTCACCCACATAGGGTGGTAGGAAAAATTTCCTCAGACTCAGCAGATGCATCATTAAATAAAAGTCCCAAAATAATTGGTTCAGGCTGAGTTGAGTAATCAGGACACAGAATGTCATAGATGACCACAAAGGACCATGGTAACGAATTAATGTATATGATGATAAGTTGAGAGCAATGATACACTGATCTATAGGAAAAAAGCACTTCAACATTAGAAACATGTATCATACATGTTGTTATCAGCATCACATAGTATAAAAATGGGATCCCAGTCTAGGGGTGAGAGAGAGAAGAAGATGTAGTCCTTGGAAGGGCTGGAATGATGGCCCCTGGTGATGGGGAAGGTGGTGATGATGGGCTAACACCTAAGATTGTTCTAGAAGGATTTATGTAAGTATATGGTATGGAAATATGGATGTACATTCCCTATCTTATGAAATTGGGGTGTTTGTGACTGTGCTAACTGTATTAATAAACTATATTTGTAAATATACAAGAATTTCTATAGAGTGAGTGTTGCAACTGTGCACATAAAAGTTCCCAATCATATAATAATTGAATACTGGGCCTGATCTTGGGACAAAGAACCTGTCAACCCTAAAGGTGGGTAATTAGAGGTTTAAACGTAATATTAGATCAGATAACACTGAGGTAAAAAGCAAATGACATGCTGAACTCTGTACAGCCTATGAGGAGATATGAGTTAACTGTGAGGTTGATTAGACAGATCTAATTGCTCTTGTCCTGTTGCCAGGTCTGACATCACCAAAGAGTCTTGGTCTTAGCTCCTGACAAGGTAATGCTTCTTAAACTGTGGTATGATAAATCATTTCTGTCTGCTAGGGTGCTTGTATAAACTGTAGGGTTCCTCAAAGCTTTTTCTAAGGGGCAACTTCATTTAGAATCCTTAATGACCTATCAAATATGTCTAGGTTTGTGGAAGAGATTCCACGAAGAAGAAAATTAGCCTCTGAATTAGAGGTGATAAGGCAAACCTGGGAAATGACATTGCTCTATGATAAATGCCCTCAAGCTATAGTCAGTCAGCTGGATTTGGGGATAGAGGCTAGAGCTCCCAAAACTACTAGAGAATAAAATGTATTAAAAGGATTAGGAATAGTTTGGAAGAAAACTGGGAACTTGTGGTACAGGACTACATGAATACACAACTGAAGAATCTAGTCTCTCTGGGAAATCCCATTTTCTGTAACTGACCTTTTTTTGCACAGACAATTATGGGCTCAGTTACTGTGTTTTGGAAATCTAAGAACCTTATTTGCAGTACACAGAAGCATATATTTCACTCCATATCCATTAAAAGAAATTGGTTAAGAATGTTTTTAGGACCAATTGACTAATATTAGATTGAAAATCTGATTGGATGTGATTTACCTAGTATTACTTTGGAGAAGATAAGTCTTCTCCCTCCCTTTGACTCAGTGCTTAGGCAAAATTTCTTTCATTTTCCTCTTCTTTTCCCAAAAAGAGAATTCATTATTCTGCGAGTATATCAGACAGCAGCTATCCCAATAACAGCCAGGTTCTCAATTTAGTAATGCTTAAACCAAAGTGTTTTTATTGGCAAGTTAACAGATAGAGAGAGTGTCTCATTAAATAAAAGATAAACACCTAAATGTCTAGACAAATATTACAGAAAGCCTCGTTAGACTATCATTAAATTTAATGTTACAAAATATTACAGAATCACCATGATTTGAATCACCATGGGGATTTCTTTAGTCTTTTACCCTGATCACAGCACTTTGAGAGTCTGCTGAGAGGAAGATACCTTGGAAAGAATGTCTGTGGTATCTTCTGCCTTTTAGGTACAGCAACCTCCTCCTTTCATCCAAGATGGTTACTTGTCTTTGTGATATCTACTCATCGATACTGAGTCAAAAGAATACTCAAGTTTAAATACCAGTTTATGAAAAAAAATCCCTTTTTTCAGGATAATTTGAGTAAATTTTGTCCAGAAGTATTAACTCCCCCTAAGTCATTTATACACAACCATTATCCATTCTGTTGTAGGACCACGTCAAGTCGATTTTAATCACTATGCAAATTAAACTATTTCTATGCAGCCTCACTAAATTATGTATACAGTCTCTACAAGTGTGCTAGGTACCTTAGAACATATACATGACATTGTCCCTGCCCAGAAGAGTTGACAATTTAATTTTGGACATGACACATGAGTGGGAAAGGAGAATTGGGGAAAAAAAGTTAAAGGTTATAGTAATGAGCTCATGCATTTACCCAGGTACATTATGTGCACATCAGTATGTTTCTAGTAATTTTAAAGTAAGATTACAACCCCCCTATACACACACACACATACACACACACAAGCTATATTTTGTTGTTTCATTTTGTTGAGAGGTGTAGATATGCAAGGTGATGAGAGTGAGAAAAACAGCTGGATATCTTAGCCTGGGAAATGTTGAAAAGAGTCAAGAGACGACACATGGCACAAAAGAGGGAAATAGAGGTGGGACAAAATGGTAGGATGGGGATAAGTATGGGATTTCCTCTCAAACACACTCCAACTCACAATTCTAAATATGACATCCTTCTTTTCAATGCAAAAGCATGTTTGTAGATTTTGCCACCACATTTGTGCTCTTGTGGATTGGGGAATACAGCTTAATCTAATCAAAGATAAGAGTTCATGCTGTACTTTTGTTCTTGTGATTAAGAGGAATTGGATTTCGCCAAGAATTCTGAGTGCTTTTGGGTAGTAAAAAATAAACCAGGAGTGAGGAACCTAAAGCCTATGGGCTGGATCCAACCCTGTCTTACTTTGATCTGGCCCACGCTGAGGCTCAGGGCTTGCCCTGCAATAAAGGAAACCAGCACTCACACTCCAGCCACACACAAGTCACCAATTCTTCCTCTCTTTCACCATGGAGCTGGAGCATGAGTGCCAGTAACCCCATTGTGGGGAGAAGCACCGAGACTTGGTCATCCCCCTGTGGGGTTGGAGCGTGAGTGAAGTGTCTCTTTTTTTCCCTCCTCACCCCTTCTCAGATGGAAGCTAGATCAGTGATGTTTGGGGGGGGTTACTTGTTGGTAGCCTAGTCAGTGACGTTTGGTTTGGTTTGTGGTTTTGCCTTTCCCTTGTGTGTGGGCCCCACCCAAAAAAAGGTTCCTCACCCCTGAATACACAGTGAGATGGGCTTTGATTTTTATGTTGCCTTAACTGGTGGTTTCTTTGATTTTTAGAGATTGTGTTGGGATGAAATTCACTTCAGCAACACTAAATTAACCAAATATTTTTGTGTGGATAGAAGAAAACTTGCTACATGTGTAATGTTATTCACTTATGAATGCATCCACATTTTTCATATCTTCCTTTCATTGTGAGTGAAACTCCTCATTAACGTCATATCTTCGTATTCTTGATTAAATCCATTATTAACAGCCCTGGATGGTTTATCATAAGTCCATTCACTTGGCAAGGTACAGATGTCATCCATATTTCTTGAGTTGATCTTATACTTTTTACAGCACCGAAGAATCTATTAAAAATATCATTAAGCAGTAAATAACACATTGTCATTAAATACATTGTTGCCTTAGAGACCATCAACCAGACTTAACAAGAAGGGCTCCCCAAGAGTCGTGTTTGGATTCTGTGCTACTTGAAATGTGCTCAGGCATATGACAAGTGTAATAAAAGTTACCCAGCTCCTTTATTCAGTGAGTAAATTTAATCTTTAGAAACTAGCAGAATATTAAGGTTATCATGATAACTTTAGAGTGATATATACTGCCTACCATGCAGTGACTAATTTTTATATACATTTTTTGACACCGCAAGGGGATTGAATGGACGAAATCTGGAGACTTTGTGGGGTGCTTTTACTTAAAATTGTGAAGAAAGAAAAGCAGAACACATTACTTAAAACTGCTATTGCCTTAATATTTTGCAGTGAAATATATTACATTAATCCAACAATATATTACTAATCCTAAAAGCAAACCATTTCCAGGCAGAAGAAAAAGTGTTTGCTTATATTCTATCTTTTGAATAGCTACGAAATGAATTAATATTCGGGAGTGTATTTGTGATATTATTAAATATTTTTCTCCCCCACTTAGTATTTTAAAACATATTTCTGTACTATCATTTTTAAAAGGTTAGGTTTGTTTTGGTTTTATTAAGGCCCCTTAAAAACTGTATTTGGAAGAGGGCAAGGAATTGATTTAGGGCTCATAGATGATGCCGGATTGACAACCACAGGCTTGCATCCACCGAAAGATACAAAGGCCTCTTGTAGGTATTCCCATACCATTCCACCAATCATGTCTCAGACTTGATCTGGAGTGACTCATGAAAATTCATTTCTAGGCTTCTGATGGAACTGCCAGTAAAGGTTGCCAGATGTGACGGTGAATTTCTTGTGGAAAAAGTTTCATCCAGATAACCAATCCCAGGAGAAGGCCTAGCCATTCCACTGGGGCCAGGGCAGAAAACTTTTATAGAGCCCCTTCCCTGTCCTATCTCTCAAGCTAAAAAAACCCACAACCACAAAAAATCAACCACTTACAACCAGCCAGTCAGTACAGGAAAAAAGCCACCCAGTGACAGCATAGTAACAGCTGCCCTAACCAACTCAACCCATAGAAACCCATCCAAATGACATGCTTAGTACAACCTAGGGCTAGATTTCAAACAGTGATAGGAAGGGCAAAAGCACTTTATTCCATTTCCCACTTTGAATTAGGGATGTTAAAATGCATTTATTTTGGTAAACCTGTACCTGCTGACATTTTGAACTTACTGACCTTCCAAATTATTATACTGCATAAGCCTTCTTTTTAAAGGAGTTGTTTGGGAAGTATGAGGTACTCTTTTGATTTTTTTCTGTAAAGTTGGCCTACTAGTAAACCCTTCTCTAGTCTTTCAAAGAAAGTTGCTGTGCAGCCAAGAAATGTCACTGGTTTATCTAGGTCCATTCAGGACAGGCATATCCCTGCTTCACATTGTGCATCTTTAAGCAAAAACATTCCGTTAATTATATTGTCTAGAGCAGTGATTCTCAAACTGCAGTCCGTGGACCAGTCTGCGGCCGCCTTCCATGTGGTCTTTAGCTGGAGCTCAGCCCCCTCTTCCTTCCTTCTTCCCTACCGCCCTCTCCCTGCAGCTGGGAGCCCACTCTGGTGCTCTGACCTCCAGAAGCCTTAATGACTAGGTAATCAACTTAACGAACTGTAAACAGCCTTGTTTGTCCTATAAATTCAAAGGTGATTGGACTAATAAGACATGTGACCATATCACTTGGTATGGGATTCAATTTTGACCAGGTAATTTTCCATGCAAGGGGGAACAGAGAACAAAGGATTCCCACCCCAGGAGAGGTCTATTTAAGCAATGAGAAGTTATCAGGTCTTTGTTTTTGGCTAGCATGACACACCCAAAAAGAGGGCTGAGGACCTTAGTCAGGGTAAAAGAGTCTTTGACCTGAAGATTACGGCTAGGACAAGAATAGCTGTTTAAGTTAAGAATGTTTGTAATTAAGTTTTAGTGCATTAGAACTAGTTATGTGTTTTCTTTTCATTTTCATTTTATAACTTACTTTGATCTGTCTGTTTTCATTTGCAACTACTAAAATCCTACTGTTTGTACTTAATAAAAACAATTTTGTTTACTATCAAGCCTAATATAAATAATTGTTACCTGGGGGTTACAGCAATTGTGCATATTACTTTATCATCGATAAAGGGGACTTACCTGATGAGCTTTCACTGTGTAAAACTTTTTCACAAAGAAAGTTGCATTTATTTTGGGGGTTGATCCCTTTTGAGGGTTGGTTTCCTGGGTACTGTGCCCTAGCACCTGCATCCTCCTGGAGCTGAAGTTGTTTAGTGTCTGCATTGCTCTTCAGAGGGGTGGTAACCCCAACCCTGTGCCTTTTCTGGGGGAAGACCAGAGAATCTGGCCCAGCAGCACAGGGTGGTGGGGAGTTTTAGAGAACAAAAAGGTGGGTTTCGATGGCATGCTCAGCACGCTGGGGAACAATTCCAAGGGGGCTTCTGTGACCATACCCTGGCACACTGTGTATTCAGTTGAAGCATATCTCATCAGCCAAACTAACCAGCTGTTATGTGTCCTGACTCTTTGGAAGCTGTAAACTTATTGTTACTTCAATAAGAGAAACTGCACACTACAGAGAAGAGGGGTTTGGGAAAATTCAAGACCAGACAATTTATTGGGGTCACCCTTCAAGGAAAGCTGGTTTGGTGGAAGCTCAGAGTGAGGTTTTTATGCTCTGGCGATGCTACTGACATCCAAGGTATCAGAGCAGGTTGTGACCGTACCCCATTTCTTTTACAGACATGCCCTGGTCTTTCCTCCAGATCACACATGAAATGGGCAAAGAATCTAGATTCTACTTGTAGCTCTTCACCTGCTGGAAATTAAAAAATGCTTTTATGCATGTTTGAAATATACTCAACCATCTCTTTCAATGAGAAATATGCTAGCATAATATTTAGTTCTATAATATTTATTTTGGAATGGTTACTTACACAGAAAAATATGAGAATACTGGAAGAACAGATGCTATATCCAAGGAGAAAGAACCACACCCATGATGGTTTTTCATGCCTTATATTGCTATTGCATTTGGATTCTGAAATAAAGAAAAGGACATTTAAGTATCTAGAAACCAAAAAGGTATTTGTTTTCCAGATGAGTGATTTATATGATAGGTTAGATGGGGCTTGGTCATGGTTGGCTTTCTATTCATATGTATCACATATTCTTTCACTAATTTTTTCAGGTTAAAGATTTGAGCTTCTTCTGCAGAGAGTTATGAACAGTTTCACTTGAAAAGCATGAGATGAACAGAATGATAGCTTGATTATAAAATGGATGGAATCAGAAATTTCCAGTGAATTCACATATTGCTAGGCCAGAAATGAACAATGTGATAATCTTGTCTGACCTCCTGTAGAACTCAAACAGGGATGGCCAAACTTACTGACCCTCTGAGAATCTTCAGAAGTTCAAGAGCTGAGGAGCACCTGCCGTGGCTCAGAGCTTCAACCCTGTGGAGTTGAGGTGGGATTAGACACGTTAGCCCCATGGCAGCCATCTGCTGGAGCTCTGTGAGCCACACTATAACTGTAAAAGAGCCACATGTGGCTCATGAGCTGCTGTTATGCCACACATAAGACCTCAGAAAACCTCTTTGGAATGTGACAACAAATTGCTATAATAAAGAAAGAAGCCATTTTCATGGCAATGACTATTTCATTTAATTTCAGGCAACTTATTTTCTAAAACAGAAATCAAAAAGTATTGGTGCTCTAGTATCAAAGAGAATTTATCTCAGCAGCCATCGAAAGCCGAAGGAGCCTTAGCAAAATACAACTGGACAGTGAACATAGTGGGAAATAAAACATTTGGTAGTTGGTCTGCATCAGTTAACCCTGGGGTCACCAACCAGTAGATCGGGATCTATTGGTAGTTCTTGGAGCCTCTGACAGGTGATCCTGACTGGTTTGGCCAAGAGGCTATGAAGTGCTGGTACTTCAGCTGCCCCTCCCCCCACTGCTGTGCAGCTCTTGCCCATTGCCTGGGAGCTTCCTCCCACCCCGGGAGCCTCCTGCTTGTGATACAGAGTAGGGAAGGGAGAAGAGGGTGCTGATATCAGGGTGCCCCTTCTTCCACCCTGTATTCTATCTCCATAGAATTGGGAGAGGGGGACAACAGAGCCTGGGATAGAGGGAGTTTGCTGACTGGTTTTGACAGTGGTCCAGGGCCAACGCGGGGTGAGCCTGCCTTAGCACTACTGTACCACCACCCAGGAGCAACCTGTGGTAATCAGTGTCCAGCTGGAGCCAGCTCCAAACCCCTACTCCAGTCATGTACCCCCCTCTATGCCCCAAGCCCCTGCCCTAGCCCTGAGCCCCCCCAAACCCAAACTCCCTTACAGAGCCTGCACCCTGAACCCCCTCCTGCACCCCAACTCCCTGTCCCAGGCTCAGCTCAGAGCTCCCTCACATTCCAAATCCCTTAGTCCAAGACCAGAGCCTGTGTCCCAACCCTCTGCCCCTGCCTGGTGAAAGGGAGGGAGAATGAGAGGACGGAGTAAGCAGGTGCAGGGCCTTGGAGAAAGTGCTCGAAGGAGGTGGGGCAAGGGTACTTAGGTTTGAGGTAGATCCTGGATTGCACTTAAATTCAAAAAGTGATCTTGTGCTTAAAAATGTTGGAGACCCCCGGAGTAAGGGCTGGGGATAGCAAGTGATGGAGAGAACGGGAACAGAGACGGCGGGGCTTCAAGGAAGGGGTGGGGTCTTGGGGAAGGGATGGGGTAGATCTTGGCTTGTCCTGACATTTAAAAAGTGATCTTGGGTGCTTGGATGTAAAAAGGTTGGAGACTACTGAGTTAACCTAATGTCCAGTCTGATTTATTTAGAGAATGCAGATGGATGAAGTATCTGTGGTGTTAAAGAGAGGATTTCTCAACTGGTGGGTCAGTGGATCATATGTATGTCATTAAAGTCAAATGGTCAAGGATCACAAAGCATTGAAAAGATTATTACAATCTAAAACAAAGATACTTTCACTCCCCACTCCCCTTGACCCTTCAGGGGCAACCTCTTGAAATACACAAATTGTACTGGGTTATCATTAATTTATATTTCCTATAAAAGTACAAGTAAGAAATGTGAGGTGCATGGGGTAATTTTCACCTTTAAACTAGAGTAAATGGTGGAGTCTCTGGAACTTGAAGTCTTTAAAACATGATTTGAGGGCTTCAGTAACTGAGCCAGAGGGTATGGGTCAAGTTACAGAAGTGGGTGGATGAGGGTCTGTAGTCTGCAGTGCAAAAGTCAGACTAGAACTATATAATCCTGACTGTATCTTCTGGCCTTAAAATCTGTGAGTTGACTAGTAAGGGCAGCTGGATGGCAACCCTCCCACCCCCACCCCCACCCCCCACCCCACACAAATAGCTTTTTGTAAAATCTTGAAATGTATTGCTCTTTGTGTCATTATTCCATACATGTACCTACAATTCCATCCTGTCTTCTTCCACTCCTACCCAGATTTTGAGTCAGGTGCAATTAAAACAACAAAGTTCTGGGACTGTGGGAGAAAAGGTAATAAAACTGGCGAGTAATTTAGCGCATCTCTGGATAAAACCAAGTCTATTTCTAAGACTCTCTTACCATGTACAGTCAGCTTGCTGCCATTTCCACATTTGCGCCTTACTGGTGGTGGTTCACTTAGATTTAAGTCACAGAAATATATTCCACTGTCGTCCATCTGAACGTTATCCAGCTTTAAGACTGAAAATCTTTTGGACTCTTTTGTTGTAATTTGTACTGTTGACTTTTGATCATGAGAGGTATTTGTGCTTGACTGGAGCCCAGGCTGATTACAGGTAGGGCCTTTCCTCCAGTACACGTCTGTATCAACTTCAGCTTTCTCTGGGTAGTCAAATTCACACAGTATCCAAACAGTTGAATCAAGAGAAACGTTGATTTCCTGAGGATACTGTACAACTGAAAGTTCTGCTCCACTGGTAACTTTAAGACAGAAATAAAGTGAGTGCATATGAATTATTATATTCTTTACAGGAGCACACATACACACAGTTGGGGGAGTTTAAAAACTGTGACTGAGGATAGACACAACCTGCTCAACAAATGTACATCAGAGTGTTCCTAAATTACAGAAAAGCTCCAGGCTTTAGCATACTGGGTGAAATCCTAACCCTATTGAAATCAATGGAAGCTTTTGCCTCTGGGACCAGGGTTTCACATTCAATAGCCAAATAAAAATCAGTGAAGCACTTATAAGTTACTAGAAGACTTACCTGGTGTTTCCTGGATTTGGGACCAGCACAGGGGGGAGGGGCGGTGGGAGAGTCCTCCCATTGGCTTTTCCCGAGGGGGGCTTGACCTGAGGACCAGCCCAGAGTGGTGGGAACCATGTGGCATGGTGTGTACCTGATCCCTGGGGGCATCCTGGAGCAGCAGGAGCCAGGCTGCTGACTTGCGACTGCTACCCGGGGCTGAAGTGCTTGTTGCCCCGTGATCATTCATGAGAATAAAAATCCCTGCTATCACACCCCTCCCTTTATGTTTGATGCAAAACAATTGCATTCCACACACATCCCATTATCCTGGCACAACCAACCCTGACCTTACTTTAAGTTAGGATAAGAGGAAGCTGCATAATTTGATGGTCCTTGCTCAGGGGTGGCCAACCCGTTACAGGCAAAGAGCCAAAATAGTTGTTCATATAGTGCAAAGAGCTGGGGTGGAAAAGTTGTTGAGCAAAAAAAAAAAAAACCTGCCCCTTTTAAAAAAAACCCATCTTACCAGCACCATTTTGCTTTGCCACACCAGACGACTCCCCTGCACCTGGTGAGCACAGGGAACCAGGGGCCATTTCTAGGGGTGCAGGGGCAGTTTCATGAGCCACGGGGGAGGCTTCGCAAGCTTCACTTTAAGGGGGGAAGAGCCACATGTAGCTTGCGAACCTCGGGTTGGCCACTGCTGTCCTAGCTCTTACCATTTAGGAGGAGTTCTTGACCAAACTGACTCATGGACAGACAGACACACACAGACAGATAGGCACAATCTCTCTAAAATGTATACTAAGTAAGGAAACTCTTCAGTATTTCTTATATTGGATACTTTGGCCTTCTAAGAATAAATGGTGGCAGAACAAAACTAAAACGTTAGAACCGAACATTCCTAACTGGGGATGAGGATTGGATCCAAATCAGAATTACATAGCTGGCCTCAAGCGGCGAGGAGTCCTGTGGCACCTTATAGGCTAACCGAAGTGTTGGAGCACAAGCTTTCGTGGGCAAAGACCCACTTTGTCAGATGCATGTCTAACGAAGTGGGTCTTTGCCTACGAAAGCTTATGCTCCAGCACTTCAGTTAGTCTATAAGGTGCCACAGGACTCCTCGCCGCTTTTGCAGATTCAGACTAACACCGCTACCCCTCTGATAGCTGGCCTCATTCTCTATCTTAGTCTCGAACAAAAGTACACATAGGAATATACCCAAGTTTTGAAGATGTCCAGATCCAAACTTTTATGAGAGGACCTATTTCTGAGTATATCATCTTTTTAGAAAGTACTATATAGTAGAGTTGTGTAAATAATAAACTTTTTTCCACAGGATATTCTAAAAATAATAATAATATTTTTTGGCAAATATGTTTATTTTATTTTGAGGGCTTTTTCCTTTAAAGGTATTATTTTAAAATAAAATTAAGGGCAATTTCTAAAGAAAAGCTATTTTCAATCAAAGTTGAAATGTTGTTTAGTTGTTGACTTGTTTTTTTTGGTCTGTTAAGCTATTAAAAATAATTATGATTAATCCTCCCATTAAAGACAATAATAGAATACCATTTATTTAAATATTTTGGGTGTTTTCTGTATTTTCAAATATATTGATTTCAATCAAAGCAAATCACAAAATGTACAGTGCTCACTTTATATTTATTTATTGCATAATTTGCACTGTAAAAAACAAAAATAATATTTTTTAGTTCACCTTATACAAGTACAGGTAGCACCTCCCAAAGCCAGCACTGTCTGGTCTGGCAACATCTGTGGTCCGGCAAAGGACCACAGATGTTGCTGGATCAAAAAGCCCAGTAGCCTAGCAGCAGGAGGGCAATCCAGAAGTAGGGCTGGCTGAAGCAATGGGGTAGGGCATGGCAGGAGTAGGGCAAGCAATGGGGTAGGGCATGGCAGCATCCCCCAGCAGTGGGACAGGAGCTGGTAGCAGCCCCTGGCAGCCTGCGGCACTGGGACTGGGTCCAGGGCAGCACCTGCAGTGCAGGACTGAGCCAGTGGCAGCAGAGGGGCAGAGCCAGAGCCCCAGGCAACCTGCGGAAATGGGACTGGGGCTTGGGCTGGCGGCAGCCCCCAAAAGCCCTCCAGGAGCCCCCCAAGAGCGCCAGAGCCACAGGCAGCCAGCAGCAGTGCAGGGCCAGAGCCTGTGGGCTACTGCAGGTCTAGGGCTGGAGCTGGAGCCCGAACCCTCGACAGCCTCAGCCGCCCCTGGCAGCCTGCAGCAGCGCGGCCAGGTCGGAGCTGGTAGCAAACTTCGGCGGCCTGCGGCAGCAGGGATGAAATTGGACCTGTGGGTGCACGGGGCCAGAGCCAGAACCTGTGTCAGCCTGCAGCAATGTGGGCTGCTGGAGCCCACAGGCAGCCTGTCAGGCAGTCCAGCCAGGGCAGCAGTAGTAGGGCCAGCAACCCAGCAGGCAGCTTGGCTAGAGCTGGAGGTAGTGTGTGTGTGGTGGAGGGGGAGGGGGAGGGCGAGGGTGGGGGGGGGGGCAGAGCTGGCAGCATTAAAAGTCAGTGGCTGTGGGGCTGTGACAAGGAACCTTCCCTGGTTCAACAAATTCCCTTGTTCAGGACCGGTGAGGTCCCGAAGGTGCCAGACCAGGGAGGTCCAACCTGTACTGTAGCTCAATCTCTTTGAGTGTGTCTACACTGCACCTGTAGCTCAAAATAAGCTATGCAAATTTGAGCTATGCAAATTGCATACCTTATTTCGAGTCAGTTTTGAAATAGCTTATTTTGAAATCTGGCGCTGTCTACACAGCACTTATTTTGAAATTAATTGCTATTCCGAAATGTCCCTTTCTCTTCGTAGAATGTGGTTTACAGGAACATCAGAATAGCAAGCCCATTATATTTCGAAATATCAGGCGTGCTCAAAAGACGCGGAATAGCTATTTATCTTTATCACAAAAATTGAACTTGAAAATGTAGAATTATGCACAAAAATAAGTTCAAAAATAAAAAGATATAAAACTTCAGAGCTTACTAGTTTGTTCAGTCTTACTTCTTTTCTACACAATGTTTGTTTATATTCTCAGGAAATAATTGTTCAATTCTTGTTTACAATGTCACCTGAAAGTGAAAACAGACATTCATACAGCACTGCTGTAGCCAGCATCACAAAATATTTATGTACTAAAAATGAGTGTGTCTCTTCATGATTCAACCACCATTCCAGAGGACATGCATCCATGCTGATGGTAACTCAAGAATACGATTGTTGTACTCCATAACTACCCAAAACAGTCCAGAACACCACAAGTTCATTTTCATCAGCAGAGTCAGAAGCCACTACAAAAGTTTGATTTTTTTTTTCTGGTCGTTCAGGTTCTGTAATTTCTACATCAGAGTGGTGCTCTTTTAACACTTGAAAGCACGCCGTGGCCCCTAGATTTTAGTAGGCACCTCACACTTCTAAACCTTGCAATTGTACTTTCTTTACATTTTGTCAAAGCTGCAGCAAAAGTGTCCTTAAAATGAACAATGTGCTGGATCACTATCCAAGACTGCTTTAATATGAAATATATGGCAGAATGCTGGTAAAACTCAGAGCAGGAAACATGCAACTCTCCCCCAAGGAGCTGAATTACAAATCTAATTAATGCATTATTTTTAACAAGTATCAGCATCATGGAACGATGTCATCTGGAATGGTGGTCAAAGCACAAAGGGCTACACAAATGCTTAGCATATCTGGCACATAAATACCTTGCAATGTCTGCTACAAGGGTTTCAGACGAACACCTATTCCCATTTTCAGTGACATTGTAACTAAAAAGCAAGCAGAATTATCTTTTGTAAATTTAAACAAATTTGATTGTCTAAGTGGACAAGAAATAGGGCTGATGAACTTTTAGGCTCTAAAAATGTACATTGTTTTTATTTTGATTTTAGTGTATAACAATCTACATTAGCAAGTTGTACTTTCATGATAAAGAAAACACACTGCAGCATTAGTATGAGGTAAAAAGAAAAATACAGTTTCTTTGTTTATCATTTTCATAGTTCAGATACTTGTATTAAAAATATAAAGTGAACACTGAACTTCGTATTCTGCATGATAATTTAAAATGTAGGAAAATATCCATAACTATTTAATGAATTTCATCTGGTATTTTTATTGGTTAGCAGTGCAATTAAAACTGAGATTAATCACAATTAATTTTTAAATTACAATTATTTTTAATTTAATTTCATGAGTTATGTGCAGTTAAATCAGTAGCCCTACCTTTTAGTAGCCGATATAATTGCTGAAATTGACACATTCACAAACTATTTTGGTTGTCTCAAATCTACATATTTCACTAAAACAAATTTGTTTAAAAAAAATCACCTTTGTGTGCATATGTGCATAATCACACAGAATACGATTACTTTAAAAAACTCATATTTTTCCCTTTATATACAAGAATTCTTAACTCACATTATTAAATAAGTAAGACAACTTCTTAGCTACAATATATATTAAAAGTTGGACATCTCTGGTCCGGAATCCTTGAGACCTGACTGTTCTGAACAAGGCCATATGCCGGACCTGGGAAGGTCCCCCTGCTACCAGCTCCCCAGCCTACTGTCTCCCTAGCTGCCCCCCTGCTGGGCTGACATGCTGCTGCAGCCCTGGCCACCCAGGCTGCTGCAGCCCCACCCCCAACCCCACTACTGGGGCTGTTGCATGCCAGCATCATCCCTGGCCCCACTACCAAGACTGCCGCAGCCCTGGATGTGCTACCTGGGCACCAGACTCACTGGGCTCCCAGCCCCCAGCCCTCTTGCCACTGAGGCTCCCAGCCAGGACTCCCTGGTCCCAGAACATCCCTGGTCCTCCTGCCAGACCATGGATGTTAGCGGACCAGAGAGTCCCAGTTTTGGGAGGTCCAGCCTGTGTTAGGATAATTAGCTGCTGAAAGGAGTTAAATAGACACTAATATTTAAATTGTGTTAGTATGAATATATACGTTTACGAACAATGATACTAAATTAATAAGTTGTTTATAAAACAAGAAAAAGCCCTGACACAATAAGAGAATGTCTTTATGCAGACCATTGTGCAACCCTGAGATATACATTTCCTACACTACAGTTCTAATGACTGTAGTCTTGGTTTACAATTTGGAATGGACATGTCATTGATAATTTCATTACTCTTAAGAAAAACAGTATGAAAAACCTAATTTCTGCATTCAGAATTTGATTTAGAAATAATGATAGTTATAATCAGACTGTTTGTATAAGTAAAAAAAAAGCCAAGAACACATGAAAGAGATGGGTGAAACCAAGGAAATAATTGTTTATCTTAATTCAAATGATTAAAAAATGGATTTTATTTGTAGAGAGCCAGAATCTCCACCCTCTCTTTTAGGAAGGGGTCCAGGAAAATAAGAAGCACATGATTAGATGTAATACACACAGTAAATATTTATTGTAGAATTATCTTAAACATTGCAGTAGTGTTTGTCCTGTCTGCATTTTACTAATAACATTTTGTATTTTTTTTTCATAAAATTAATTAAAATGGGAATGTAGATTTACTGGTAATGTAATAAAATTAATTAAAATGAGAACCCAGACTTACTGGTTGTATAATGAGCTCATCTTATTGCTATGATCCAGACAATGTTGGTTGTGGTCATTACCATTTTTCATTTTCAGCACTTCATATCATCACATCCATCACATCACATTAATAGTATTAATTTTTGTTAACCCTCTTATTTCAGTATGCAATAAAGTCTTATATTGGATAGATGTTCCTTAGAGGGTGTATGTACACAATATACGTACATACAGAGTATCAAATAAAGGGTGCTTTCATTAAGTTATCTTGTACATAAATACATAATGCAGCAGTAAGACACAGGAAGTGAATATACCTGAAATGATTATATACGCTGTTTTAAACTAAAAATGCCTAGAATATGAATTAAAGTAAGATTGTTAGGTACAAGATACAGAACATTCATAGCCTTCTAATTCATTAATATATTTGCAGTTAAGCAGTGCAAAGCACTCAGAAAGCTATACTAACAGGACATTTGAGTTTAAATAGGGGAATCCCTATATATAGTCAATATAGGCTATACCACCTGCACTCGTTTTCCTGCAGCATAATAGGACTGCTGGGTGTATCAAATGTTGTAAGGAATACAGCTGAAGCACACTCCCAGGTCAGTGGGCTAGGTCAAATGGCTGTTCCAGTCAGCGTAAATTAGAGCTGCCTGAGGACTGCCTGCCAGATGAAGCCTTGGCTGCCTTCAGGAGTGGCGCATATGAAAGCCCCCTACCTCCCCATTCTTGACCTCAGATATTTTTACTGGAGCTCAACAGAACTCTGTCCTTAAGTGCTTTCAAATCATAACTGGAAGTTTTCTCTGTGAAGAAGTGTTACTAAATTCATCTCTCTCATTGTTCTGGAATTAAATAAGATTAATCATTTCACTTTATACCTGTGTGTATATATATATTATATATATATGTATATATTCTCCAAAAATAAAGAAAACCTGCAAGAATCTCCCACCTTTCCTAATCATAATGGAAATATGCTTTTGCAAAATGTAACAAAACAAATTATGTCATGTTTAAATCTGATCATGGTTTTTGAAGATGGTAGTTGTATTTTTGCAGATGATCACCTGATTATATCCATTTTTATTAAGAAACATATCTGTAAAAGTGATAACATCTGTTGTGCTGTACTTAAAAGAGACTCCATTCTCTTTAGTGACACGTCATGAAGTAAAACTTGCATTAAACCTTTAACATGAAAAATAAAACTCTGGAAGAACAGATACGTGACCTCTCCCCGTTTTTCCTTCTTGTTTAAAGAATGTGTAGATTATCCTCAGAAATGAATGTACACAATTAGTAATGATATTCCAACTAACCCATTTCCTGTTAATTCACTTAAAGTTTAGAAAATCTCAAACAGTATTTTGAACTTGCACTAACTGACCAACAGAGTAAATTCAACAGTTGTTGGAAGGTTATATTTAATTTTATCAGTTATCTAATAAGTTACTACAAATTCTCCATCAAATTGGAGTAAGTTATATAAATCAAAATATAAATTGCGATGGTAGCAGATTATCTAAAATATTAAACTAGGTACAGTACCCAAAAACTTTAAAACGTTTTATGTGTTTTATCAAATGGTAAGTTTTATCTGTGCCTGTAAAATGTATTTAATTTGCATTTTCCTCCATAAAACAGCAATTATTTGTTAGCACTAACACTAAATCAATTCACAGCTTGAAGACTTCAGGAAAAAAAACTATCTTACCTGTGAGTTGAATAAAAAAAGAAATCATAATCAATATGACAAGTGGCATCATTTTCTTGAGAGTCCCAATTTCAATGACCAAACCCCCTTATTTAAAACACTTGATGCTGCAGTTGTCGGCAATTTGTGAGGCAGTAAAGAAAAGACACCTTAAACATGTTTTTAACTGTTGCTAAGAGGGAGGTTTTGTGGTTTACTCATTTTCCTTCCTTAGAAGTTGTTGTTATATTTTCTCATCTGTGCAGTAAGTTATCTATTCACTGTACAGCTCTGAATCATAGTCTATTAGGGCTGCGGTTCTTTCCTCTCAAAAATTTACTTTGATAATTCATCAAGGATATGAAAAGTTTTATTCTTGATTCCCCTGGGTACTGCAGTGATGTAAGGTAGCAAGGGGAGCAGATTTTCATGGACATGAGGCTCTGGAAGCTCCTTTTCCAAAGAAAAAAGTAATAATAATAATTAATAATTAATAATAAATAATAATAAATTGAAAGAGGTACTAAAAACCACCAGAAACTCAGTGCTGGACAACTTAGCTTAATTGGTCTTAGTTGGACCATCTGGGTAAGTGGTTGTTGAGTGTTGTGGTATCAATGCAATTCACTCCAGATGTAAGAAGTGCTTTCTTCTGTTCAATATTAGTCCATCTACACGGCAAAGTTAATTTGAAATAATAGCCGTTATTTCAAAATAACTTTCCTAGCATCTATAAAGCCAAACCGCTATTTCAAAATTAATTTGAAATAGCGGAGCGCTTATTTCGAATTTGGTAAACCTCATTCTATGAGGAATAACGCCAAATTCAAAATAGCTAAATCAAAATAAGCGCTGTGTAGATGCTTATTTTGAAATAGGGGGCCTCCAACCCCTCCCAGGGTGCCCTTGTGGCCACTCTGGGACAAACCAGGAAAACTCTCCTGCTCCTCCCCCCAGCCCTGGAGCCCTTAAAGGAGTAGAATCTGTTTGGCCACAAGGCCTGTGCCAGCTCCAGGGCTGCCAGCCTAGAGCCCGCATGCTCTGCCCCGACCCAGTTGCCAGCATGAGCCAGCCAGGCAGTGCCAGCCAGCCCTCCAGCACTCCCCAGGAGCAGTCTGGCATCCCCCAGGAGCCTGCCAGAGGCCGGAAAAGGCGGGCGCCTTCCTGGTCCAGTGCAGAGATCATGGACCTCATTCCGGTTCGGGGGGAATCCTCCAACGTCCATGATCTCCGCACTAGACACAGGAACTTGGCTGTCTACAGACGGGATGGCTGACAGCCTGGCCACCAAAGGCCACATGCGCACAGGAGCAGGTGCACATGAAGATAAAAGAGCTGAGACAGGCCTATGCCAGGGCCACGGGGGGCTGCTCCCAACCAGGGGCAGATCCAGACCCCTTGCCCTATTTCGATGCCCTGGACCACATCCTGGGGGGCCGAATGGTCCGTGCCCTCCAGGGGGTCATCGATCCTGGGGCAGAGGGCCCTGAGCAGGGCATGGAGGAGAAGGAGGAGGAAGAAGATGGCCAGGAGTCGCGGGAGCCTGGAGGGAGCGTGGCACTCATCCAGGACCCCCGAGCCATCACAGCAGCCATGTCACCACTGTCTTCCAAGGCCGGGGAAGCCTTGACATGTGAGTGCCCACACTGTCCCCTTATGTGGGGTGGGGGTGGAGGGGAAAGGGAACCCAGGGACCATGCGTGTGGGCCTTGCTGACCACAGAGCATGCAGCAACTTGTGCATGTGCCATGCCGCCCTGGGCATGTGGCCCTGGCTGGCTGCCACACAGAGCCCTCGCCTGTCACTCACACACATGTATGTATGAAGGTACATGACATGCTCCTGACCCTGGGGAGGGACACTGCATGATGCCCTCCCTCCACAAGCCCCTGCTACACAGAGCCAGGGCACATCTCCCATTCCCCCTCCCCACACCCACACTACATACAGCACAGGGGCATGGGTACAGTCCCAGGCCAGCTCACACTCCCGGGGATAGGAGGACATGATGGTGCAGAGACCTGCCGTCCTCACCTTGCAGAGTGGGGCTGGGCTTCACCCACTGTGTTGCCAGGGATAACTGACCACTTCTCTTGTTTCTCCACAGCCACACCTGCTGCGAGTGCAGGGCACACCATCCTGCCCAGGACATCCTCCCACACCCAGGCCAGCAGGCTCACCCAGAACCAGGAGGAGTACCAGCGGCAGCACCTGGGGTTACTGCGAAGGCAGGTCCACAGCCAGGAGCACTAGGTGCAGGAAGACCTGCAGCTGCGGCGGGAGAGCTTGTGGGAGTTGCTTGACCAGGGCCGTGCCATCCACAATCACCTGCAGACCCTGGTGCAGAGATTGCTGCCTGCTGCTACTCCATCCCCTGCAGCCGCCCCAGCTACC
>CM057845.1:197648339-197662648 GCA_030068395.1 Apalone spinifera
TAATGCTTACACTGATACTGTTTTACTTCTGAATTTTGATTTGCCCAGTAAAAAAAACAGATAGGTTATCAGAATTGATTTTTCAGTTAGATGAGAGATCCCAAAATGCATTTCCAGGAGTTGAAAAAATAATATTATTTCTTAATTTGCCTCAGGCTTCCTGTAAGTCAAAGAATTTTTCTCTTTTCACCACTCTTAAGCTGTGGAAGAAAATATTCATTGTTAATTATAAAAAAGAAAAGACTATCTGGCTTTTGGGAGCTTGGAGCTGCTACAGACTTTGGTATATTAAAAAAAAATCTCATTTCCCATTTTTAAGTGACTTTAATGAGTGCCCCCAGGGCTACATATTTCAGCCAGTGTAAAACTTCAGAGGCTGGCCAGATCTCTCAGCAAAGTAGTTCATGGAATGAGAGAAAGCTCTAATACCCCTGTGACTGATTCATAAATCAAAGAAGTGATTCATGAATGGAGAAGGAAAAAGTAAGTTAGGATTTAGACTTATTGGGAGGGTGACACAAAGAAGCTTATACTGATTCTACCAAGTTGTACTTGTCTTGTGGATAAATTGAGAGATGTATTTTTTGGTGTCAATCCACTACCTTTTGTCAGCATTAAATTCACTCATACAAACAGGGATTTGAGAACTAATATCTGTCTTTCTGAATCCAGGCCTATATATTTATCCGCAACTGGCACAAAGTCACAGATGTTCATATTGAACAGACTAAATCCCTATTTCCTGTCACTGTAGGGAAACCAGCAGCAGTTAAGGAAACAGATGGGCCATCAGGAGAAGTGATTCAGGTTCTTAGACAAGTGTTAGAATGAAGTAAGCTGCATGTGGCATGTTTTAAGTGAATGAACAAATGAATTGCAATGACTAGCAAAAATGCTAAGGATTCCAAGTCACTAATTAAAGACAAAGTGGGTAAGGTAATATTTTTTACGGGACCAACTTCTGTTGGTGAAAGACAAGCTCACACAGAGCTCTTCTTCAGGTCTGAGAAACTTGTATAATGTTTTGTTTCTTGCATTTTCTCAGGAAGTAAATGTTGCTGTTAAGTTTTGCTTTCTTTGTCTTCGTCTTCATGTTTAGCAGTTACAATTTCAGATGGTAAATTTCAGTATCTTCTATTGTTGCATGCAGTGTTGGTCCCAGAATACAAGAGACACAAAGTGGATGAGGTAATATCTTTATTGGACTATTTTATGTTGGTGAGAGAGACAAGATTTCAAGCTTACCAACATTCAGAAGAGATCTGTGGAAATGTAACCCACACACTTGGGCTATGTCTACACTTGCGGCTTCTTGCGCAAATATGGCCGTTGTTACTCAAGAATCTACAGAGCATCCACACTGCCCGCCCGCTCTTGCACAAGGAAATTTACAGTACGGCATGGTAAGAAAGGGCTCCTTGCACAAGAGTTACGCTCTTTTTTATCAGGTCTAAGCCCTCTTGCGCAGGAACTCTTGCGCAAGCGGGCAGTGTGGACACTCGCCAGGGATTTCTTGGCTAAAATGGCCATCAGAGCTTTCTTGTGCAAGAGAGCGTCCACACTGCCATGGGAGCTCTTGCGCAAAAGCACAGCGCACACATGGCAGTGTGGACGTTTTCTTGCGCAAGACTTCTTGCACAAGAACCCTTGCACAAGAAGCCGCCAGTGTAGACAAAGCCCTAGTGTGGTTACCATGGCGTGGCACCTAGACCACAGCAACAGTTAAGCCCAAGAGACCTCTATGGCATGGGCTGGGAGGCAGCTGGCTTTTAGCTCAGAGGATAGAGGCTCCTATACTGAGGTCCCAGGTTCAAATCCGTCTGGTGATGGTTACATAAGCTCAGAAATTTGTCTCTTTCACCAAACATGGCTGCAACACTACAAGCCACCAATAAGCAAGTCAAGCTTTCTTTTTCCTTTTTTCATCTTGTTATAGTACCGAATTCCTCTTGACAGTAGAGATTCTTTTATATTTACAGTATAGCTCATGTGACGGACCGGGCCGGGTCTGGGCACCACTGAGGGCATCCACTCAGAGCAAATTGCTCAAAACCAGCCCTCGACTGAAGACCTTTCCCAAATAGGCTACAAACCAGTCACCCAGAGTGCTTCAGCTGCCAATCTGGCCAGCAGGAAATCTCTCAAGCAAAACCCCTCAGACATCCCAGCTCTTCCTGTGCCACAATCAGCCCTGGGCCTTACACACAGGTGAGGGGTTATAAAACCCGATCTCACCCACTCAGAACAGATCCTCCCAGTCCCAAAGAACCAGCCACAGTCCCTGGTCAATTTACACTCTAGATCTTACCCACAAGAGCACGCTGAGCCAATCCTTTAGAATCTAAAATCTAAAGGTTTATTAATAAAAGAAAGAAAATGTTGAGTGAAAGATTGTTAAGGAGAATACATTACATACATCAATTACCAAGTTCTCGATGCAGCCTCCTAGCAGAGATGTTACAAACTGCTAGCTTAGAAGTCTCTGGTGTACATCCTGTATTAGGACGGGTCAGCAGTCCTTCCCAGCTCTCTGTCCTGAGCAAGGATGCATCTGGAATCAGCAGCAAGATTGAAAACAAGATGGAGATGGTCTCATGGGATTTTTATATTCCTGGTGTCTCCCATGCTGATGCTGGGCACATGATCAAGTGACCTGTCTGTATTTCACATACCAGTAGCCATGAGGTATTGGCTTCCAAACGCATTACTCAGTGTGTATTGGCCACTCCCGAGAGCCATTGTCCATGAAGCAGTGCTAGTTAGCCCAGCTATTCACTGAACAATCCTTCTTCACAATAGGCAGTCCAGGCCCATTGCTTCCTCCCAGACAGAGAACATTTACAGTACAAGAACAGAACCCATATCCATAACTTCACATACAAAAATCATACAAGTACATGAGTAGCATACATAGAATCAATAGAGCATAAGCTTTCATTTGACACCTCACATGTCCCACTTTGTACAGAATTTGGAGCAAATGCCACCACTTGATTCAATAGTGATTTGTCTGCTCACTTTACAATCCAATAACATGACAGCTCAGTATATTTTCTTTGCCTTTAATTTTAAAAACAGGAATGGATAAATAATCATTCCATTTTGTAAACAGAAGTAAAGAGAAGTTCCATTTGAGCTGACATGTAGCTTGCTTACAAAAATTTGTGTTGGCCAACATAATCTCTTGCCAGTACTCACGGTATTCTTGCTAGCAAGGTAAAGAAGTATAGCTTGGATGAAAGGATTATACAGTGAATAGAAAGCTGGTTCAATCATCGGGCTCAATGGGTAGCAATCAATGTCTCAATGTCTAGCTGGAAGCCGGTATCAAGTGCAGTATCCCAGTGGTCAGTCTTGGGGCTGGCTTTGTTCAACATCTTCATTAATGATCTGAATGATGGAGGTAGACACGTTTGTGGGTGACACTTAGCTGGGGGCAAGAGGTAGATATGCTGGAGGGTAGGGATAGGGACCAGAGTGACCTAGACAAATTAGAGGATTGGGATAAAAGGAATCTGATGAGGTTCTATAAGGACAAGTTCAGAGTCCTGCACTTAGGATGGAAAAATTCCATGAACGTTTACAGGCTGAGAATAGGCTGGTTAAGCAGGAGTTTGGGAGTAAAAGACCTAGGGATGACAGTAAATGAGAAGCTGTATATGAGTCAAGAGTGTGCCCTTGTTGCTAAGAAGTCTAGTGGCATATTGGGCTGCATTTGTAGGAGCACTGCCAGCAGAATCAGGAAAGTGATTATTCCCTTCTCTTTGGCACTGGTAAAGCCACATCTGGAGTATTATGTCCAGTTTTGAGACTGAGGAATTTGGGCTTATTTAGTCTGCAGAAGAGAAGAGTGAGATAAAATTATATTTATTTAATCCACTTTTTCTGCACACATGGAAGAGGACATGAGAACTGTTAGAATTCTCCTAGTGACTTCATATCAGCATAACTATTTCAGAGATCTCATCTTAAGGTACCTAGGTTTGACACTGTTTGCAGTATAGATGGGGAGGGGAGTTTTGGTTTTTTACCTTTTCAATTTCATTTTGTTAATGTGCTTTTTCCTAGCAATTGCCATAGTTTTTGAAATGGTGAATTATATTATGATATATAAGCCATTTGAAAAAGTTTAGGGGCCAGCTGCTTAACTGATGTAAATCTTTAATGCTGATTTTACCTGAGGATCCAGTCCCATATTTTCTCATTTTTCTCAGTTTACACTAAATTTAGATCCAAACTTCATACTCTGTACCATACCAAATCACATCAAGAAAACTTTAAAACAAACACTCCCCTTATGAGCCCACAGTTGGAAAAAGCAGCATTTTTTGGGAAAAAACCATTTTGAACATTATTTGTGCTCAAACAAACCACTTCTTTGGTGTGCTTCCCAATGCCTGCTGAGGTATGTATACCCGGTACCCATCCATTTATTAGAATGAGGCGCTAGATGAGAAAGCCAGAACAATATCAAACACATTGCCAGAACACTATTTCATCATAATGTATTTGCCAGTGTTTCTAGATAGTTAAATAGTAGTGACCTGATTCTGACTATTGTCACACCGATTTTATATTACTGTTACTCAGATGAAATAACTGGAATTATACCAAGATAAATGTGTTGTTTCACAATGAAAAATCATGTCCTGGTTTGCTTAAACATCACACATCGTTGTTGCCAGCTACTCTGTAGTCCTGAGGGTCAATCTGGAAAGGAAAAGTAATGATTGAGTTCTGTCTCACAGAGTATCTCTTTATTCTCCCCTTGATGAGTGCACACATTTCTCACAGTAATAGCCATTTACCGACAGCATTCACTTCTGTCTTTGTACTTTGGGAGTAGAGGCCTTGACACAAATTCCTCTGATATTTTCAGTTCCAAATTTCTCAAGGGACAAGTAGTACATTGACATTCTCTTGGAAAATACTTAAAAGGGAAAAGGGCTGACCTATGAAATGAAAGATTAGGTGGTAGCTGAAGAAGAAATTGAGGAGGTGGGAGAGGAGAAATATAATAGTGTGTTCTCCCATGAACACCCTTTTCCTCGCCATTTTGTATTTTATGTAGGATGATGGTTCTTTCCTCTGAGTTGATGAACTGCTAGATTGTTATAATAAATTAGCTGAATTCCAGCATCCTTTTATTATTTTGGTCCTCTACAGTATAGGCAATTTTATATTCTTCTTCAAGTGATTGCTCATATGCATTTCAAGTTAGGAGTATGCACGCCGTGTGCATAGCTGCCAGGAAGATTTTACCCTAGCAGGGTCATCAGGGGAGACCCCTAGGGGAGCACCAGTATGGCTAGATATTTAGCATCCTGTTGAATGCCCCCTCCCTCAGTTCCTTCTTGCATCTCTTGCTGCTGGCAAGGGTGCTTTCCCTAGTTGGTCTTTGTAGATCCTTCTTTCAAGTGTTAAGTAGTTGTTAGCTTAAGTGTTAAGTTCATTGCAGGGACTCCTGTGCTTTTCCCCACTTGGGGGCCAGGGCATGCCTCTGCTCCCTGGCTTCAAGCAGTGCAGGAAGTGCAGGAAGTTTATGCCTACATTCAATCCACACAACTCCTACCTTAAGTGTTAGGGGGTGGCCCACTTAACAGACAAGTACAAGATCTGCAGAGCCTTTACTTCAAGAACTTGAAGGGACAGAGTATCACCTCTGAAACCTGTTGATGAAGGGTTCTCTGGATCCCCATCTGGCACTGCAGGCCACGGGACTGGAATTGGTGACCTTGGTGCACAATGCACCTTTGTTGGTGTGAAGTGTACCAGCTCTACATAAGGAATCAGACAAGCCATCCCAAATGCTAGTTCTCGGCACCGATCCCATTTCTCCAGTGCAGAGAAAGAAACAGAAGCAGGAGAGGGGCCAATCCCCCGTTTCAAAAGCTAGACAGCTTTGAAGGTCGCGTCCTGAATTGCTGCACCCTTCAAAACAGTTCACCGATGCAGCACCATTGACTCCAGTGCCATTGTCAGTCCCATTGGGTCTCATGCAGGTGGACTCTCTGCCCCAGGAGACATGGACATGCCATGCATTCCTGAGACGTATAAAGTGGCCCGTGATCTGACTGAGCTAACATCTGTCTAGGAAGCATCACCGAGGGAGTCTCCTGTGGTCCCTCCAGCACTGTTGCTGGTACCAGGATGATGCAGTCAAGGGGGAAATCTCCCATGTTAAGGTCGCTTTCACCTCAGCACCATTCACCATTCACCTAGGCACTGGTTGGTGAGGGCTCCTATACAAGGCGGAGTCCTCCCAGTTAGCACCGGTTGAGGAGCCAGGACCTACAATTTCTCCTCCAGTGAGGCTTCTGTTGAAGGTGGAGTCTTCCTGGGAGCCATCGTTCATTTAGCAGAGACCATTCACTTCGGCAATAGTCCCGGGAGTGCTCCTGTATGAGGCAGAGTCCTTCCGGTGACCTCACACCTATGCAGAGGCTGCCAGTACAGCGCGGTACCATTCCTCTGTGGTCCCCACATTCCACATCCACGTCAAGTCAGAACCAGAGGGCCACTGGTCCAAAAGGCAGCTCTATTCAGCACAGGGACAACCAGACAGGAGGCAGGAACTGGCCTTACAACGGGCTCCTCAGTGGCAGGCCCTGCCTCAATGGCCTTTCTGGACTCCTTGGGCCTATCACCAGACTCAAGCGGGAGGTTCCAGGTCTGTCTTAGTGGCCTCTGTTAGCAGGGCCCAAGGCAGAGATCCCACCTTAAGGGTGCAGTTGTCCCAGCAAACCACATCAGGGTCGTAAATACCTGCTACACAGCCATTTGGGGCACTGGTGGGGTCCTGTTTGGTACCGAGCTCGCAGTCAGGACAGACACTGGCTTCCTGTTCTGGGTAGTATCAACAGCACCAAGTTCCAGGAGTGTCTCTGTGCCCAGTGCTGCCCATGTCACAGCACTCCTGTACCAGTGACCAAGGGCATGTGCTCTTGATACTGGTCCCGGTCCCAGATATGGAACAGGAAAAAAGGGAGCTGTGGGACCCTTGTCCTTGTCATCGCCAGATGACGCTGTAGTGGGGGAAGTGATGTCTCTACCTCCTATGGTCAATAGGGCACATCAAGACCTCTTCAGGTGCATGGCCCAGAATATGGGTCTGCAAATAGAGGAGGTGGTGGAGGATGCAGATCTTATAGTGGGCATGAAAACCCTCTGGCAGACCCCAGTTTCTATCCTTCCAACTGCTAAAGGGGTTGACTGTCAGTACTCTGCCCCATCTCTGGGGTACTAGTACTTGTATACACACCTGCGACCTAGCACCCAGATAGTGGATGCAGTAATGCCAAAGTCACCGGGGCCCACACCCAAGTCCAAGGACTCAAAGAGGCTGTATCTGTTGGGGAGGAAAGTTTACTCATCAGGTAGCCTCCAATTAAAGGTGGCTATCCAACAGGCAGTGTTAGCCTGCTACAATTATAATACATGGACAACCATGAACAAATTTAAAGAACTCCTCCTATTGGATTTTAAGTACGAGTTTGGAGCCTCATGGAGGAAGGGAGGGTAATTTCCCGAACCTCCCTTCAGGCAGCTCTTGATGCTGTGGACTCTGCAGTCTGGTCTCCATTAATAAGCATAGTTATGAGATGGAATTATTTGCTTTAGGTGTCTGGAATCCCTCCAGAGGTCCAGAATATGATATATGACCTTCCTTTTGATGGTTCTGGCTTATTTGCAGAACAAATAGATTCCAAGTTGCAGTTTTTGAAGGACACAAGGGCTATGTTAAAGTCCTTGGGCCTTCGCACACCTACAGTGCAGTGAAGACATTTCAAGCCAACTCTGCCACCTAGATATCATCCTTCCCATCAGAGACAGACACAGAATAGATGGGATAGTAGGCAAAGTTGCCATTGCCCCTCAAGTGTTAATAGTAGTGGGAATGAGGATGCCAATAACCAGACCCAGGACCTAGGAAGAACTTTTGAAGGTGTACCTGAGGACAATGTACCTTTCTCCCTTTTGGATCCTGTTCCTATGTTTGGGACCACTTTCCCATTTTTACCATGCCTGGGCTTGAGACAAGTGGGTTCTTGGCATGGTAAAGATGGGATATTCTATCCAGCTTCTGGCTACCCCATTCTCCTGCCCCATCCATTTTCAGGGATCCCTCTCACAAGCAACTCCTGTGGCAGGAGGTGCACGCACTCCTCAACATAGGGCAGTAGAGGAGGTCCCTCTACCACTCAGGGGCACAGGGTTTTATTCTCATTATTTCCTTATCCTGAAAGCAAAGGGCAGGTTACATCTCATATTAGACCTATGCGGTCTGAACAGATACCTAAAAAGTTAAAATTCCATATGGTATCTCTGGCCTCAATTATCCTTCCACTGAATCTGAAAGACTGGTGCTGCCCTTGATCTGGAGCATACGTATTTTCATGTGGCCATAGTTCTGGTTCACAGAAGGTTCCTTCGTTTTATGATGGGTGGTTCCCATTATCAGTTCAGGGTGTTACCTTTCTGCCACACCAAGGATCTTTACAAGTGCTTGGCAGTGGAGATGGCATTCCTATGGTGCAGAGGGATTCACTTCTTCCCTTACTTGGACAACTGGCTGATCAAGGGGCCATCCAAATTGGTGGTAGGTGTTCATGTGGAACTCACCATGACCACATTCAGCCAATTAGGCCTCTTACTAAATGTTCAGAAGTTGATCCTCTCACCCACGCAGATCATAGAATTAGTAGGAGCACTTTTTGGACTCCCTGGAAGCTAGGGCACCCCTCCTCCAGCCCTGTTTTGAGAGCATGTGCAGACTGATTCTGGGTCTGTGGGTCCATCCCGTTACGATGGCCAGGACTTGCCTATGGGTGTTGGGGCACATGGCTTCCTGCACCCATGTCATAGAATCACAGGACTGGAAGAGACCTCAGGAGGTCATCGAGTCCAGCTCCATGCCCAAAGCAGGACCAACCCCAACTAAATTACCGCAGTCAGGGCTTTGTCAAGCCAAGTCTTAGAAACTTCTAGGGATGGAGATTCCACCATCTTCCTAGGTAACCCATTCCAGTGCTTCACCACCCTCCTGGTGAAATAGTTTTTCATAATATCCAACCTAGACGTCCCCCACTGTAATTTGAGACCATTGCTCCTTGTTCTGCCATCTGTCGCTACTGTAAACAGCCTCTCTCCATACTCTTTGGAACCTCCCTTCAGGAAGCTGAAGGCTGCTGTCAAATCCCCCTTAACTCTTCTCTTATGCACACAAAGTAAGTCCAAATCCCTCAGCCTCTTCTCATTGGTCAAGTGTTCTAGCCCCCTAATCATTTTGGTTACCCTCCACTGGACCGTCTCCAGTCCATCCACATCCTTCCTGTAGTGGGGGGCCCAGAATTGGATGCAGTATTCCAGATGTGGCCTCACTAGTGCCGAATAAAGGGGAATAATCACTTCTGTAGATCTGCTAGCAATGCTCCTCCTAATGCGCCCCAATATGCCATTAGCCTTCTTGGCTACAAGGGCATACTGTTGACTCATATCCAGCTTCTCATCCACTGTAATCCCCAGATTCTTTTCTGCTGAATTGCTACCTAGCCAGTCGGTCTCCAGCATGTAACAATGCTTGGGATTCTTCTGTCCCAAGTGCAGGACTCTACACTTGTCCTTGTTGAACCTCATCAGACTTCTTTTGGCCCAATCCTCTAATCTCTCTAGGTCACTCTGAACCCTATCTCTGCCCTCCAGCATATCTACCTCTCCCCTTATCTTAGTGTCATCTGCAAACTGGCTGAGGGTGCAATCCATCCCCTCATCCAGGTCATTAATGAAGATGTTGAATAAAACCAGCCCTAGAACCGATCCTTAGGGCACTCCACTTGAAACTGACCACCAACCAGACATAGAGCCATCGATCACTACCCTTTGAGCCCAACAATCTAGTCAGCTTTCTATCCACCTTCCAGTCCATTTATCCAATCCATATTTCCTTAACTTGCTGGCAAGAATATTGTGGGAGACGTTATCAAAAGCTTTGCTAAAGTCAAGGTATATCACATCCACTGACTTCCCCATGTCCACAGAGCCAGTTAATCAGATTGGTAGCTAATCAGATTGGTCAGGCATGACTTGCCCTTGGTGAATCCATGTTGACTATTCCTGATCACACTCCCCTCTTCCAAGTACTTCAAAATGGATTCCTTGAGGATCCCCTCCATGATTTTTCTAGGGACTGAGGTAAGGCTGACTTGTTTGTAGTTCCCTGGATTGCCCTCCTTCCCTTTTTTAAAGATGGACACTACATTTGCCTTTTTCCAGTCAACCGGGATCTCTCCCTATCTGCACAAGTTGTCAAAGATAATGGCCAAAGGCTCTGCAGTGACATTTGCCAACTCCCTCCATATTCTCAGATGCATTAAATCCAGACCAATGGACTTGTGTATGTCTAGCTTTTCTAAATAGTTCTTAACCTGTTTTTTTCTACCAAGGGCTTCCCACCTCCTTGCCCTATTGCATTGCCTAGTGCAGTAGTCTGGGAGCGGACCTTGTCTGTGAAGACAGAGGCAAAAAAATCATTGAGTACTTCAGCTTTTCACACATCATCTGTCACTGGGTTACCTCCTTCATCCAATAAGGGCCCCACACCCTCTCTGATTTCCCTCTTATTGCTAACATGCCTGTAGAAACCTTTCTTGTTACCCTTCACATCCCTTGCTAGCTACAATTCCAGTTGTGCTTTTGCCTTCCTGATTACTCCCCTGCATTCTCAAGCAATATATTTATACTACTCCCTTGTCATCTGTCCAAGTTTCCACTTCTTATAAGCTTTCTTTTTTTGTTTAAGCTCACCAAGGATTTCCCCGGTAAGCCAATCTGGTCACCTACCATATTTGCTTTTCTTACTGCACATCGGGATGGTCTGTTCCTGTGCCTTCAATAAGGCTGCTTTAAAATACAGCCTGCTCTCCTTGACTCCTTTCCCCTTCATGTTAGCATCCAAGGGGATCCTCCTCATCAATTCTCTGAGGGGATCAAAGTCTGCTTTTCTGAAGTCCATAGTGTGTATTTTGCTGCTTTCCTTTCTTCCTTTGGCCAGGATCCTGAAATCTATCATCTCATGATCACTGCTTCCCAGGTTGCCACCCACATCTACTTCCCCTACTAGTTCCTCCCTGTTTGTGAGCAGCAGGTCAAGTTGTCCATGGCCCCTCGTTGGTTCCTTCAGCACTTGTACCAGGAAGTTATTCCCAACATTCTCCAAAAACTTCCTTGATTGTCTGTGTACTGCTGTATTGGTCTCCCAACAGATTTCAGGGTGATTAAAGTCCCCCATGAGAACCAGGGCCCGTGAACTATAAGCTTCTCTTAGTTGTCTGAAGAAAGTCTCTTCTACCTTCTCCAAGCATCATCTCTGTCCACTACAGATGTGATTAGCTGGCATGTACAAGCCAATTCAGCACTATCGGGACAGGGTGCTAACCATCCCGCCTTTGGTGATAGACATTCTTCAGTGGTAGCTGGAGCCTCTGAACATATGCCAGGGGGTTCCATTTTACTCTCCTTGGCCCACTCTGACTTTAGTAACATGTATGCATTCCCCATCTCCTTCCCCTCAATTCACAGGGTGCCGACCAAGGTTTGTGCGGACAGTGAGGACCTCATTTTGATAGCACCAGCCTGGACCAGGCAAGATTAGTAGCACCTCTGATCCTCCTCCCCTTGCTCCCAGACTTGCTGTCCCAGATCCACAGCACATTGCTATACCTCCTGATTGCCTGGAGGCCCCACGGTTGAGCACATTGGCACAGCTGTGCTTGAAGGGAGTGAGGGCAATGTTGATGGGTAGTAGGAAGCTTTCTACATGGGCCATGTATGCTTCCAAGTGGAAAAGGTTTGTTTTGTGGGCCATACAAAACAGAGCATCCAGCCATTGCAGGCTTCTGTTCCCCTTATTCTAGAGTACCTTGTGGGTTTGAAACAACAAGGGTTGGCCACTTCCACCTTTAGGGTTCATCTGCCTAAAATATTGACATTCTACCCGGGATTTATGGACCGCTTGGTTAGCTGCTTCCTTAAGGGGTTGGACAGACTATATGCACACATGAGGGACCCTGTGCCCCAATGGAATCAAAGTTAATAGTATCTCCTTTTGAACCGTTAGCTACTTGCTCTTTATTGTATTTGTCGATAAAAGTTGTATTTTTGGTGACCGTTACTTTGGTCAGTCGAGTTTCTGAACTAAAAGCGTTAATGTTGGTACCGCCTTATGCTGTTTTCTTTAAAGATAAGGTTCGGTTGGGACCCCATCCTTCATTCCTTCCGAAAGTGATTTCCTAGTTTCATGTGTCATAAGACATTTTCTAATAGTATGTGTCACCCTAAGCCTCACCTTATCCCTCACCCCCTGGGACAGGTCCCTACATTCCCTGGGTGTCAGGCATGCCTTAGCTTTTTACCTTGAATGTACTAAGCCATTCAGGAAGTCTAATCCACTGTTTGTTACAGTAGCAGAAAAGACGAAAAGGCTTCTGATCATTGCCCAGAGGCTATCCCTCTGGATCACGAGGTATATTCATACTTGTTACAGCTTAGAGAAAAGGCCAGCCACTCACCTGTGAGCCCATTTGACCCAAGCACAGACCTTGTCAATGGCTTTTCTTGCGCATGCCCCTGTCCAAAACATTTGTTGAGTGGCCCATGGTATTTGGTACACACATTTACATACCACTATTTCATCCAACAGCAGGAATAGCAGGCTAAGGAGGATGCTGCATTTGGAAGGGCAGTATTGCAGTCTGCAGACCAGTGATCTCCGACTCCACCAGGTAGCTGCTTGGAATCACCTAACTTGGAATGCACATGAGCAATCACTCGAAGCAAAGACGATTACCTTTCATAACTGGTGTTCTTCAAGATGTGTTGCTCATGTCCATTCCAAAACCCTCCCACTTCCCCTCTGTTCTGGCAAGAAGGAATTGAGGTAGGGGGCGATCAGCAGGGTGCTATATACCTGGCCATACTGGCACCACTCTAGGGATATCCCCTGCTGACCTACAGTATCCTGCTAGGGTAAAATCTTCCCAGCAACTGTACACGTGGCACACACACACAGCTCACTTGGAATGGACATGAGCAACACATCTCAAAGAACGCCAATTACAAAAAGGAATAATCTTTTACCAATGGACTGGGTTATCACTAGAAAATGATCCCAGTAAGAAAATCATACAGTTACAATGACCTGTGGATTTTGCAGAACATAACAGATTGCAATTAAATTACTTCACTCCTGAGGAAAGACTTCTATTATTCACTTATGCCTATAGCACATATGAATAATTCAGCTTTTCTTCATTTGTGTTAATCACACTGTTTCTCAAGTAGCTTTCCTTTACTAGATGCCTATTACTAGGTCAGAATAAGTTTCTGAAACAACCACTGTTTTATCCAGTTTGTTTCCTGTTCCAGCTATATTATAGAAATATAGATAAAGGTCTGAGGAAGGTATACGGGTAAGTTTGTTTATGAAGGAATGCCAAAAGTATTCATATGAATTGTAGATATGCAATTTAGTCATGCCAATTATATATTTTTGGTCTCTGTTCATCTTTAGTTAAATGGGGATGAAAGCACTTCCTTCTGCTGTCTTGTCTATCTAGTTTATAAACTTTACAGGCCAGGGACTGTCTCAGAATAGGAGATCCATTGTGTTATGTATTGCACAAATCCAATCTTGGTAAGGGTTCCTACTGTAAAGCTAAATAAAGTAATGATGGCTACAAAATAATTTCTATTCTGTACTCTGAGGTAAGGTGATTAAGGGCTAGGATGGGGATGTGTGTTTATTTCACCTCTTCCCCCTCCCTCCTGCAGTTGGGGAAGCCCGTGGTGTCAAATTCCTCCATGATGTTGTCCACGTTCCCCAGAGTCATGATCCTCTGTAGCATAATGTTGTTGATGACCTTTGCTATTTGTATGAGAACAGCCCTGACTGTGGATTTTTCCTCCCTCAACTGGTTCCCGATTGAGCGGTAGCTGTCTGGTGCGACAAGCTTCCAGAAGGCAATAGTCATGTGCTTCTACACAGTCAGAGTGTGTCTCATGCGGGTATGCTGACATCTCAGGGCAGGGGCGAGCCATTCATAGAGCTCCAAGAATTTGGCCTTGCACATGCGGAAGTTCTACTAGGGTAAAATCATCCCAGCAACTGTACACGTGGCACACACACACAGCTAACTTGGAATGGACATGAGCAACACATCTCAAAGAATGCCAATTACAAAAGGTAATAAACTTTTACCGATGGACTGGGTTATCACTAGAAAATGATCCCAGTATGAAAATCATACTGCTGA
>CM057845.1:197670367-197684809 GCA_030068395.1 Apalone spinifera
AAGCGTACTTTCTATGCCAATATCTAAATAGTTGATGAAGATATTGAAGAGAGCAGGTCCCAAAACAGACCCCTGCAGAACCCCACTAGTTATACCTTTCTAGCAGGATTGTGAACCATTAATAACTACTCTCTGAGTACGGTTATCCAGCCAGTTATGCACCCACCTTATAGTAGCCCCATCTAAGTTGTATTTGCCTAGTTTATTGAGAAGAATATCATGCGAGACCGTATCAAACACCTTACTAAAGTCTAGGTATACCATATCCACTCCTTCTCCCTTACCCACAAGACTCATTATCCTATCAAAGAAAGCTATCAGATTGGTTTGACATGATTTGTTCTTTACAAATCCATGCTGGCTGTTCCCTATCACCTTGCCACATTCCAAGTGTTTACAGATAATTTCCTTAATTACTTGCTCCATTATCTTCCCTGGCACAGAAGTTAAACTAACTGGTCTGTAGTTTCCTGGGTTGTTCTTATTTCCCTCTTTATAAATGGGCACTATATTTGCCCTATATTCAGTCTTCTGGAATCTCTCCTGTCTCCCATGATTTTCCAAAGATGATAGCTAGAGGCTCAGATACCTCCTCTACAAGCTCCTTGAGTATTCTAGGATGCATTTCATCAGGCCCTGGTGACTTGCAGGCATCTAACTTTTCTAGGTGATTTTTAACTTGTTCTCTTTTTATTTTATCTTCTGAACCTACCCCTTCCCACTAGCATTCACTATGTTAGTCATTCCTTCAGACTTCTCGGTGAAGACCGAAATAAAGAAGTCATTAAACATCTCTGCCATTTCCAAGTTTCCTGTTACTGTTTCTCCCTCCTCACTGACCAGTGGGCTACCCTGTCCTTGGTCTTCCTCTTGCTTCTAATGTATTTATAAAAAGTCTTCTTGTTTCCCTTTATTCCGGTAGCTAGTTTGAGCTCATTTTGTGCCTTTGCCTTTCTAATCTTGCCCCTGCATTCCTGTGTTGTTTGCCTATATTCATCCTTTGTAATTTGTCCTACTTTCCATTTTTTTATAGGACTACTTTTTTATTTTTAGATCATGCAAGATCTAAGCCAAGGCGGTCTTTTGCCGTATTTTCTATCTTTCTGACGCAGCGGAATAGCTTGCTTTTGGGCCCTTAACAATGTCCCTTTGAAAATCTGCCAACTCTCCTCAGTTGTTTTTCCCCTCAGTCTTGATTCCCATGGGACGTTACCCATCAGCTCTCTGAGCTTACCAAAATCCACCTTCCTGAAATCCATTGTCTCTATTTTGCTGTTCTCCCTTCTACCCTTCCTTAGAATTGTGAACTCTATGATTTCATGATCACTTTCACCCAAGCTGCCTTCCACTTTCAAATTCTCAACCAGTTCCTCCCTATTTGTTAGGATCAAATCTAGAACAGCTTCCCCCCGGTAGCTTTTTCAACCTTTTGAAATAAAAAGTTGTTTCCAATGCAGTCCAAGAATTTCTTGGATAGTCTGTGCCCCCCTGTGTTATTTTCCCAGCATATATCTGGATAGTTGAAGTCCCCCATCACCACCAAATCTTGGGCTTTGGATGATATTGTTAGTTGTTTTAAAAAAAGCCTCATCCACTTCTTCCACCTGGGTAGATGGCCTGTAGTAGACTCCTAGCATGACATCACCCTTGTTTTTAACCCCTTTTAGCCTAACCCAGAGACTCTCAACACTTCTGTCTCCTCTGTCCATCTCCACCTCACTGCAAGTGTGTTCATTTTTAATATATAAGACAACAACACCTCCTCCCTTTTTTCCCTGTCTATCCTTCCTGAGCAAGCTGTACCCTTCCATACAAACATTCCAATCATGTGTATTATCCCACAAGTTTCTGTGATGCCAACAATGTCATAATTGTAGTTATTTATTAGCACTTCCAGTTCTTCCTGCTTATTACCCATACTTCTCGCATTTGTATATAGGCATCTAAGGGTATGTCTACACTAGCCCCCTAGTTTGAACTAGGGAGGCTAATGTAGGCATTCGAAGTTGCAAATGAAGCCCAGGATTTAAATATCCCGGGCTTCATTTGCATCTTCCCGGGCGCCGCCATTTTTAAATCCCCCTTAGTCCGAACTCTGTGCCCATGCTACACGTGGCACGGAGTAGGTAGTTTGAATTAGGCTCTCTAATTTGAACTACCGTTACTCCTCATGGAACAAGGAAGACAAGTCCTTCCTGGGGCTCCCCAGTGCACAGAATGGTCCACAGTGAGTCTGAATATCTCTGCTAGCTCATGTAAAGAGTAGCTACAGGACCAATAACCCCTGTAAGATGCTTTGAGCCAGATATCTTGTATCATTGTGATACTACTTATATGCCCGGAGCATGAAACCGTGCATTAAACATTTTAAATATGTGGCCCATAGTGCCTGGTTGCATTGACTTGCTGATGGGTACATCTGACCCAAGGTGGAAATTCAAGATTAGACTACAGATTCAATTTCCTTGTATATTCCTCCAAGGGGCATAAAAATTATAATTTGCACAGAAAGTCTTCCAATTTGCTAAATTTCGCCAATTGCATTGCTCAACTAATTGCTCCCTTATTACACATGGAATAGAGTGTATCTGTCTGATTAAGTATGGGCTGTTCCCAAACTGCAGTGTGGGGAGCAATTACCATTTAAAAAGATATTGAGCTAAGTTTTCATCTGTCTTCAAGAGGGATGTGGTGGTCAGTCAGTGAACCAGGACTTTTAAAAATGCAGATCAGCTCTGCAGGTTGCCCTTGAAGAGGGATCATAGAATCATAGAAAACTAGAACTGGAAGGGACCTTGAGAATTCATCAAGTTCCATCCCCTACCCTCACGGCTGGACCAAGCACCATCTAGATAGATCACCTCTGATAGATGTCTATGCACCTGCTCTTAAATATCTCCAGAGATGGAGATTCCACAACCTCCCTAGGCAATTTATCCCAGTGTTTTGCCACCCTTGACAGTTAGGAAGTTTTTCCTAATGTCCAACCTAAACCTCCCTTGCTGCAAGTTAAGCCCGTTGCTTCTTGTCCTATCATCAGAGGCCAAAGAGAACAATTTTTCTCCATTCTCCTTGTAACATCCTTTATATATGTAGAATGTACATACCACATAATATAGTTGTTTTAAGATTTTAAAAATTTATTTTTGAAAAAGTAACTGCTGTATTTCTTTGTTGGATATGCCAAATTTTAGATCCAAGTCACATTAAGTCTTGGTAAAAGTCATTTGAGGACAGACTACACAGTGTCAAATAGATCTTATCCCAAACATTCTGCGTGTTGATAACGAATGATCAGCCAAGGCCCTTTTACTCCCTTCCATTTAGGTTTGCAGATCCAGTCACACAGCACAGTTTGAGGGAAGTGTGAAGTGTCACCTAAATAGCATGCTTCTCCCTTAATGCACAATAATCCCACAATTATATGATCAATGAAGATTCAGCTCCACAGGTATGGAGACAGTGAACTCAAGAGACCTGATAGACCATTGCTGAGTTTTTTACCCCCTAGCTCACATGGGAAGTCAACGTGATGTACTTAAAAGTATTAATTTAAAAGTGTTAAAAACTGCTTGGGGAAGGGGAAAAACAGACGGAACTAGCATATGTATACAGCACTAGGCCAAAACAGGTAAAAGAAATGCAGGGCAGAGGGAAAACAATAAAATAAATGAGAAAGATGACAAAACACACAACAGAAATCCCTGGAGGACACATTCAAAGGGAGGAGAAGGAAAGAACTGTTAGGATTCTAAGCATGAAAAGAAAGTTGAAAGAGTAGAGCCTGTGTATGCTATAAAAATGGGCAAACAGTCTGGATTCCCAAAGAGACTTAGGCATTGTGACACCAAGCATTGCAATGCCTAATTTTTAGGTGCATAGAAAGTCACAGAAAGGAACAGACACTCTGGATGTTGCCACACTGCATTAGAACACCTGCACTGGCCTCTATCAGCTGATTTGGGCTCGGTGGGCTCAGACTACAGGACTGATTACTTGTGGTGTAGACAAATGGTCTCGGGTTGGAGCCTGGGATCTGCGACCAATTCCCCCTCCCAGGGTCCCAAAGCCCAGGTTCCAGTCCTAGCCCAAGCATTGCAATTAAATTCCTCCGAAGCACAAAGCCTTGCCAGCCTGAGTTAGCTTACATGGGCTTGCCATGGCTGTCAAATTGCAGAGGAGATGTGTTCCATAAAGCTTAAGTTAGGTGCCTAGACTTCTTGCATAATAAATGGAGACAAATAATTCCCAAAAGCCAGAATGCTAGGCAGACAGCCTCTTAAGTTAGCTAATGGAAGAATGGTGATAAGCCCCTCCTGTTTCATGGAGATAGGTACTGAAGCTCATGCTGCAGGAGGGCACCTATCTCTGCCACCAATCCACAACCCTGAACCCCAGGCCTGGAGTCAGGTTGTTTAGGTGCCCAAATATTTTTTTGTGATAAAGAGTGAGGTGCCTCTCTCATTCCATGACAGCCAGAGTGGGAGGAGGTACCTCTCATCTTATAACTCAGTGGTTAGAGCATTCAGCTGGGAGACTCAAGTTCAATTCCCAGCTCAAGTACAAGGGAGAAAGGTGAGATGCCTGTTCAAATCCTCTCAGATGAGTGCTCCCACTACTGAGCTAAAGGTGGCTGAGATTACCAGGTTCTCCTCCTCCAGCCAGATTAGATGCCACCAACGGTATCAAGCCCTACACAGGAGAGAGGTATTTGCCCATCTATCTTCCTCCAGTTAATGGATAGCTGTAGTATTTAGTTGGGAGATACCTGGAGCAAGGCAGCCGTTGGCCTCCGTTTGTCAGAGGGTGGAGATGGATGGCAGGAGAGAGATCGCTTGATCATTTCTTGTTCGGTTCACTCCTCTGGGGCACCTGGCATTGGCCACTGTCGGCAGACAGGATACTGGGCTGGATGGACCTTTGGTCTGACCCAGTACGGCCATTCTTATGTTCTTATGACATGCCCATAGGCAGAAACTTAGGGTACATCTACACTGCATACTTATTTCAAAACAAGCTATTCTGGAAGAAATACTCCAAAATAACATTTCTAAATGACATGTCTATCTACAGAGAAGCCTCAAAATTAGTCCAAGGCAGGCTTCCCTAATGTGGACATGCTACCTCAATTTAGAGCCCCAGGAGGCACTGGGGAGTAATTACTTTGAATGGGGAGAAGCTATTTCAAAATAGCATCAGTGGAGCATCCGACTACTGCTATTCCAAAATAGCTGTTTTAGAATAAATATTATTCCTTGTGGAATGAGGTTAACAAAAGTTGTAATAAGTCGTCCGTTATTTTGTATTTATTTTGAAATAATGGAATTACTGTGTAGACGCTCACATTCTTATTCTGGAATAATGGATTTTATTCCAAAAAAATGCTGCTGTGTAGACACGCCCTTCCTGAGTGATTTTAGGCACCTTCAGGGTTCAGCCGGGCTTTTGTGGATTTCAGTGGCATCTAAATTTGGGACTGAGGTGCCTAAACCCAGGGAGAAAACATCAAGCAATGACTCACCTGTTGCTATCACCACACTGTTCACGCGGCATCACTGTCACCCTGACTGCTATCATCATTCACTCCCCAGCCATTGGCTAATACACCTTCATTTTCTTGCTATCACTGGACTTTCTACTGCAATCTCTGCTATGCCTTGATGTCTGACCCTTTTATAGAACTCTACAAGGAACCTTACTGTTTGTTCTGCCTGGCAGGTACTTTCAATGAAAACCACTATCCCCCAGCAGCTCTAGGGGTTATCACTAAGACCTGGTCAGGCCCACTAATGGGTGTGTGTGTGTGTGTGTGTGTGTGTGTGTGTGTGTGTGTCACAAATGTGCCAACTGCTCTGGGGCCTGGCGGTTCAAAACATGCTCTGGGCAATGCTGAAGGGCTGGCAGGGTAAAGCTAGCTCAGTACGGCTCTTGCTTATACTTAGGAATTTAAGTCTGGGGTTCCAGCTCTTAAGTACCTTCACAAACCCCACTCTTTGTAACTAACACGGAATGAAATGCAATGTTAGCGTGGGGATAGTTAGCTGATGTCTGTGATAAGCCCCTGAGCATGACTAATATGCACAGGATGTTTTCAGAACCCAGGGTAATCTTATCTTGAGCTGATCAATGGTGGATTAAAATAGAATAATGAAAATATCTAGTGTTGCTCTTATACAGCAGTACTGTGCCTTCTCTCCTGACACATTAAATTCCTGATCAGAGTGCCTGCTCAATGTTACCAGCAATGGAAAAGAAAATAGAGCAATTGAGATTGGGAAGATACATGAGAGGGAATATGAAGAGGTTTAATTCTACATTCTCCTACCCCTAACTATATTGGATCTCAATTTTCCCCTCTCTCATAGCTGAGAGAGATAAACGGATGCATTCATTTGTAAAACAAGTGCCCCTGGAAAGTGTTTAGTTATTCCTCAAACAATGCCATTTCCTAGTCTGGAAAGAATATATTAAAAATTAGATACCAAAAATGTCATTATGAACTTTTAGGCAGGGGCTTACAGAGAACATTAAGAAACGCTGCCTCCTTCACCTCTTCCCCCACTGGCTGTGGCACAGGAGCAACTTTTACCTCAGAGTCACCATATTGCCCTGCAGCTTACTATTGCTATAAGTGTGTCCTGGCTCTCTGGATAGACCATTTTGTGAAGTTCTGCCCCTTCTGGGGTCAGAGTCCTTTACCAGAAGTTAACAAATGTAAACCATACTAAAGCTTCAGCCTAGCTGGCTATCTACTATACTTTCATCCAAATACCTTTTCTCCAGGTTCCTGTACCTTCAGCAACCCTCTTGCACAACAGCTAGTACAGTCATACACTCACTCAGTGGTGCAGGTAACCAACACCTCCTCAAGGCCTCTGATTTTTGGTTAGGTTACCAGCTCATCCCTGCAGTAGCCTCTATACCAGGGATGGGCAATTATTTTTGAAGGGGGGCCACTTCAGAAATTTTTCAAAGTGGTCGTGGGCTGCCCCAGAAGGGGCAGGGCCTCAGGTGAAAGGGGTGGAACCTTGGGTGGAAGGGGTGGAGCCTTTAAATAGCAGGATTTGAAAGGGCTGTGCCTGCCCAATTGCTCCCAGGCAAGGTGTTAGGGCAGTGGTTCTCAACTTGTTTCAGTCCACGGACCACTAGGCAAATCAAAAAATTTTCGTGGACCACCTCCTTTTTGAGACATGATAAAAAAGCAGACAACAAATATTTTGGTTTGAAATTTATTTCTTCCTAACAGATTTTTGGATTCTCTTCTCACTGACAAGCTTTTCAATGTTTGGAGTGGTACTTGATAATGCACAACAAATATCGCTTTCCACTGCAAGCCGATTCCTCTGTTTGGACTTAATGTGCAACACACACGAAAATCCAGTCTCACACATATAAGTTGATACAAATGGCAAAAGAAATCTGACTGCGTGTGCTGACAGATTTGGGTAACTCCCGGTCACGCTGGCCCAAAATTTCTCTATGGTAGACTGCTGGTACATGTCTTCAGCCGCAAAATCATTTTTTCAGATCCAAGAATTCCTCCTGCAGATCCTCTGGAGCACTATTAACATCTGTTGTAAATGGATTCCTGATGAAAGATAATCCGTCCCTTGTCCTGTCCACCTCCAGAAAGTATCGTTGGAATTCGTCTCGTAGCTTCCATAAATGTTCGAGAATTTGTGTCCGAATGGCTTCCTTTTCCCCGAACATGGCATCCACATATGGAAATTGAAGCAAAATATTGCCTTCGACTCTTACGATTCAGAGTTCAAATTTGTCAAGAAAAGCCTTGATGATGCTTTGGTGAGACAACAGATTTGCACCTTTTCCTTACAGCTGAAGATTCAGTTTGTTCAAGATTCCAAAAATATCGACAAGATACGTAAGTTCTAAATTTGACTGCGTCAGCACATTTCAGAATTCCTCTTTCCCTTGAGAAATAAATCCAACTCCTCTCTCAATTGAAAAACTCTGTTGAGTACGTTTCCTGCTGACAACCACCATACAGAAGTGTAGAACAGCAACACATCAATGTCGGAACCCATGTTCAGGCAAAATCTTTTAAACAGCCTGCTGTTCAGAGCCGATGATTTGATGTGATTCACCACTTTCACCAACCCTTTGAAAACAGCGTTCAGGTGATCAGGCAATGTTTTTGACACCAAATCTTCCCTATGAATGAAGCAATGAACTCTGGTTACCATTGGAGCACATTGTTTCGCCAGCATTTGGAAGCCCGATCTTGAATTCAGCATGGCAGGTGCACCATCAGTGGTGACACCCACAAGATTTACCCAATCCGGACCATGTACTTCAAAGAAATTGTTAACAATTTCCATCACATCCTGAGCCTTTGTGGTGATATCAAGAGTCTTACAAAAAAGAAACTCGTCTTTGAACTCTCCCTCAACCATCGTGTAAACACCAATAGTTGAGAACACAATGCGATGTTGGTCGATTCAACCAATTGTATGGCAAACAATGAAGACTTCTTTATTTCATCCAAAACTTGCTCATAGATGTTCTGTGATATCTCATTTATCAGTCTCGATACAGTGTCGTTATATCAGATATATCATTCAGCTTCCTTGCTGCTTCCTCGCCAAGAACAAGCCGCACTGTCTCTTTTGCACAGGGGAGCACAAGTTGCTCTACAATGGTATGCGGCTTCTTAGCCTGTGCAACTTTGTATGCAACAATGTAGAAAGCGTGCACTGCATTGCTTGTCTTATTGCGGAATGCACTGTTGAGTCGAAGCGCTGCTGTTTCAGACCTAATAACCGCCGCTCAAAATAATCTTCATACTTTTGCAACAAGTTGGGGTGACACTTTTTAAGATAGAGTTTCAGCTTAGCTGGCTTCATTGAGTCATTCCCCAAGACTTTGAAACAAGAACACATTGTGGCAAATCCACGCCTTCTTTTTCTTGACAAGTAAAGTCGAATTTGATTAGTCCTCCGAATACTTGTGCTTGACATTTCTTCCTGTCATTGCCATTATAAACAAACTACACCACACCTGTAAAAGAGTACATGTAGCACAGGACGAACGACACAGCAACCGCTCAGCACAATGGCAGCAGCTACACTGACACTCAGAGCCTCAAACGGAAGTAACTGGCAACACAACGCAGTTGCATCCTAGGTGATACTATGGATGACACACCATGTGCTTGTGAACACGGCATAAAACAGCCTAATGGTGGTGCCTGCTCACGCCATGTGACTTTGGACAATGTTCCTGTGGACCACCGAAAAAGTCACCATGGACCACCAGTGGTCCACAGACCACCATTTGAGAACCACAGTGTTAGGGGGTGAGGCCGGGAGCCACTGTAGGCCGGATGAAAGGGCTAGGCATGCTAGATCTGGCCCGCTGATAACCTCTTGTCTAGCTCTGCAATATACTGTGCTTCTCAGCCTTCTTTTAATGTGGTCCCCAAAGGGAAAAAAAGAGCTGTCTTTCAGGTCTTCTCTCCCCTACCTGGTTTCATCCAGTGTGGTATAGAAAGAAGCTGTGCTCTCTTGCAGCTGTGCTCTCTCGCAGCTGAAGGGTCTAAATTCTGATTAGGCCTGGCCCACACTCCGGGTGGTTAAATGGCCTCTCAGGACGACATTATCCCTTTCTATGGATATATGGGATGAAAATCCCATTACAGACTTGTACTTGTTCTGAAAATCCTTATGTATCAACAGATTAGGAAGAACTGCAATGTATGTGATTCATTCCATATGGCTAGCTGGCTAGTTAGCTGAGGTGGGGAAGAAAGGAAATAACACCTTCTCTCCCAAGTGCACTTACCCACTGGCTATGTCTACACTGGCAGCTTCTTGCGCAAGAACAACCATTCTTGCACAAAAACCTGCCTGCTACTACACTGCACGTGCGTTCTTGCGCAAGTAAATTTACAGTATAGCGTTGTAAAACAGGGCTTCTTCCAGAAGAGTTATTCCTCTCCCCACAAGGAATAAGCCCTCTTGAGCAAGAGCTCTTCCACAAGAGGGCAGTGTAGACAGGCAACATGAATTTATTGCGCAAGAAACCCCTATGGTTAAAATGGCCATCAGAGCTTTCTTGCGTAAGAGAGCATCCACACCGCCTTGGATGCTCTTGTGCAAAAGCACATGCCAGTGTAGATGTGCTCTTGTGGAAGACTTTTTGCGCAAGAACTCTTCCGCAAAACAGTTCTTGCGCAAGAAGCTGCCAGTGTAGATGTAGCCCTATGTCTACTTGAGCTGAGCCAGATTTATAAAATGCATTTTTTTTCTCATGTAGTTAACAACTACACAATAGCAAGGTCTTAAAGTATGAAGAAACAGGGTAATGAGGAGAGTGGTAGGATAAGTACTACCACACTCCTTGGCTTGTTCTTACACAATTCCCCCTCCTTTTAGCCATCTAAAACTTCTGTATCTTGCTTGTAAATAAATGAAAATTGGGGTCCATACTCTCCCATGGGATTTTTTCTCATTTTATCACAATAGATTGGGGACAATATTTAGTAACTTACAATATTTATAAATGAATTGCTACATATCAATATGTTCTTGTTTTCAAATTCCAGTATATGCATTTTGTGGAGGAAGTCTGTTACCTCTCTTTACTGCAACTTCAATATAATTTTCTGTAAACAGGCAAGTATCTTTATGCACATCTTGTACTAGTAGACTTTCTTCACTACTCAGTTAAGCAAAGTCAAACCTATTAAATAAATAGTAATTTTGTTCCTGAATTGAATGTTTTAACAATTTCCTTTCCCTGCAGATTTGTTTCTGTTTTCCAAAGTCTAAATTGCTTTTATGCATTTAAATGGCTAAGCATCACTTTGTGTGGGAAGGCTCCATTATGGCCATAATAATCTCCAGTTAATTGTGCATCAAATATTTATTTCTTACACATCAAATTAATGAAGCAAGTTCAGTGTGAGAAAAATAACATTAGCCTGGCGAACACCTATAAGTGCATTAAAGATTTCCAAGACATTATTTGTCAATAGTCCTTTAATGCAGAATGGCACTGTTTCTTTGGGAATATTATTGTCGATGGGTCCCTTGGAGGCTCTGCCTCATGTCCTCCCCATAACTTTTTTTGATGGTTTCACAGGACTCTTTCCTTGGTCCTCTTCTCTTCTCCTGCCTTATCAATGGAGAATCTTATCCACAAGCATCACTCCAACTATCATCGCTATACTGATAATTCACAGATCTGTCCCTCTGTTCCAGACTTTGCTGGTATAAGAAGGATCTAAATGAGCACTCCACTGACACCTAGTAATGAGCTGTGGAAGAGGACTTCAGAAACAGATCTCATTTGCATGAGAACACCCATTCTGCTTAGGTGTTCGGTATGATGGGATTGCTTATTCAAATGATCACTTTTGGCTAGTAATGGAGGCATAGCTTCCTTGTTATTGGGGCAGGAATCATAACAGGTTTTTAGCCTTGGAGTGCAAGTAAAAAGCAGAAAAAGCTATACCCTGATTGATGGACTCACCGTGAACTAAATGAAACTCACTAGGCAGGGGACATGGGCTCCAAAGCCACATGTACTAAAAGAGATGGGATAAGTGTGTTTGTCTTAGGTATGAATAGAGTCTTGTTTTCTTCACTGTGTAAAAGAAAAAAACCTGAATTAAGATGCTGCCCCTAGTATGCACAGGTAGTGAGGGTCCCCTACTGACTGAAATGATTGAGAGATGCATTAATTGGTGGGATCTTAAGATGTCCTAGTTGATTGGTGATTGGGCAGTTGGATGAGAGGATTGGAGTGAAGGTACTAGTAGACAGGAGTGGAGACTGGTCAGCAGGGTAATGAGTGGACAGGCACAGCAATTGGCTGAAAGGGCAGTCAGTGAAGAAGAGTAGCAAGTGAATGCCAAGGGCAGTGGTCCTATTGGATACTGGGAGGTGGGTGGACATAAGCCTCCCTCCACCACACACATCTAAAGGACCCTCCCCCACACTACAGGGAGGATCCACTGAACCCTGGAGTCCAAACAATTCCAGGAGACCAAGAAAAAGAAAAACAGGGGTAGGTGTGAATGTCTATGAGCCAAAACAAGAGAACCGGAAGGGGACACCAAGCAGAAAACTCTGGACAGCATCCACTGCTCCCCAGTAGTATTGAAGGAGCCAGTGGATGCTGCTCAGAGGAACTCTGCCCAGATATGTGAATGAATTGAAGAATGGAAATAGTCCCCACAATTGCAAGCCCCTCCTTCAGCCAACCTCTGCTCCCTGGTTTAGTCAGGAATAGGCTGACGAGGCTGTCCCATAACTTTGTGGGGCCATAGATGGGTTGTGCATAAATCAATGGGTGAGTGGAAAAGTGCAGCCAGAACCTCAACGAGAGATTCCGGAGGACCTGAAAGAGGATCTATAACCTAGCACACTCAAGGTAGATGTGCACCAGAGTCTTCTTCAAACCACAGAGGGGCAAGTGTCAGGGACAGGGATAAACTGTGCCAGGTACATGCTTGTGCTCACAGCACCATGGAGGACCCTCCAATCAATCCCTACCTCACCCCCACCCTCCCAGCCAGGGCAGTGGTGCTAGTAAGATGCCTCTCTCCTCCTTCCCCGTCAGAAGGTGTGGACATATTAAACTGACTTTTGGTTACTGGACTTAAGAACCTGAGGCAAAAGGACACTGACCAATGTTCTGTGAGGTGGGGGTTGTGCTCATGGTTTTATGTTTATGAATCGTGCTTGTGGCATTTTCCCAAATTAATGCAGAGTTACTTCCTTCCATTTATAAAAAAAAGTCTACACCTGACTCTGTGCTTGCAAGAAATATTGCCTCTTAGACAGGCCCAGGGGTGGTATGTAATTGCCCAGGATCATAGGGTGGAGGCTTGAGACAATTTTATGTTGTTGAAGAGGAACCCACCTCAACTTTTGTTGCTATTAATTCCAATGGGAAGAAAGGTTACACTCTTATTCAAACTAAAAATTTTGACATGACTCTGGCATTGCCTCATGGATATCTATCCATCAGCTTCAACTCCACAGGTATAAAACAGAGCTCTTAACCCCCACTTCCACCTTAGCCTCCTGGCTACCTTTTTTTTTAATCACTGTGGACAACACCACTATCTTATTACTTAGATCTATAAATTGCGTGTCCTCTTCAACTCAGCCTGAATGTAAGGACATAGAATCTGCAAGATAGACATCAACCTCTCTCTTTCTGAATAGCAGCATTTCTATAATATGATCATCCACACAACCAAAACTCTTAATCATTCTTTCATCATCTTGTACATCAGTTGCTATATCTCTCTCTTCGGCTGTGACAAATGGAATCATGCTCCATTCATATGCATTCAGAATGTTGCTAAAAAGTTCATTCTACAAGCCCATGGCTTTGATCCCGTTACCCCTCACTTTGAATCATTCTACTGACTCTCTCTTATTTTATATGGCATCAAATAAAATTCATGGTCAATCTCCATTCTATCTATCAACTATCATTCACTAATGAGCTGTCATTGCTTGCCTCCCTCAGCCAATGACGCCACCATCTATCTCCCACTTGTTAAACAAACAAGCTCCTTTGTGCTTTCTCTTGTGCTAGTTCCGTGCACAGGAGACATTCCCTGTAAACATTTGCAAAGTGACTTTATGTTCCACCTTCAGATCCTACTTCAAAACAGTCCTTTGCTGTGATGCCTGAAAAATACTTGATAGCTGTTGAGATGTTGGCATGCCCATAAACACACTATATGCCACAGTCATGTTATAAAAGTCAAAATGTGCAAACCTCATCTTGATTATTGAATATGAATTATCAACTACATCTTAATCCACTGAATATTGTTAATTATTATTTAGGGTTACCATATTTGAACTTTCAAAAAGAAGAGGCACCTGAGAGGGAATGTATCTGTATCAATATCTGCCAACTCACATTGTATTAATGTGCTATATACTATACTGATACTGATACACTCCCTCTCAAGTGTGTCCTCTTTTTTGAAAGTTCAGATATGGTTATCCTATTATTATTATTATTATTATTATTACAAATATTTATTATGTTATTGTAGTAGTGAATGGGAACCCCAGTCAGGCCCAGAGCCCCATTTTGCTGACTTCTGTACAAACACGGAGCCAAAAGATGGTCATGGCCCTGAAGATCTTATGCTCTCATAAGAATTAGTTTTTCAAATCCATCTTTTAATCTCCTGTTTGCAAAGGTAGAGCAAATTCTAGTAATTTTAACAACAAACTAGGATAGGTAAGTGAAATTATGAATGCTAGTTCCTCAAGTGTATGTACTCTAACATCCTTTACCTGCAGTCAAGATAAACTTAAAAATTGTGTGCAATGAGCTGAAGAAGAGCTATTTGTAGTTCAAAAGCTTTTCCTTCCACTAGCAGAAGTTGGTCCCAAAATGTTACCTACCATCTCACTCTAAAAAACTAAAAGTGTGATTACCTGT
>CM057845.1:197697963-197719689 GCA_030068395.1 Apalone spinifera
AAAGCGGCTGATTTTCCGGAATAAGTGGGCCTGTGTAGACACAGCCACAGTGTACATTTAGAATAAAGGAGAAAGAATAATAAAGATACTTAGCATACTCTGATGTATAGCGTGTTTTGTTTAATTCACAAGGGTTGGGGGATGAGGAGGCTTGCAGAACAGGAAGTGGAGGGGAAGTGTGTGTGGGGGAGGGGCAGCCAGCAGCTGTTCCCCAGGGCTGACCAGGGACAGGGACTGCACTGCCCGTTTAGTGGCTGCACCACAGCTTGTTAGGGTGGCAGGGGCATGCTTGCGTGCTGCTGTGGTCATTCTGCAGTATAACTGCCCCTGTTATCACAGTCCCCCCTTTCCATTTGATGAGACACAGTTGCATTCCATGCATATCCCATTATCCTGGCACAACCAAACCTCAGGCTTGCTTTAAGTTAGGACAAGAGAAAGTGGTGATCCTAGTTCTTACCATTTTGGAGGAGTTCTTAAGCAAACTGATTCAAGGACAGACAGACCTGCTTTCTCTCAAATTTATAGTAAATACAAAAAACCTCACAAAATATTTAGTTATAAATCGTTTAAAATAGGTATTATGATTATATTTTATACAGGTACAGTGCATTTGTTTTATAGGCATAATGGTTAATATTGTATGACCATAGGATGGTACCATTTCCCTCAGCAATCTTTTCTCCAAAAGATGTGGAAGCTAATTGCTGTTATGTACATACCATATATCTTCTTTGACATCTAGCCTGGTAGCTTTCACTAATAATTGATCCCTTGCTTCCCAAATGGCTTTATTTCTGTTGTTCTATTAAGTGTTTTTAATGTATTGTGATTACTACTAGTTGCTAATAGCTTAACCTATTAGGCTATTGCTTTAAGTTTTATGGCTGAATACTATAATAATTCTTCAAGAAAACAGCAAAATGTTGATCTGATTGCAGGAGTGTCTTTTATGGTACATTTGTAAAACATCCAATATAATGGGGTCTGACTCTGGGGCTTTGAATGGTACCCTAAAGAAAATAACAAACAACAATTAGAGATGATCAGAAAATGGGGAAAATTCTTTCCTTTTTGCCAATGCTCAAGATTTGTTTAAAATGAAAAATCAAAACATTTTGAGTAACAAAAGCAGCCAGAACTGGGCCTATCTTGTTCACCAAGGTAAGGGATTAAGGGGTGTAACACATCCTGTTGTTGCCTTGAACACACTGCTATCTATATTAAGAGTAGTTAAGAGAAGAATCACTGCATCCTTCTCCCTCTGTGTAGGTGAAGAAGAGGGCATTGGGGAAAAAACCTGATAAAGTCTGAGATGAGCAGAACCAAATGCATCAGCCGGTCATATTGAAGGAGGAAGATGGCCTAGATGAAAAGTCTGTAGCACTAATCCCATTTATGCTCCACAGATTTCCAGAATTTCATCAACTCACTGCCTCTTCCCTAATCGATAGTTTCACATTTTTTCAGGAACTCCATGTGACTGAGTTTGTGGAGTTTTCTGTGCTAACTGTTCCCCCTGAGTTTGGCCAACATGTGTGTAGTTAGGGTATATCTTCAGCAGCGTTATTTCAGAATAACCGACATTATCCCGAAATAATATAGTGCGCATCTACCCTACAGCCTTTATTTGAAAATAATGGTGAGCTGGAGGACTTCTTATTTCGGCTCATGGTAAACCTCATTTCACGAGGAGTAAGGGAAGTCAAAGGGATAGTGATCTTCCTTCAACTTACTGTTGTGTAGACAGCACCAAAAGCTGAATTAAGCTATTTCGACTTCAGCTACGCAACTGACATAGCTGAAATTGCATAGCTTAATTAGACTTTAGCCCTGCTGTGTAGACGTACCCCTAGATAATTTCCACTAGCAGAGTGAATAATGAGACTCAGTTAGCAACCCTACATTTGCACTGCCCAGAGACTTCGGCTACCTCATACCAGAATACAGCTGTTTTCTGTGCTCATTGTGCCTTTTTTTCATTGCGCCATTTTCCTGATTGCTCTAAATGTACTGTATAACTGGGTTATGTATTGTACAACTGGGTCATAATTTCCTTTTTCCCCATTATTATCAATTTTATTATTTGCATATAAACAACAGTGTTCTTTATTCAAATTCTGATGCTATGGATTAAAAATATGAATTACCATTCACTGTAAATGATATTGGAGCATTTATTTACAGAAAGTATACAGTGGGAAATAAATCTAAACCCTCAGGGAACAAGGCTTTGTAAACATTTTCACTTTACAAAATTGTGTGGATAATTCGTTGTTAAAAGTAGCAATATGAAACATAAATCCTGTCAAATGTAGGAAAGTGATACAATTATCACAAAAAGAGAGGCTGATACAGGAGTTTTCTAATAGAATGGGGGAGAGGGGAGTAGAAAGCTGGTAGAGCAACAAAACAGTTTATGGGTCAGATTCTGCTTTCAGTTCCACCGCTGAAAACTAACTTAATTGGAGTTGCTCGGGATTTCAACGTATCCCAGAACAGCATTTCTTCTTCTTCCTGGAATGTAGCAGTTCAGCTCAACATACAACAACTCCCAATGGCACCAAAGCAAGATTTGTATAGTCAAGATAACTTTTTGACCAGGAAGAAATAATCCTGGCAAACATCTGTATTCTAAGTATTCAATCAACACTGCCGTTTAGATGGGCCAAAATAGAAATCCCTAACTGTATGTCTACACTGGGAAGGTTTGTCTACAAAAAATGCTGTCAATATGCAAATATGTAAAATTTGCTAAAAGTCAAAACCAGCCAAACCAGTTTTTTTGCCTTCCATTGTTGACATTTCATGACCACATTGCTAGCACCCTGTCCACAGATAGAGCAAAGCAATGTGGGTACGTGCAGTGTTATGGGAAGGCAGAGCTGATCCTTGCACTTCTTGGGATTCCCTCATAGCTCTGCGAGCTCTCCATGCTGAGAAATGTCAAAGCAGCACAGCAATCTCTCCAGCCTTCCCCCTGTAGCAGGAATTTGCCTGTGGTTGTGTTTCTAGTGTAGAATAGAACAGGAGCATTTCAATGATTTGCTCTTTTTTCCCCAAAGGAAGCAGTTCACTCAGATGTCAGATACTTCCCAGAGCTTTGAAACGGGAGGAGTGCATGCCTCCAGGGCAGCAGAGATCACAAAGCACTGAGTACAGCCATCAGAATAGGCATTGTGGGATACTGGCAGAAGCCAGCTCTCTTGACAAAAACAAACAGAGTTCACACTTGCTCTTTGTCAACAATAAAGGGAAAGGAAAAGACAAAAGTCTTTCACAGGGCTGGAAGTTTTTTGTCACCAAAACTGGGTGTTTTCCTGACAAATGTTGCATTGTAGTGTAAACGCTCTCACTATTTTGTTACCAAAAGGCAGTTTTTGGTGACAAAATGTGTCAGAGTAGACAAGATGCAAGTATCTACTGTTGCTTATCCGCACAAAGAGGTTGGAACATCTTCCATCCTACTTTGTATCCCTTCTCAGTTAGGCTTTGGGCATTAATCAGGGAATATGGTATAGATCCAGCTGGTGTTCAATTGGACAATACCTTGGATATTGTTCTCAGTTGGCATAGGTTAGAATAGCCACCAAGCTGCTCTAGCCACAGCTGTAAGTGGGCAGAGAATCAGAAACCACCTGCACAATGGATTCTCACTGCCTCTCCAAGTATTTGCACAGCAGAGATCTTAGCCTGGGTTTAAAAAAATGAAAATTACATTACATGTATTCAGAAATAAAGGTTGTATCCTCTTCCTCCAGAGTGCTGGTGGGGAATTTCTTGATAATATTCAGGCTTCACTTTATGCCTCACAAGACACCTGAGCCATGCCCCAATAACATGCTAACAGGCACCTTGTTGAGGATTACCTCCATAAAAGAGCTGGATTGAAAAAAAAGAAAAGAAGAGACAAAAATCTCATACTGTAATATTGATTTGTATTCCAACACATATTTTGATTTGACCACATTGAGGACTACAGCAGGGTGAGGAATGAAACAATTAGAAAAAATATGTTGAGTACAGTATTTGATTAGTCATATTGGCTGGTCTCTAGTAAACGATGCTATTGAAGAGTTTTAGAGTGGCAATGCTTTCTTCTTAGTAAACAGTAAATAACTTAAATTTAGACCAAATTTTTTCAAGTTTGACCAATGTCCCTCTTCTCGGAAACAATCTGTAGATCAGCCATCACAGAAACAAGCTTTTGTCCTTGGAGGCACTTTGCTCTCCCATCTTAGCAATAATGAGTGTTTGGCTTCAAGCACTACTCTAGAAAAATAAAGCTCTCTGTAAATTTGAGAGTATTCAGGATGACTGGGTAGTCCCACAACAGCTCTGGGAAGAAATTTTTACCAAGGTGATCCTTATCACTGTTAAGAAGCTGTGATGGATAGGAGGAGAGCTAGCCACCACTCAGTGACTAAACGGTTAAACTCAGGTAGCTAAATGTGTTGGTGGAAAGCCAGAAGAACCAATGCGATATAGTACTGAAATTTAAATTGTAAATATATACCTGGCTATCTCTCTTTTTGTGGGAGTTCTAAGGTAGCAACTGGAAGAAGCAAGATGAAATAATCAAACAGTTACCATGCCTATAAGAAATACTGGGCATGGGAATGGACTGGGCCTTGGAGTATGTATCAGTATGGATTGTGAGTAGTGGGAAAATGTATACTTAGTTGCAAGCTGATTATTTTTTCTTTGTTTTGCTGTTTGGTTAAACTTCTCTGTGTGAAGTCCATGTGCTTCCCTCACACATTCACAATATTTAAGCAACAGACCAAAGACACTGTATTTCTTTGTGTTTTGATCTATTCGTTTGTTAGTTGCTCTGTAGCACCTTGCAACCAAGTATGCTTTATTAAGTATATCTTTTTGTTTTGTTAATAAAATCACCTTTATTAAGGTAATGATTTGATTCTTGTGTCCTGGAAGGTAACAGGAGGTCTGTGTGTGCACCTGCCTAGCCTGAGAGATCAGCTATCAGGGACACAGTTTGTTTTCTTTGTCCTTTTTTTTCCTTTCAAAGCTCTCTTGTTGCAAAAGAGCTTGGGGTACCCTTGGGAAGAATTTCAAGTGTTTCTTACTGGTTTTCAGGGTTTCCTTAATTCACTTAATGGTGGCAGCCTATCTCCCAGGGGCAGTACATCTGTGACACTGGGGAGTTTTTGTAAGCAGAACTTAGAGGCAAGGTATTTTTAAAGTCTCTTGCAGGCCCTCATCTCCTGCACTCAGAGTGCCAGAGTGGGGAACAACCTTCACAGAAGCCTTTAATTAATTCCTAGCAGATGGAAATTAAGATATAACTCTTCTTTCCCTGCCAATTTCTTTACTTTTTGTTGTTGGTTTTTTTATATTTTTTTTCTGTTCTTCCCTTAATTTCTTGGACAAATGAAAAACCCACTAGTGAATAACTTTTCAAATCCACCTTTTTATTACAAATTATGGGTGCCTAGTTTTGATGGTTAAATCTTGTATTTGTTAATCATATCATAGATCTAGTATGCTACAGACCTTTTATTGCATGAGTTGATTTTTATCCTCTTTCTTTCATTTCAGTATATTCAGCAATAGTAGATTTGATCAAGCGTTATTCTGTGCATACCCATCACGACTAACATATCAGGTTCACATTCTTCTTTTGTAGTTACTAAGGAACAAGATGTATTTAATGCAAAGTGTTTATCTGTACTACCTGACTCTATGTGTGACGTGCATTTAGATTTAACATCTCTTAAGGTGTTAGTCATAAAATACAAGCAGTTACCTGGAAATCATATGCAAAATACTAAATGAAAAAATACTATAATCACAGAGACAGCAGCAATATGGAATTGAAATGATGCTGTACATAGCAGATCAGTAGCAGATTGAATTTAATGATGTTAATGTTGTTTTTCTTTACATTTGTATGTGATGTTTTAGTCACATACTTAAGGATTTAGTATGGCTGTATAAATTCACTTTCTAACGTAAATACTCAACAGCCTTGACATTCTTGCAGAATATGTTGAAAATAGGTGAGATCATTTTTAAAGAATAAGCACTTACAATCCAGGCCCCCACCTTCCTGCATTGTCACCTGAAGGAGCACAAGTGGTGCTTCATCCTTCTTTAATGAAGTTTCTGACTAACTCTTACAAATCATTGTATTTGTTAACTGAATCATAGATCTAGTATGCTACATTAGCATCTGTACTGGGTCAGAACAATATTGCGTTTATCCTTGCTGTTACCTCTGCCATTTTAATATTATATTCAGCTCCATTAAAACTACAGGTTGAACCTCTCTAGACTAGCACCCTTGAGGCCTGAACGCTTTTGACCAAGAGAATTTTCCGGACCATGGGAGGTGAATATTCTCTAGCAGCATTACCACTGTTTACTGGGCTATTAGAGGACATTTAGAGCTAAATAACAGCACAGAACATTGACAGCTAGGACTGGTGACTATAAACAAACTTTATGGGACCACACATATGAAAAGTAGACATTTGGCTCACTAAAATCATTCCAGATGACAGATGTTTCTGGACCAGGGAGTTCTAGACTAGAGAGGTTCAACCTGTATTACTACAATAGTTGCACCATAAACTTCTTTGCTGCAAACCTTCCCTTTGCCCTTGCAGATGGAGGCACGTATATGAAAACACTAATAATGTTTTCAGGACTTTTTAAACTTCAAGCTCTTTTACAAACATTTGGTAGGGGGATCCAGTAGACATAGTGTACTTAGATTTCCACAAAGTCTTTGACAAGGTCCCTCACCAAAGGCTCCTCAGTAGTAAAGTAAGTTGACATGGGAAAAGAGGGAAGGTCCTCTTGGATTGATAACTAGTTAAAAGACAGGAAACAAATATAGGAATAAATGGTAATTTTCAGAATGTAGAGAGGTAACTAGTGGTGTCCCCCAAGGGTCCGTACTGGGACCAATCCTCTTCAACCTATTTATAAACGATCTGGAAAAAGGCATAAACAGTGAGGTGGCAAAATTTGCAGATTATATTAAACTGCTCAAGAGAGTTAAGACCAAAGCAGACTGTGAAGAGCTTCAAAAAGATCTCACCAAACTAAGTGATTGGGCAGCAAAATGGCAAATGAAATTTAGTGTTGATAAATGTAAAGTAATGCACATTGGAAAACATAATCCCAACTATACATACAATATGATGGGAACTAATTTAGCTACGACTACTCAAGAGAGATTTTGGAGTCTTTGTGGATAGTTCTCTGAAAACATCTAGTGTGCAGTGGCAGTCAAAAAAGCAAACAAAATGTTAGGAATCATTTTAAAAAGAATAGAGAATAAGGCAGAGACTATCTTATTGCCTCTGTATAAAATCATGGTATGCCCACATCTTGAATACTGTGTACAGGCGTGGTTGCCTCATCTCAAAAAAGATCATGACTGGTGTAGAAAAAGTGATTAAGGAAAAGTTATTTACTTGTTCCGATAACCCCCTAACCACAAACAAATTATTTCCAGTAACCACGCAACATACTTCCTGAAACCCACCCCTGCAATCAGCCCCAGTGCCAACTCTGTCCACACATCTACACAAGTGATTTAATCACTGGACCCAACAATATCAGCCACTACATCAGGGGCTCATTTAACTGCACATCTACTAATGTGATTTATGCCATCAAATGCCAGCAAAGCTCCACTGCCATGTATATTGGCTAAACTCGACAGTCTCTATAGGAAAGAATTAATGAACACAAATCAGATATTCATAAAGGCAACACATAGAAACCTGTTGGAGAACACTTTAACCGGCTTGGGCACTCATTAATGGATTTCCAAGTCACCCTGTTATTTCAGTCTAATTCCACAAGCCAAATACACAGGGAAGGGTTGAAAGTTAACTTCATTTACAAGTTTAATTCTTATGCTAATGGAATGAACAGAGCCATCAGCTGGCTCACACAATACCTTCCACATCCTAATGACTTAACCAACCAAACAAACAACGGAGGTGCCAATTGTTCTTATCAGCCTCTTGTAACTACTTGAAAAATCTATTCACTGTTTCTTATTTTTCCCTTTTCTCTCTTTTTTTCCTCTTGCCCCCCTTCCCTTATTTATTCTTGGATCTGGACTTCTAATACTCCAGTTTTCTGAAGAAGTGGGGTTGTGCCCACAAAAGCTCATGATACCATCTACATGTTTCGTTAGTCTTTAAGGTACTACTAGACTATTTCATTGTTTTTTAAGTTTTTCCTGTTACAGGCTAACTCAGCTACCCCTCTCAAACATAGAAATTATGAGTCACCAAAGAAATTAATAGGTAGCAGGTTTAAAACAAACAAAATGAAGTTTTTCTTCACACAGTCAACCTGTGGAATTCCTTGCCAGAAGAGGTTGTGAAGACCAGGACTTTAACAGGGTTCAAGAAAGAACTAAATAAATTCATAGAGTTTAGGTCCATCAATGGCATTAGCCAGGATGGGTAGGAATGATGTCCCTAGTCTCTATCAGAGGCTGGGAATGGGTGACAGGAGAGGTATTGCTTGACTATTCCCTGTTCTGTTCACTCCCTCTGGGGCATCTGGCATTGGCCACTGTGAAGACAGGATACTGAGCTAGATGGACCTTTGGTCTGACCCAGTATGGCCGTTCTTATGTTCTTACTTGATCTGCTCACTAACCTGCAGTATAGGCAATTATTTTTGCCCTCTTTTTATAGATGGAAAAAGAAAGGAAACTGGAGCATGAAAGATGGTGTTATTATTTGTCTAAGGGGAGGCTGTGAGTCATTGGTAGAACCAGAGTTAAAAGTTAGGACTTCTTGATTTCCAGATATTACTCCTACACCTAGCCCATGGCTTCACTAAAGAAAAGTGTTGAGCTACAAACGGATTTTGAAAATAAACAGCAAAGGGTAACTTCTTCAGGAAACTACTGACTCACTGTCAGCAATAGTGTTTTGCATTGTCGGTATCCCTTTTGATAGAGTTACCTTCTGGGGTACAAACTCAGGCTAATGGTTGGCCTCTTCAGGGTTTCCATCTCTCTCTCTTTTTGTACTGAGTATCCCCTTCTTGGAGCATAGGACACTTCCTTAGTAGCTGGGACTTGGTCCCACCCTCTACTCCTGGTTCAACCCTAGTACCCTATAAACAGCAGCCATACAATACATCCCCTTTATGTAGCCATGGACTGCTTCCCACACAAACCCATCATTTTTTGGTTTCATTGTCTGTTCTCTGCTTGAGCAGGGTCTCTCCCAGGCATCCTTGCCTGAGAAGTTTTGCAGTTCTATATGTACATGAGCAGGATCTCTCCCAGGCTTACTCACATGAACAGTTTCTCTGTCTTCCAGGCCTCCTTTCCCCTTCTGGTGCCTGCAGGAAATGGACCTGCTCAGCCTTTGTAAAACCTTTTAATTAAGTCTGTTGCATTCTGATTGGCTACTTTCTTGCATCCATTCTAGGCAGACTGGCAAGACCCACCTTCACTGCTCCTTTTCTGGCGTGGAGTGTGATAGGACCAACAGGCATCCAAGAGTGGGCATCAAAGGGTTTGGTACATCCTGACCCAGAATGTTAGCAATCATTAGGACAGAAAACTTAATTTATCCAAAGTAATCCAGGGACCCAAGTATGCCAAACCCTCAACCAACTTAATTTTTGTTTAAGTTTTACAGTACTTTATTAATTTTTTGGATAATCCAATTGGCATATGAACCATTGGTCACTGGCATTCAAGGGATAGTGACTCCTTATGTCACCCCAGGGAAGAGAACCCTTACAGAAAATTCCTCACTGCCTTGTGGATAGATTTGGGAGATCCAAAGGCTATGGGAGTAAACCCAGACAGATAATCTGGAGTGGAGACCCTAAATTGGTTAACAGTGAGGTTTCATCCAATCTGTTTTTCCGGCATCTCCTTCAGTCACCTCAGTTCCTAACATACTGGCTCTTGTCTTTCCTTTGGATTTAACTGGGGTGACCAAGAGGGGGATAGTGCCACTTGGGCAACGCACTTTCCTCAAACACTAGCCCAGTCAATGCAGCACGCAGGAGGAGACACTTACCCACACACAGCTATACACAGCTACTACAGTCGATACAATAAACAAACTTGTCTCCGGCTTGGTATCTGAAATGTACAGACAATGTGTCCCTGACTTGAACCTGATCATGATCTTACAAACATGGATTCAATATGTAAAACAGCAGTCATAGACAATAGTTACATAAATTGAATGTTGACATTGCTGTTCTCCAGGAGACCAGACTGGCAGATGCTGGATTAGTAAAAGAAACTAACTACACCTTCTTCTGGAAGGGTTTGAGTTCAGAGAAACACCGTCTTTACGGAGTTGGCTTTGCTGTTCGAAACAATCTGATGAACTTTATCAATACACATAGCTGAATCAGAATGCTTTATATTCCTAAAGCACAGCACCAAGTCAGGATATGTTGACATCATAAGTACTTATGCACCCACACTAATGTCGTGCACTGAAGACAAGAACCGCTTCCATAGTAACCTTCAGAAAGTTGTCAATTTCTGTTCATCCGGTGAACAACTGTACATTTTAATGGAAGAGTGGGACATGATCACCAGTCCTGGCCCATTTGCCTAGGTCATCACAGCATTGGGAAAATGAATGAAAATGGTCAAAGGCTTCTTGAATTCAGCTCTCAGAATCATCTCTCCATCACTAATACTTTTTTCAACTTAAAAGAGTGCCACAAGGTCTCATGGCGCCACCCCAGATCCGGTCACTGGCATCAACTCGACCTTGTACTGGTCTGCAGAAAACATCTCAACTCCATTAAATTTACACATGCATATCACAATGCAGATTGTGACACTGATCACTCATTGATTACCAGAAGAGTGAAAATTGCTCCAAAGAAACTCCATACGTCAAAGGATTGCAGAAAACCAAAGGTTAACATCCTCAGTACTAGAGATGCACTGCAATGCTCTGTCTTTGCAGAAGAATTCACTCGCAAAATGGAAGACAAACCTGTCCAGCAGTCTGTTGACGAGACATGGTCCATGCTGAGTGCTGCAATATATGAATGTGCCACATCTGCCTTTGGAACACAGACATTTTCCAACAAAGACTGGATTGATGAAAACGTTGACATTCTCAGGCCTCTTCATGAAGAAAAAAACAAGGCTTTTCTGAACAACATAACGAATCCACTGCAAAGTTCAAGAGATCAGCTCCACCATACTAGATTTGTTCTACAGAGAGAATCAAGGCAGCATGCAAACAAGTATTGGGCCAATCTACGTTCTGGAATTCAAAAAGCATTCAATATGGGTGACCTGAAAACCATGTATGATGGACTGAAGAAAGCACTTGGACCAAACATTACCAAAGTTGCTCCATTGAAACATCTAAATGGACAGGTGATCACAGATAAAAACCAACAGATGTCCCGATGGGTGGAACACTACTCAAGTCTTTACTCCCATGAGTGTGCAATACATACTGAACTTGATAACCTCATTCCAACTCTTCCAGAAATGTTAGCAGAGCTAGATGTAGAGACTACGGTGGAAGAGCTTTCCCAAGTACTTGATGCTCTCTCCTTATGGTGGAAAAGCACCAGGTAACAGTGGGATTCCAGCTGAAGGAAAAATTCTCAGACTCATGAAAACGGAAGTAGACTGGCATGTAAGTATTGTAATCGACTGTGCAAATCCAATATTGGACGCATAAGCCATGAAAGAAGTTGCAGATCCAGGCACAATTCACAGATTGTCACTGCTGCTGCTTACCACCATCTCTCGAGATGAATGGGCCATATATATATATATATATATTCTAAAGAGACTTCTCCCATAAGAATTACTCCTCCTTTTGCATACGGAAATCCTAACAAGAAAAGTAATAAGTAGTCCAAGGAGGTATGAAGGAGTTATTGATTAGAGTTTAATAAACTATTCTGTTGATGATGTAAAAGATAAAAAAGAATTCAATTCACTTGACAGCATTAACAGGAGCAAAAAGCAATTATTATTTTATAACAGCACTTATGTCAGCAGATTGCAGTCTGAATATGCAAAAGGGTCTGTTAAGTAAGATGAAGCTATTTTCACATAGCTATTTCTCAGAGTAAAATTGCACTGAAAGTATCAAAGTAATTAATGCCCAAATTATTAAGAAAGTTATTTTCCAGACAATTAGTTGTTTTCAAGATGTGTATAACAAGATTAGGGCTTAACTATGCAAAGTTAGAGTCACTGCCCATAGTGACCTCTGAGAAAATGTGCAGTTTACATTTATAACATAGAGACATCTTTTCACATGATTTTGAGCCAGTATCATCTAGGAATATAACTACGAACACTTCGGCAGACATTTCCAGTTTGAACTTGAAAAGGAAAGGAATTAAAATTACTGTTCATGTTTCAGTGAATTTCCTGCTGTTTACAGGTTACCGCACTAATCCTCCCATATCAGTTTGTGCTGCACTAATTATTCATCTTTCTAACTTTTACTTACTATTGGAAAGTAATGCTCCAGGCAGAGAAGACCATGAATTAGTCTATTCAGCTCAGCTAATAGATTAAATATGCATAAGTGTTGTTTCTAATGGCATTTGCTGAAGCACTATTTTGAGGAAAAGACTGTCTGGTTAAAAAATATGCTGGAGGGTTAACATATAATTCCTAGTGCTCTCAAGGACTGTCATTTGAGCCTTAGTTATGCTGAGTTGTGCAACTATACCAGGGGATACGTTTTCAAATGTTTGTGCTTGAGGCAATGAGGAAATTCTGAAAGTGGAAAGAAAAGAAGACTGTGTTTCAGTGATCTTCTTGAGGGCCAATATAACACATCATGTTACAGGACAGACTGGAGGTTGGAGGGAAAAGAGGGCTGACAAACACATTTGATAAAAGAATCAGTTTTTCCCCATGTTGTTGGTCTCTTTCCCCTTCTTCCTCCCTTCAATCAGTACCACAAAAGCTCAAGTACAAAATAAAATATCCACTTCAGCTAGTAAAGATAAGCAAAGAGAAAAGGATGACTCCCCTCCCCAAAAAAACCCAGAATATAATAGGAACAGAGGAAAGTTTGGTCTCTAAAGGACATCCTGACTCAAAAAAATCATAAAGTCCCTGGTTACATACCTTTAGTGAAACAAATTAATGTGGAGATAATTTAAATAAATGATAAATGCTATGTTGACAATGATGAATATTTAAGTAATATTTGTAGACTAAAAATCAGTAGCTAATGGTCTGTGTTTTTAAGCTAACCTGTGGCAAAGTTGTTAATCGTTACTGTAATGATGGACTGGGTACAAATTATTGCTATTAATGAGTCTAAATATTGCTGCAAATATACTTGGAATTATTTTAAAATTTAAGTCAGGTTTTTCACTTATAAGAGAAGACATGACTGAGTTATTAGTTATAAATTATGATCACCATAAATATTATATTAATGCTGAAATCTTACATTAGAAATTCATTTCGCTTCCAAAAGATGTATTTAATGATTACCAACTCTAAACTCAGCTGCTAATGGAAATTACCAGAGCAATTCATTACTTTCTTCTTTATTCATTAAGAGCTACAAAAGATTATGCCTACCCTTTGGAGACCTTTACATTTGCCATTTAATAATAAATGTTATGCTATAAATTTTGTGTAGGCTTTTTATACCTGTTGACAAAGAATCAAATTCTGTCTTTGGTAAGGACCACACCACTGCTTCCAGAGCTTTGTCTGATGTGAGAAAATTTGTCCAGGCTGATATGCACAGCAATTTTTCCTGAGAATCTGGAATGTGCTAAGGGCTCGTGTATTCTATTTCAGAGATGAGAAAAAAAAAAAACAACCCTATACTTTGAAATTGTCTCTGGTGCTGAATCTGGTGATTGGGAGTGCGAGAAACAGAAGTACCCAATACAATTCCAAGAAAAAAAAAAGTTGTACCTAATCTTGTACAATCTCCATTTTTGTTCTGTTTCTCATTCCTAAAATCCCTCTTTAAAATAATTTTTTATCAGGATTCCTTCTTGTTGTGTTCTCCTCACCAATAATCCCAATATATGGCCTCTTTCCTGAATTGTCCTGTTTCATCCATCTTTTAAATCTTGAGTAAAATTTTCAAAAGTGCTTAAATGATTTTGGAGTCTGAGTGCAGTTTTTATTATAGAATCATAGAATCCTAGGGCTGGAAGAGACCTCATGAGTGATCCAAGAATTTAGGAGTCTAAATCCCATTAACTTGAAGGCTATGAGTTATTTGGACAGTTTGAAAATGTTACTCTTTGTTAGGGTTAGGGTTTTAGCTACCAAAGTAGGTAAGTGCACTGATTAAAACCCTTAGTACACACACACTGCAGCAGTGTGAAGTCTATTTCAATTGGCTCAAGTCACAGTTTACCTAGGGGCAGCGCATCTATGCCAAGAGATTGCACTAGTGCACGTAAACTTCCGGCTAGCTCCTCCCTTTCACCCACTAACAGAAAACCTTTTGTACTGTAAGATCTTGTATGGCTGGGAACACATCTTTATATCTTGAATTCTGTAGTTGGATCCTTTAATGCAGCATTTTTCAAACTTGGGTCACAGAGCCATCAGAATAAACCACTTGCCGGCCCACACTAGTTTGTTTGCTTAACATGTCTCTAGCCCTGGAACCTCACAGCTCTCATTGGTTGTGGTTTGATGTTTCCAGCCAATGGGAGCTGCAATGGCGGCCCCACAACCCAAGTTTGAAAAAATGCTGTTTCACTGCAGCTTTCTGCTGCATGTGAGTAACCTGCAGAAAGCTATTCAGTGATCTATGGGTCTTTAGTTATTTAGTTATTAAACCTAGAACATTGTCATGCACAAAAACTCATGAACTTGAGCTAAGGTCACTCAAATGTATAGCAAGCAAGAATATTGTATCCAACAAAATGCAAATCTTCAAGCATCAGTCTGCTATTATCATGATATTCCACCAACTCTAACGCATTTACATACATTCCACAGTGCTTTCACTCCCTATACAGTAATCCAAGACCTCAAAATTATATTGCAACACATGACTGTCACGCCAACCTGTGACTCATTTACTATGTCTATAGTATATTATGTATACTTGATGATACATATCTTTTCGAATTGTACACAGTGTTATGTTTTCTGTAGTTTTGACCTAAATTGAGGTAACACAGGATTAGATCTAAACCACAGTACAGAGTAATTTAGAGGAGTAACTGGGATGAACAAGCTGATTAGTAAAGAGACAACTTTCTTTTAAACACACACATTTCTTGATACCCAGCACTGATGGAAAATAAAATGCAGATCAAGCATTTAATTTATCAAAATTGAATAAGGTTTAAGGGGGTATGTGTTCATACTATATTTACTTCAATGTGGCAGTAGTTTTTAGAGCTGTTGTGTCAACTCTAACTCCTAAACCACGACACATTTTGGGGCTAAATTTTCTAAAGCTTTGAACAGCTAACGTAGGCCCCTGCATACATAGTGTCAGGTGCAAATAATGTCCGGTGAGCAAAGTTATGCCTGCCACTGTGAAAGTGTGGTTGCAAAAAAAAACTTCCTCTGAAGAACTTTTCACACATTACATCTGAATGCAAGTGGATACTGCGATGCAAATCCTGAGTGTCAGATGTTGTGGCAATAGCAATCTGTAGACAACAAGTAGCCCACAGTTAAGCTCTGTGTATACAATAAAGCATACACATACTTTTTCCTCTGTTGTAGGTTTTAATGGAGTTTCTGTAGGACAAGTTGCCAATAAACATGTTTATACAGAATGAGGGGGCATGAGAAGGAGCAGCTCAGGGATGTTATAAATCCTAACTACATTCTGAATACAAAGGCGGATTCCCCATCATCTTGTGATTTAATTAGTCACTAGTTCCTGGGTAAAGGAAGAAAAATGCTACTTCTGGTGTAAAACTTTAGTCTAAAACCAGTGTGGAAAATCATGATTTGGTGGAGTTTTATATCAACTGTACCCTCATTTCATACATCTAGTTTTATGTATTTACTTGGTGAGTTGGATTAAATTTCCATTATATTACACTGTAAGGAGCAACAAGGAGATCTGGAAAGTGAGACACATAGAGGTCAAGGTGGTCTGTCAACACCTTTCTGAAACAAAAGGAAAAACTATGAAGCACTTTAAAGACTAACAAGATGGTTTAATAGGTGATGAACTTTCGTGGGCCAGACCCACTTCCTCAGATCATATTCTGAAAGGGAATTGGCATGACCATATATACCAAAAGAATACAATGAAGAAAGTGACCACATTATTAAACTGACAAATCAGATTTTGAACAGAAGGTGGGGTGAAGGAGAGGAGGGAGGCAATAGCTATTTATAAGTCAATGAATAGCTAATCAGGGGTGTTAAGTACTAACAATAGGTGGGGAAGCTGTTTTGTAATGTGTAAGGTAATTAGCATCTTTGTTGAGGCTCATTCTTAATGTGTCAAATTTAAGCACGAATGAAAGTTCTGAAGTTTCTCTCTGTAATCTGGTGTTAAAGTCTCTTTGAACTAAGATGCATGTAGTAAGGTCATTAAGACTATGTCCAGGTAGGCTGAAATGCAAACTGACAGGTGTTTCCTTGTGAATATGTCTGGTTTGGTAGACAGGGGTAGTGGTGAACTGGGTGAGGGGTTTGTGCTCCTCCTGCAGAAGAAATGAAGTAGAGGAGAAGGAGGAAGAGGAGGAGTTCTGTCCAGCTGTACCTTAAACTTTCTGGGGCTTCTCAGCTATTACCCTGAGCTTAGCATAGCACATTGTTTTCAGTTGTGATTTTGCCACTGTTCTTTCATTGTACCCTTAGAGAATTCTCAGTAAGAGCAGATCCCACATTCCCCTGCCTGAGTAACACCCAGTAACCAGAATACCATACTCTACAGGTCAGTCCCTCCAGGCCAGAGATAATGTTTTCTTTACACACATTGGATAGTCTTCTCAGTTATTATAATGAACTATGATTATCTGAGGTAAATGGATTCTCATGGTGGCTTAAATTCTACAGGGCAAACAAAAGAAATAGGGAAAAAACTGTAACTATTCTATTTAAGTATATATTGTACTTAATACTTAAATCCTAGACTCTGTGGTGAATTGAGTGGATTAGTGCTCTCCTGCAAGCAAGACAGCTTCACAATTTAATTATTACAAATACTACATTAAAAAAATAAAAATGAAGTAGTGATATATCCATTTGTAACAAAAACTGGAAGCAGAGTTGCGCTTGCACTTGCTAGAGCTTGCCCAGGATATTTAACAAAGGTTATATTCAAACAAGAGGATACTATATGACATTGCCAGGTGTAATGCATAGAAAATGGAATATTTAAGAAATATGTTTCTAAAGCAGTTCATGGGAATTACATGCACATATATTCTATTTATTTAACAAGATTAGAGTGCAGGACTCCTGCACACAGCTTAAATAATAGGTCCCTGGCTTAAAAGTTACTAGATTATAGTTACAAAATGGGACGACCTGCATGTAAAGTAGAAAAATTCACCAGCTTCCACCAGAGCTATTTATTTATAATTTACAAATTAATAAATATTTATGAATTTGGGTGATAGTCATTTATTGATGACAAAATTGCCATTTAAGACTCACATTTTCCCTGTTTCTTTTTAAACTGTAAAATGCATGTGATAGTCAAGATAGACAGTTATTTGCTTACCCCCTACATGCTTTTAATTGCAAGGGTCATGTTTTCTAGTTAAATATCTGCCTACATTTCAAAAGCACCAATCATCATAGCATCTCAAAGTCTGTCTGGGTATGTCTACCCTACAGTGTTATTTCGAAATATCTAATTTTGAAATAGTTATTTCGAAATAAGATATTTTGAAATAACATGTCTACACACAAAATGCATTTCGAAATAGTATTTGGCTATTTCGAAATAGCACATCCACACTGAGTGGATGCTGAATTGCATTTAAGGCCGGCTGGAACAGGTTCTGGCAGGCCATCAGGTCATGAGTTACCTTGTGTGGTGGCTGCTGCCTGAGGCTATCTGAGACCTGTGCTTAAAGGGACCCCCCGGACAGCTGGTTCTAAGGTTTCCCTGCTTGCTTGCCTACCTCTCTGAGGGATAGCAAGGCATTTTTTTCTCTGAGAGCTCTGGTTGCCCTCACTCAGGACACCACAGCACTCTGCATCATGGAGCCGGAGCCGCCCCTGGGCACTCTGGTGCTTCTCCTGGACATGTTGCTGCAAGCCTGGCAGCATGTTCTGCAGGCAGTAACAGTCTCCCTGGTGTGCCCCACTGGGGGCTTGTGCCTCATTCCTCTCTCATGTCCTTCCACTTACCCCCTCCCTAACCTCCCTTCCTGCTGTACAATAAAAGACACGTGTTCATTACAACAAAGCCTCTTTATTGAACAAAACTGGGGTGGTGGGGGGGAATGAAACTGAGGTGAGACTGGGAAAGAAGGTGGGAGAGGGGAGGACGGAGGATGGAAGAGGGGAGGGGGAAACCTGAGAGGAGGGAGCTGGCAGGGGGGAGGAAAGAGGAGGAAGGGGGATGAGAAGCTCAGGGCTCAGGGTTGTGGGTCTCGCCAGCCCAACTGTCTCCCAGCACTGCAGGTGCAGGGGCCTCAGCATCCTTGGGGGGTGTGGGGAGAGTGGAGAGGAAGAAGCAGGAGGGGGAGAAGGAGTGGAAGGAGGAACGGTAGCTGGGGAGGCAGCAGGGGCTGGAGCAGCAGGAGGCAGCAAGCTCTGCCCCAGGATGAATGACCACCTGAGGGGCATGGACCATCCTGTCCCCCAGGATTCAGTCCACAGCATCAAAATGGGGTAGGGGTCTGGGTCTGCCCCTGGATGGGAACTGCCCCCTGTGGCCCTGGCATACTCCTGCCACAGCTCCTTTATTTTCATGTGAACCTGCTCCTGGGTTCGCATGTTGCCTTTGGTGTCCAGGCTGGCAGCCATCCGCCTGTAGATGGTTGCATTCCTCCGTTTAGTGCGGAGATCATGGACGTTGGCGGAAACCCCCCAAACCTGAATTAGGTCCCTGATCTCTGCACTGGACCAGGCAGGTGCCTGCCTTTTCTGGCACCTGGCAGTCTCCTGGGAGCTGTCAGACTGGTTCTGGAGGGCTGGCTGGCACTGACTGTCTGGCTCATGCTGGGGCCACTGGGTCAGGTGCAGTGACTGCTGGCTCTGGGATGGCAGGCTTGGAGTTGGCACAGGCACTGTGGCCAGAGTCTACTCCTTTAAGGGCTCCAGGGAGGGAGGAAAGGGAGAGGAGTTTTCTTGGTTGTGCCCAGAGTGGCCACCAGGGCACCCTGGGAAGGGCTGGAAGCCCCCTATTTTGAAATAAGCATCTACATAGCACTTAGTTCGAAATGGCAATTTTGAAATTGGCGCTATTCCTCATGGAATCAGGTTTACCAATTTTGAAATAAGCCCTCCGCTATTTCGATTTAATTTCAAAATAGCGGTTTGGCTGTGTAGATGCTGGTAAAGTTATTTTGAAATAACTTTGCTGTGTAGACATACCCTCTGTGACCACGGTAATGTCCATTCCTCCTCTCCCCCCCAACACACGTTCCCTTATTTATTCTTGGATCTAGACTTCTAATACTCCAGTCATCTGAAGAGGTGGGTTGTGTCCACAAAAGCTCATGATACCATCTACATGTTTTGTTAGTCTTTAAGGAGCTGCTAGACTATTCGTTGTTTTTTAAGTTTTTCCATGGTAAAGAGAAACAGTTTTGTGCTTCTATTTTTGCCTGTGCCTCTATCAGTCATTTCAAATAGCCATATGTGTTGGAGATTTATGCTTTGTCCGCACTACTTTTGGCACAGTTTGTCAAACTGCCATTTGGTGACCAAATAGTGAGAATGTACACACACCAATGTGACTTTTGTCGGGAAAAATGCCCAGTTTCAGTAGCAAAAAAATTCAACCCCTACAAGAGACTTTTTTTTTCTTTCCCCTCCCTTTATAGTTGGGACTGGTCCACAGCAGTGTGGACTCTGCTGTTTGTTTTATCTACAGAACTGGCTTCCACCAGTGTTCCACAATGCCTGCCCTTTTACTCTGCTCAGTGTTCTGAGCTCTGCTGGGTTCAGTGTCAGTTGAGGCCGGTTTCTCAATCCCATCATTTCATGGGCATCCTACCAGTTTTCTAGACATTTTTCAACTGTTCTGGCAACCTCAGAGCCAGCCATCTCTGTTAGAAAGCAAAGGTTTTTGCTGTGTGTAATGAAAACAAGGCTATAAGAGGAGATTAATGAGAGGAGCTATTCAGCTGAAGGGGCCTGGCACTGTTTGTATCATGCTATGGACCTTCCGATGATTGCTGTGTGTATCTGACTGTAACAATGCATATGCATCTATTACTATTATCTTGAATATTAGAAGCACCCACCATATGGTGGAGAATAATAAAGATAAATTTAACTTCCATAAGTAGGTTTTTATTCCACAGCCATACAAACATACCTATGGAATGCTGAGGTAAATATCATACATGCAGAGAAAAGTATTTCTAAAGGTGATATAATTCATCAGCAAATACACCCAGAAGGCTCTCATGACTGCCAGGTGTATATGCAGCTGTCATTGTATTTAATTTCCCACAAGGTGGAGAGCTTTTGATATCACTGAGGCCCTTGAAAAAACATAGAATTGGGCTAGGGAATGTAGGGAGGTCCTGGTGATTGTGTTCACCTGCCTTCCTGCAATGATTGGTCCACACAGACCTGGCCACAGTCCCCACAGCCTCCTCTCCTCTCAGACCCAGACATCCACCAGCTCCCATGTACTCCAGGCCACAGTATGTTTGCTACAGGGCTCCAGAATGCTCACCTGAGCAGTACTACATAAGTTCTGCACACCCAGCACAAGACCAATTTCAGAACTTCCTAGGGCTTTAAAAGAGGAGGGGCATATTTTTATTTAACTCACTGCAGGGCAGCCGAGTTCAAAAAGGTGACCCAAGTAGTTATGGACAGTGTTGCCTGTAAGCTGTGTTCTTCTGCAGCCACTCAGGGGAGATTCATATGTTTCCCAGCTGATTAGCAGAGTGCCAACAGTAGGTTTTGTTTCTACAGGGACTCTAAAATCTGGGACTCTCTGGCCAGGTTCAGAATCATAAACCCGGGCTGAGTTGGCAGTGAGGAGCCTAGCCCCAGTGGGGTCAGCACAGGGGAAAGCACAGCCTTGTCCAGGGCTGACAGCAAGGAGTGCAGCCCCAGCCAGTAGTGGGCCCAGTGGCCAGGAACACAGCCCTGGTTGGGGCTGGCGCTGTGAGAAGCACAGCCTCAGTCAGCGCTGGCACAGTGCAGAAGTGCAGGTCCCAGCTAGGGCTAGAGGCATCGTGGGGGGGAAGCCACTACTGGGACTGTAGGCAGTGTGGCTACCATGGTGGGGGATGCAGCCCCGGCCAGGCCTGGCACAGTGGGGGGCTGGAGGCAGCAGAAGATGGCAGGGAGTGCAGCCCCACCCAGAAACAGAGCCTACAGCTGGGTAGGGAGATTTGACCTCATCTCATCTGGCAAACTCCATTGTTCAGGACCATTCAGGTTCCAAGGGTGCTGGACAAGGGAGGTCTAATGTGTAGAAGTGATGCACTTTTCTTCATGCCTTGAGGCACAAAATTTATTCTGCACATGGATGGAAAAGATTAGAGGGAAAGTTAGTCATGGTGGCTACGTCTAGACTGGCGCGCTTTTGCGCCAGAGCCATGCAAATGAGGCTTAGCGTTAGAATATCGCCGAGCCTC
>CM057845.1:197719789-197731718 GCA_030068395.1 Apalone spinifera
TGCAAATGAGGCTCAGCGATATTCTAATGCTAAGCCTCATTTGCATAGCTCTGGAGCAAAAGTGCGCCAGTCTAGACGTAGCCGGTGAGTATTGTGAAACACTCCTTGAGGCTGCTTAGGGTGACACAAAAAATATTGTGTCTACCCTGACAGTGCATCACTCCAACTACATCGCTTCTCTTTGGGTTGGTTTTATTATGTCAGCATAGTAAGCAAAGTGGCGGGAAGAGCATTGCAGTGTGTACACCTTCATCAAAATGCTATAAGCTGATAAGCTCTTAGTTTTGATATTTCCCTGACTATGTGCACTATTTTTTGTAAATGTAACATTATTTTAATATGTGCAAGACTTGAGGGGAATTATTTGCTTGTAATGCCATTATATATGCATGTGTGTATTGCAATGACAAAGACACAAAAGTGGCAAATATTACAAAGAGAATTTAAGCCTTGAATGTTATTATGTTGCTGGAACCAAATGTTACCATTTTTATATTTAAGACACGTCATGTAATTTTGAAGTGACAGTACTCAAAGTGGAAAAAGGATAACCCCTTGCAGACAGACAGTAATATAAAGCTTGTCTACACAACAGAGAAGATTGATGCTGCCATATTTGATGTTCCGGGATTTGAATTAGTGGGTCTAGAGAAGACCTGCTAATTTGAACTGAGAGGGCCTCCCATCAGCGCCGGTAGCCCTGCTCCATGTGAGGACTAAGAAAAGCTGATGGGAGCGTTTGCTCTCGTCAGCCTCTGCCATGTGAACGGCGCCAAAATGCAATTTAAAATACTTCCATTCCAGCTACGTAATTAACATAGCTGGAGTTACATATCTTAAGTCGACTTTCCCCTTTAGTGTCAAGTATCAGAGGGGTAGCCGTGTTAGTCTGAATCTGGAGAAGCGGCGAGGGGTCCTGTCATGCATCTGACGAAGTGGGTCTTTGCCCACGAAAGCTTATGCTCCAAACACTTCGGTTAGTCTATAAGGTGCCACAGGACCCCTCGCCGTTTCCCCTTTAGTGTAGACCAGGGCATATTTTTGGGGATTGATAGACTGTTGTATTGGCAAGAGTCATGAGAAAGAGGACATTATGATTCATTGAAACAACTGGCAGCAAATAGCAGGCATATGTGATGGGAATATACGTTTTTAAGGCCTGCGTTATATAAAATAACATTTACATTCACATCTAGAAGAACTTCAAAATATAAGTGATGAGGGAAGAAGCTACATATTAACAATTAGGATGCACTTTTATATATGTGTCATCTCAGCTGAGGATTTGTACTGCTACATTTATACTGTAATGAAATTGCAAAGAAAAATAAAGACTGTTGTACAAATACTGCAGTTTTATGAAAACTAGCAATACCTGAATTTCACATAACCTGCATGGACAATTACTTTTTTTACAATGTCCTATACTTAAAAAACAGACTGGGCTTCTTTCCAAAGTGCCTGTAGTGCTGAAATTGTACTAGTCGGCATAGCTTGAAGTTGAACTTGGGGTTGATTCCATCATACATACATTGCTTTGAAACAAAGAAACTATAGGCTACTGCAAGAGAAACCAAAACAAACCCTTGTGATATTATCTTTTGTACTTGTGTTACTGCTTTACAAATATAGCTATGAAATGGAGGGTATGATTCCTTTCTCACATATATATGGTAAATGTTGACTTCAGAAAAGTCATGCCTAATTTACACCAGGAAGTGAACAGAATAAAGCCCAGAATCTCAAATGATATTCTGCTGAAACAAGTGAAATGCATGTACTGCATCCAGCACATCTTCCCTGTTTACTTTTTAAAGGAAACACTGTCTGTACTGCAGTTCAGAATAAGCCTAACTGTTAAAATATTAACATGGAAATGAAATATTGTGTTCCTATTTGTCTGCCTAATTAGCTGGGTATCTTTAGATTATATCAGAATTTGGTTTTAGTGATTAATCTTAACTATTCTGAAGCTATTCCATGAATAAATCTGGATGTTATAGGTGCAATCCTTGACTCCCAAACCTAGGAAGCCATCTATGTTGGAAAAGGTCCATTCTGCTGTAAAGGTCTGCTGGAAGAGGTCCATTCTGTGTCACAGGCATGCTGCTGGACTTGATGGCATAACACAGGAACTTCTCATTTGTGACTCAGAAGGACCAGATGAAAGCATTTATGGGTGAATCATAACAATTTAAAAATAGCTTGTTTCTAATTTGGATTATTAGCGAATGGAACTAATCATCACTTCATGTGAAATAGTAGTTGCTTGAGCTGCACTGCTTATCTATGATTGGTTAGATAAGTAGTGTTCTTTTCCCTGACTGCACAAGTGCACACACATTTTTAGTGTGAACCTTTGAATACATTAGTTTCTACAAATGCTCGTATTTGCCCATTGCCCAGATTTCTCTGCAAGTTCAAAGTGAACACAGTGGGGCCTCAAAATAGCCAAATTGAACTCATTTAGGGTTTGTCTACACAACAAAGCTAAACTCAAAATAAGCTACACAAATTCAGTGTCACTTCTTGTGTAGTAAAAGTCGATATAGGTTATTTCGAATTTGGGTACGTCTACACAGCACTTATTTCAAAATAGAGCACTCTTCCTCCAACTTCCCTTCATCCTTGTAAAATGAGGGTCAGAGAAGTTAGAGCAAGAAGTCCTCCAGCTGGACATTATTTCAATGTGTCGAAATAACTGCTTATGTGTAGATGCACACTTTGTTATTTCCAAAATAATGCTGCTGTGTAGATGTACCCTAAGTGAGTACGTTATTGTTAATAGGCAAGTTATTTTAAACAGTTTCTATCATCCTAATTATATTTTTTACATCAGATTGTATTTACTATTTAGTAAACATATGGAATCTAGTTTCCATTTGTGGAGCAGAAAGAAAGAGTTAATCACAAAACTCTGTAAGTGGCTGTGTACAACATGCATTGATGCAAAATGTCATTGCACCCTTTATTATCATCAAGAGCCTCATTTAGCAATGGAGGGAAGATGTTTCAGTCACCCTGCTCTAAGCTGCTATTGAAAGAAGAAAGGTCCATTTAAATTTCCCTGCACATCTTACAGTAATACCATTTAACAACAAGCTCGAAGATAGCCCAGTCCAGGTGTCTTGGCATTAGAGCCTTTTCCTTCTGATGTGAGATTCAGACAAACACTTCAAATCCTTGATTGTGGAATTGGAAGATTTTGGATGAGACAAGTAACAGACACATTCACTCTGGCACAGGAAGATTCAACAATTCCACATTCCTATAATCACCCGTGTTTTGTTTATTTCCCAGTACATTTGCAGTATTTGTATATTAATAATGCCCATTTTTTATCCCAGGAGCTATTTAATGTTCAAGGCCCTGAGAAACTTTGAATTGGAAGTGCATATTGATGGGGTCCAGTATTTTCTTTGATAGAATCTTGTTTATTTTCAAGAAATGTACAACGTCCCATGTCTCTGAAATCCGAAAGAACCAAGAGCAAATGATGCAGTTTTGGGGATTAAAGCTCCAAAGCCTCTCTAGCCAAATGCCAGACTCAGAAGCTCTTTCTCACTTTTTCTATGGTTATAATGTGCTCAACTGGTCATAGTCTTTCTTTCTTTCTTTCTTTCTTTCTTTCTTTCTTTCTTTCTTTCTATTTGTTTTTTCTCAGGCTATGCCTACACTGGTCACTGAATGGCAAAGCTTTGTCTTTCAGAGGTGTTAAGCCTTCCCCTAAAGACAAAAACCTTGCTGATGAGTAGCAGTGGTGTGAATTGCACTTTGTCTGCTAAAGTGCTCTACTGCTGACAGAGCTAATGCTGTGAATTGTGGGTGGAAGATTTTTTGTCAAATGCAGAGTCAGCAAACAGCCACTGCACTATGTGACTTTTAGCTGCATGCCTGTAGCAACAGGGGTTGCTGTAGCAAAGGCTGGGAAGTGTAGACAAAGCCTTGGTTTCTGTGAGATCTCTTTCTGATTATTCATCCCATTCCCAGACACAATACTCAGACAATAGCCCCGAGTAAGTTCATACACACCTTTTGTCTTAGGCTATCTCTACAGTGGCATGTTTTGTCACCAAAACCTGCCTTTTGTGAGAGCATACACACTACAATGCAACTTTTGTCAGAAAAAACATCCAGTTTTGGTGACAAAAAATTACCGCTGAGAGACTTGCCTTTCCCCCTCCCTTTATTGTTGACACTGTTCATTTTGTCAAGAGAACTGGCTTCTGCCAGCATCACATAATGCCTGCCTTCATGGCTGTGCTCAGTGTTTTGTGATCTCTGCTGTCCTGCAGGCATGCGCCCCTCCCCTTTGAAAGCTCCAAGAAATATCTGACAGCTGAGTGAGCTGCTCCATTTGGGGAACAAACAAAAAGGGCAAATCATTGGAATATTCCCATTCTGCCCTGCTAGAAACACAGTGGCAGGCAGACTACTGCTGCAGGGGGAAATCTGAAGAAACTGCTGTGCTGCTTTGACATTCTTCAGCACAGATAGCTCATAGAGCTATTTATGTTGCTGCTCCCAGCAACTGAGAATGCTTTGGGAGAACTCAGAGAGACTCTCAAGAAGTGCCGGGATCAGCTCTGCCTTCCCTCAACACTTCACTATGTGATGCTTACCCACATTGCTTTGCTTTGTCGACAGGGGAGCTAGCAATGTGGCCATGAAATGTTGACAATGGGAGGCAGGAAAATGTTGACAATGGGAGGCAGTTTGACCAGTTTTCACTTTTGCTGAAATTTGCATGTTGACAGCACTTTTGTCGCCAACCCTCCTCACTGTAGACATAGCCTTAGTTGAGGAGGTGGTGGCTAGTCTAGATATACAGTGACATGAATTAAAGGGTTAGTTTGCACCTATCAGTTTCAATGGGGTTTTAATTTGATCCATTAATAAGGTTTTACCCAGCTCATTACAAGAACAATAGCATGCAGTCCTCCCCACTGAACTCTGCTAAATAACTTCTAAGTATCCATATTTTGGTCTTTGAGTCTTGTGATAGTTGATGTTTTGTAGCAAACTTTACATTACAAGGGGGCTATGCCCCCTGCTTGCTATGCTCACCAACCCCCCTCTCACTGGTGGTAGACAACCCCAGTTCTCCCCCCTGGCCACCTGGGAGGGCCAGGCTGCGGCCATGCCAGCCCAGGCCCCTTCTCCCTCCTCTGGCCATGACAGCAGGGGCTCTTTCTCCCTTCCCACTTATCTCCCGCATCAGCCCAGGCCCTTTTTCTCCCCCAGACACACACATCCCGGCCACGGCCTAACCCTAACACTAACACACACCCCCTCCTGGCCAAGGCCATGCCAGGTCTGACTCCACTCCTGGCAGCCAGGGAAGGCCGGGCTGCAGCACACCAGGCCCAGTTCTGCTTCTGGTGGTGGGGAAGGCTGGGCCATGGCATGCCAGACGGATTCTTCCGTCCCAAGTGCAGGACTCTGCACTTGTCCTTGTTGAACTTCATCAGATTTCTTGTGGCCCAATCCTCCAATTTGTCTAAGTCACTCTGGACCCTATCTCTGCCCTCAAGCATATCTACCTCTCCCCCTAGCTTAGTGTCATCTGCAAACTTGCTGAGGGTTTAATCCATCCCCTCACCCAGGTCATTAATAAAGGTGTTGAACAAAACCGGCCCTAGAACCTATCCTTGGGGGACTCCTCTTGAAACCAACCGTCAACTTGACATGAGCCGTTGATCACTACCTGTTGAGCCTGACAATCTAGCCAGCTTTCCAGACACCTTACCATCCATTTATCCACCTTACAGTCCATACTTCCTTAACTTGCTGGTAAGAATACTGTGGGAAACAGTAACAAAACCTTTGCTAAAATCAAGGTATATCACATCCACCCACTTCACCATGTCCACAGAGCCAGTTACCTCATCATAGAAGCTAATCAGTTGGTCAGGCATGACTGGCCCTTAGTGAATCCATGTTAACTATTCCTGATCACTTTCCCCTCTTCCAAGTGCTTCATAATGGATTCTTTGAGGATCCCCTCCATGATTTTTCCTGGGACTGAGGTGAGGCTGGTCTATAGTGTCCTGGATTGTCCTTCTTCCCTTAAAGATGGACACTACATTTGCCTTTTTCCAATCATCTGGGACCTCTCCCGATCTCCACGAGTTTTCAAAGATAACCAAAGACTAGGCATTAACTGTCTGCCAACTCTCTCAGTACCCTTGGATGCATTAAATCCAGACCCAGGGATTTGTTTATGTCTAGCTTTTATAAATAGTTTTTAACCTGTTCTTTCTCCACCGAGGACTGCCCATCTCTTTCCCATACTACGTTGCTTAGTGCAGTAGTCTGGGAGCTGATCTTGTCTGTGAAGATAGATGCAAAAATGCATTGAGTACTTCAGCTTTTCCCACATAATCCATCACTACTGGTTACCTCCCTCATCCAGTAAGGGCCCCGCACCCTCTCTGATCATCCTCTTATTGCTATCATGCCTGTAGAAACCTTTCTTATTATGCTTCACATCCCTTGCTAGCTATAATTCCAATTGCGCTTTCACCTTCCTGATTACTCCCCTGCATTCTCAAGCAATATATTTGTATTCCTCCCCGATCATCTGTCCAAGTTTCCACTTCTTGTAAGCGTCCCTTTTGTTTAAGCTCACCAAGAATTTCACTGTTAAGCCAAGCTGTTCGCCTACCACATTTGCTTTTCTTACTGTGCATCGGGATGGTTTGTTCCTGTTACTTTGTTGTCCCAGAGGAAATTTTTTTTTATATAGAGAGAAAGATGTGGTGGTTTTGTGATATAGTCAAATGTCCACAGTGACCTACATTGAAGCTCAAATCATTATTTTCCCTCTGTGATTTGAAATGAGGTCTGCAAGCTAACCTGTTGGGTCACCTAATTTGCAGAAACATAATGTGAATCAGACATAACATTTCTTCTGTGGGGGTGGGAGTTTACAGGGGCAGACAATACTTTTAGTATAATTTTAATTGATTAATTTATTGTTAAAGAATCTGTTAACTTGATGGTCTGATTCTCCAGACCATTTCACTCCCTTTGTGCGCTGCAGGAACAAAAGGAGCAGAAACTGGTGCTAATAGATGATTCATCAGTTGCTGAAGGAGCTAGGATAGCCTCTTTCTATAGTACCCCTCTCCCCGGTCCCAGTGCAGAGCATGTGCCAAGGGAAGGGCAGTACGTGTTGGGAAGGGGTTACAATATTGTGCACTCTGTCTGCTCCTAGATGGAAGATATAGGGGATGGTTACCAAATAGTGGAGTTTAGAAACATAATTAACTCCCTACATGACACCCCATCCATCTGTGCTACACTTACTGAGAACTGAGTTGATAACTGAGACCAATATTTTACACTGAATTGATGGACAGTGGGAAAAACTGCTCCTCGGGGAGGCAAGCGCCCCATCCTGTGGCCCTGCCCATACACCACCCCGCTCCACCCGGGCCCCTCCTCACTGTATCCCTCGTCTCAGTGCTCCTGCATTCCAGCCAAAGCCTTGACTCCAAATGTAGCAAATTACTTTGCACAAAAATCTTCTAAATGTTCTTTCTAAAGAAAATGGAGCATGTTTTCTACCACATGCCAGATTGTGAAGACTGAACATGCAGAAGGCACATAATTAAAAACACTAAATTTGGGAATAAAAAGTGTCAGTGACAGGTTTCTTGATATACCCTGAAGTTTGTCAGAGATTTATTTGCAAAAACTTTGTAGTAAGGGCAAGTTAGCTGTCTGGCAGAATACAACATGAAATATTATGGAATACATGATGCAGCCCTTCTCTGTTTTACATTTTCTTCATCAGTATTTTTAAGCTAACTTTACATTTAAAATGTACTCTTAAGCCTTCCTAAAGTAATCATTCCAGATTACTACATACTTAAACTCACCAAAACAGACATTATTTTAAATTAATGAGTCAGAGTGGTTTAGTGTGTTTATAACAAAGTACATTGCTTTTAGAGAAAGGGAAAACTAATTTATGTTATGTGGTTTTTGTAACAAGACATGTTTATGAAATTTCACTATATGTTTATGTTAAAAATATGTTTCCAAATATATTAAGCATATCAAAGGATTATATATCTTAGTAAGGTATTGACTTTGGTGGAGTGTTCATTAAATTGTCAGAAGTAAAAGGAAAACTCATTTGTCTAGCTATCTGGAAAAAAAGGAATGTCATCCCTTTAAGGGCTCTATTCAACGGGGTGTGAGCATGGAAGGAGAGTAGGGATGGATAAAAAAGGACACGAAGATTTTGGAAGCAAGTTTGTGTACTCTAGTAATTAAAATTAAAATGCGTATTTTAGATAAGGGTGATCTTTTTGAAGAATTTATTTAAAATGATATGTCTGAAGATTCAAGCTTTTAAGGCTAAAGATGAATACTCAGATTGTGCATTTAAATATCTATGCAAGGATTTTTTAGAGATATGATTTTATAATCTTCAGCAACAAACTAAGGAAACTAAGATCCTGTAAACATAGTAATGAACAACTGGTTTTGTCCGTAAATTCAGGGTTGGCACGTGCCTATTAAATGGTTCCATTACAGCTTAATGGCGCTTTCAAAATGTCAGTACTATGCTGATATGTCTGCCAAAGTTTTAAGTTAACAGATCCACTTCCAGGGAAGGATCACCAGTCTGCAAGCTGAAACAGTCTCCTGTGGAAGCCTTCAGGAATAGTCAGACTAGCGATAGGACAAGAGGAGACGTTGAACACTAAGACCTGAGGCCTCTCTTTGCCTCTTATATCTGCTGCCCATGAGTGAATTTATTCCTCTGATTTGATGGAGATGGGATTTTGCCACACTAAGGGAAGCTGTTGAACAAAACAGCAAAATATATTGTTAATAAAACAAACACATTCATGTATTCTGATACCCAGGCTGTTCTGTTCTTCTTCCCCCTTATAAAGCCTTCACAGTAGGTTTTTGCCCAAGGCTAGCTGTAGGGCAGAAGCATAAGCAGTTTTTTTAAACCCCTTAAAGAATACCAAGGGATGAGGAACAGCTGTCCAGTTTCTGGTCCTGAGTGAGAAAAGATTATTGGGATATTGGCATGTATCATGAGGTCATCTATCTCCTGTGTATAGCAGTGGCTTTGACTATTCTTGGATTGACAATTTGATTTTTCCCAAGTAAAGGGCAGTCATGTCATGTGTGGCTCTGGTCAGAAAAACTTAGAACCATTTTCAATCAAAGAATACAGTTCCATTAAAATCCAAACAGTTTGCAAAATTGTATCAATTTTGCTGAAATGCATTTCTGAAAAAAAAGCTTTGACAATGTTGAAACAGCCCATTTTGAAATTTTCAGCATGAATCATTGTGATTCTTTCTTATGGGACAAATTTTATCTTGTACTATGTAATAAAAAGTCAAAAACAAAAAAAGAAATATTTTGGTTTAAAGGATTATTTTATTTTATTTTATTTTATGTTTTCAAATTTTTCAAAATCTTGAAATCTTCTTTGATGTTGAATTTTCCTTCTCTGCGCAACTCTAGTTATGTGTATTAATTGTTCATCTTATGAAAGCTTCTTAAGTTATTTTTTGTCTGCCAGATATGTAGGATAAACTGCCTTACAATCCATTTGATTCACTTTGGCTCTTACCTCAGTTAAAGTCATTAAACAACCTTATTGTTATGTTCCTGCGTCAGGAGACTGAAACTGTACATTACGTGTGGGTGTACAGGATATGTTCAGAACACAGCAAATTGCACAGCAGGAGTGGTCTTATTTAAAAAATATGTTTACATATTATTTATAGAATAATGATTGTATACATTATAAATAAGGATGCTTACATTTTTCAAGTCTTTTTTTTTTAATGTTGCTTGAAAATACTACCCTCATTACCTGGTTTTTTTACCTTTCTTTAACCTTTGAGAATCATGTGACTTTTGTTAGTGTACCTGGAACAGATTTACAAGTGATTTTTTGAGAAATACAAAATTAAATACAATAAACATGAATTTCTCATTTAATATTAGAAAAATATTATGTTAATATATGCTTGTCAATTAGTCTATTATTTAAGATAATATCAAGTTACTGAAATTGGTTCACATACAACTTAAGATTTTATGCATCTAGATGCTCTGTTGAAAACATATACAGCTTTTTAACCAACATTAGAGAACATTTAATACGAGAAAAAGATTGAGAGAATACAGCATAAGTAGAACAAAGTTCCTTAATCACTAATATCTCAAATTGAAAGTTAAAAATATTAATAATATTAAATAATAAAAATAAGGCATTTGCATATTTATCTGAAAGCTATAGAACAATGACCTGGAGTATTACATTTCATATACCAAAAGAGAAATCCTGACTCCGCTGACATTAATGAAAGTTTGCCATTTACTTCCACGAGGCCAAGATTTCACCCCAAGAACATTTGTTTTCCTTGCTCCTTACATGAAAGTGCAAATAAAACAATGATTTTAGGCTATCACGCCAGTTTACTCTTGAAACAGACAGATGCCTAAGAAAAACCTAATAACAATTACCAAAAGAAGAAAAATTGAAGCTCATAGGGAAAATTTATTCTGAACATACAGGCACCTAATGTACTCAGGTCCTCACACAGGATGATATATTTATACCATCTGGCTACTTCTATTTAACCTATTCCCTATATTTCAATCATAACTTTATGAATAATTTTTGCAGGGAAAGCAAAACTGTCAAATGTTCTTAATACAGATGGACTTGGAGAGTTTCACTCCATATTCAAACCCAAATCCAAACTTTTCCAAAATTCTGGTGTAATTAGATCCAAGAGTATAGTTCAGGCCAATTATACAGATGGGCCCAAACTGTAAACATATGTATTAGCTCTGAATTTAAATTATCCTCAAAGTTCAGGGAGCATTGAATCCAGTCATGCAGTTCATGCCATTTCTATGTACAAAAGGATCAAGACAGAAATAATGGAAGGAGTATAAGAAAATCTAAGCTATCAGAAACTTCATAATAATAAAATTTATTGTACTCTAGAATAGTCCAGTGAAGGAAGTTCCATCACTCTAGTCAATTGTACAAATTAGGCTAAAAAACTAGAAAATACTCTACAGGCTGGGAACCTCAACTGGCCAGCAATGACCTACTAGATTATTTCATCTGTCACTCTTATTATCTTACTTTTGATTCTCCAAAAGGCTAATATAAAAACTAATAAATAAATAAACCCACAGAAATATTTTTTCTTACTTCAGCTGAGAGTGTTTTCGCCTAAATGCCTCTCCCTGAAGAAACTATCTTACTCTTTATGGAAAAACAAACCCCCAAAATGGTCATAGTAAAAGGGAGACTAAGGCTTTGTCTACACTGCTGAGAAAAGTCAGGAAAAGATATGCAATTTGCGTATCTTTTTCCATTATTTTTCTGAAAGAGGCTTTTCCGAAATTTGGCCCCTCTATGCGGGGCCAAATTTTAGAAAAAACTCCTTTTTTGGAACATTCTTTATTCCTCTCACTGAGACGAATATAGGATGCTGAAAGAACACGTCTGCTTTTTTGGAAACTGTTCTGAAAAAGTGGACGCATTCCTTGGACATGACAGAACTTTTCCAGGATACCTGCAATCTATCCAGGATATCTGCAGTCTAGACATAGTCTAAGAGATAGCCATATTGTAAGTAGGTGGAAGTTTCAGCCCTTTCTTTGAACAGAAAATGTTCAGTCCAAATCTACCTCTTTCTGAGGGCTTTAACTTTATTGGTAAATCAAATTACAACAACAGCATACATTTCAGTCTAAGCAAATCTTTCAACCTGCACATTTGTACTGTTTATCTGCAGAGACCTGTCTTTCCTAGATTTCAGTTTTCCCTAACCAAAAATCCATTTCTTACCTCCATTGTAACTCCATGGCTGTGTCTAGACTAGCGCGATCTTGCGCCAGAGCTATGCAAATGAGGCTC
>CM057845.1:197743487-197754312 GCA_030068395.1 Apalone spinifera
TGGGCGGTGAGGGTGGCGATTGAATCCGCTATGCGGATGCACTGGGCCTGGAAGCCTCCTGGCGCCACTGCACGTCCGCCTCCACACGCTGAGTGATGGCAGCCTCGACGCGCTTGACGGCCTGCATGTGGTGCCGAAGGAGCTGGTCCCGGTGGCATAGCCACCGCCTCGGTGGTTGGGTGGCTGGAGGTGCCGCTGCTGCCGCCGCTGCAAGACTAGAGGGTCTCCAGCTTGTGCTTGCTCCCACTGCAGGGAAGAGAAGAAAGGATGGGTCAGTCAGGCAGCCCGGCCACTGTCTCCACACCTCATGCCCTCCACCCCTGAGCCCAGGTGACACCACAGTAGTGTGGCTTGGGCCCACTCGGTTACCCTCCCCCCCGTGTTGTATGTTTGCATACAGGACCGCTCCTGGAGTTGGGTCTTCCTCCACATATTGTAACCACCGGTCTGTGTCCTGGCCGCGTGGAGGGTGGGAGGGCGCTTGTGTTGTGTTAACCTGTGGAACTCCCTGCCGGTGGAGGCTGTGAGGCTTTGGGCTAATCAATTGTGTTTGACAGGGAGTGAGATGAATCCCCACACAGTGCCTGGGAGCACGTCTGGCATACGTGGTCTGGGCTCTCAGATCCCCATCGCATGGGATGTCTCCTGGATGGAACCAGGGGTAACTGGGGAGTGTACCATCCTTTCAGCAAAACTCAGGCGGCCCTATAGCCGGCCCAAGCCCTTCCTCACCTCCCTCTCCTGTTAGCCCTCACACACGTAGCCCAGGGACATGTGTGGCCGAAGTGGGGACTTCCCTCGGGGAGCCAGCCAAGACACCGGGAGCAGGCGAGGGGCTCAGTGGGGGCCACGCTCACACGGCTGTGACGCTGCGGTTTTCCCAGGAGCAGCTGGCTGTGCCTCTCAGCCAGGCATGGGACAGTGTGCCGTTCTGCGTGCTGCACCCTTGTGGAGGTGCAGGCTCTGGCCTGAGTCCCTGGGGCCCTGGCTGGTTCCAGCCGGCATCCACCCTTCCCCCCTGGTCCTGCCGGATGTGTGTGAGCAGCACGGTTCCAGGCGTGCCCTGCTGCTGCCTGCCACGGCCACATCCTGCTCGGTCACCAGGCTGCACATGGTTGCACATGCTGCATACTTCCTAATGCTACATAGTGTGCAGCTCACATGGCCTGAGTGACGTGCTCTCCACCTCCTCCCTCCGGGCGCCTGGCTCCCCCCCCCCCCCTTGTGAGTGCAAAGTACAACACTCACCGGTGGATCCTTCCCCGGCCTCCAAGGATGCACGGGGGACATCGGGGCTGCCGGAGGGGGCCTGAAAAGTGGCAGTGTTGGCCCGGACGTAGCCCAGGCGCAGCTCCTTAACTTTAGCCCGGACTTGCTCCAGGGTCCAGGCTGGATGGTCCTGCTGGGCGAGCGACTGGGCCATGCAGGCAAAGATCTCCGCGTTCCGGCACTGGGAGCAGGTGTCATGGAGAGTCTCCTCCTCCTGCCACAGGTCTAGCAGTGCCTCCAGCTCCCCCATGGACCAGGATGGGGCCCTTCTTTTTCTGGGCTTGGGGGCCTCCTGTGCTGGGGGTGTGGGTGGCTGATCCTCACTTGGAGCTGCCATTGTGCTTAGGGGTGTCTGCTGGACGGCAGGGGCCACGTGGCAGACCTCTGGCCAGAGGTCAGAATAGGGCTCCTGCCTTGTGACCGCAGCAGCCTGCGTCTGCTTTAAGGGGGCTCGGGTTACCAGGAAGTCTGGGAGCTGATTGCGGTTACGGAGCCTCCAAGCGTCCACTAGGGTTTTTTTCCGTTTAGCCTGCTTTTGCGCAAAATGTCTTAGCTGCCTGTCTACACTGGCCCTTTTGCGCAAACCTATTTGTGCAAGAGGGCTTTTTCTTGAGTGGGAGCATAAGAGTATTTGCGCAAGAAGCACTGATTTCGCACAGTAGAACGTCAGTGCTCTTGCGCAAATTCTCGCAGCCAGTGTAGACAGCTGGCAAGTTTTTGCACAAAAGCGATTGCTTTTGTGCAAAATCTTGCCAGTCTAGATGCAGCCTATCTGTTAAAAAGTGTTATATAATGAGGACAAAAATGACTGAACATGATTCTAGAATTAGTCTTTCTAGTGTTAGACAGATAATATAGGGCTCCAAGAACCTTAACAGACCTTTTATGTATTTGTGTGACTATGAGGGAGGATACACATAGCAACATCATGAAATCAAAAGGACACTTTCTTTGCAATTCTTCACTCAGATAAAGGCAGTGTTGATGGTTACTGGTGGTATGGGAAGACTGCTTTGTCCTATTGGACATGGCTATACACAAAGTAAAATTTCAGTATAGGATGATTGATTATCATAGTTAATCTATCCCAGTGATGTTTTTCTGGAGTGTGGGGGAAGGTTATATAATGAGGATTAAGTATAGGTTCTCTAACTGAAGGAATGTCTACACTATACTAAAAGTCAGCACATGTGAATGCTTTTTATTAGCACTTTTGCTGACAAAATACTTTCACCCCCCAGCAAGTGCAATCCTGTTGACAAAGGAGTATTCACATGTGCACTTGCCACAGCAAAATTTTGTGGTTGATGGGGAGCAACCTCTGAATGACAAAAGTTTTGTCAAGCAAGTGCAAGTCTAGACATAGCCTGAGAAGTGAATGTATATAAGAGAGTGTGCTGTAATTTCTAGGATTCAGAATAGCTGAGAAGAACTTGGAGAAAATTTGGGTTAGCATGCTAGAAGACTCCGGCTTTTGCCTTTGGGAGGCCCCAGATGAACACACACAAAAAAATAGGGTATTAATCTTTAACAATGGGAAAAGCGCTGACCTACTAAATAATACCCTGATAAAATAGGTAGCAATAGGGGTGTTTTGGTTCTATGTTTGCACAGCACATTCCACAAAAGGGCTCCCCAATCCATGACACAAGCTGGAATATAAATAATAATATGGCAATATAAATAATAATTGGGAAAATATATATACACCAAATAGGTAATAACAAAATATAAAGCTGCAAGAATTACTCACAGTAAGTATTCTATTCAGTAAGCATAAATCATGGTCCGGTAAACCCTGCTCTGTATGCTCTCAAAGTTCAGTGGGAAAGGTTAGATTGAGTGTAGGCTCAGTTCTAGAAAAGCAAATCTTGTTAGAGAAATCTAATTTTTGTCTTTTTTGTTTTTTACTTTTACAGAATTAGATGAAGGAAATGCTGTTGACTTAGCATTTCAGGACTGCAGCAATATTATTGCAATTCGGGATTTGATAGAGCACCTTACTATAAAAATTAACTGAAATTGGCTTGGAAACAAGGCATTGTGTCATACACTTCAGTATAGCTGAAGGATGACAAAGGGCAATGATAAAAGGCAATGTATTAGACTAGAGAAGATATACACTTGGGCTACGTCTAGACTGGCATGATTTTGCGGAAATACTTTTAACGGAAAAGTTTTTCCGTTAAAAGTATTTCCGCAAAAGAGCGTCTAGATTGGCACGGATGCTTTTGCGCAAAAGCACTTTTTGCGGAAAAGCGTCCGTGCCAGTCTAGACGTGCTTTTGCGCAAGAAAGGCCCGATCGATGTTTTAGCCATCAGGGCTTTTTTGCGCAAAACAAATGTCAGCTGTCTACACTGGCCCTTTTGCGCAGAAGTTTTGCGCAAAAGGGACTTTTGCCCGAACAGGAAGGGCAAAGTATTTCCGCAAGAAGCACTGATTTCATACATTAGGAAGTCAGTGCTTTTGCGGAAATTCAAGCGGCCAGTATAGACAGCTGGCAAGTTTTTGTGCAAAAGCGGCTGCTTTTGCGCAAAAACTGGCCAGTCTAGACATAGCCTTGTATAATACTGGGATTGGGGTTAAGGTCTGTTTTTAGTCTGCATCTCAGACTAAAGAATAAGCTATTTTGGGGGACAAAACCCGCTGAAATAGCTTATTTTGAAATAGCATGTCCACACTACGAATGCCCATCATAATAGCGCTGAGATATTTTGAAATAGAACATCCACTCTGATTGGACCCTGAATTGCATCTAAAGCCCCCCCGGAACCACTTCAGAAAGGACATCAGGACAGCAGTCACTTCCTGGAGCTGCTAACTGAGGCTATCTGAGGCTCATGCTTAGAGGGATTCCCTTGTACAGTTGTGTCTCAGGCTCTTCACCTTTTTCTGTCTCCTTGAGGGACAGCAAACTCTTCCCACTGCATGTTCTGGTTGCCCTTGCGGACTTCACAGCACTTCAGCCATGGAGCCAGATCTGCTGGAAAGCGGTCACCAGCTCTTGGACCATGGGTGGGGCTGGGGGGAGAAGTCAGAGGGGCAGGAGTAGGAACAGGAGTGAGTGCCCGGATGTGGGAAGCAGCAGGTGTGGAAGGCGGCTGCTGGACTGTTAAATTATGGCAACCATGTGGTTGGCGGTAGTGCTGTATGCTGTACACAGGAGCGGATATAGGGCAGGGCGAGCGGGGCGGCCGCCCCGAGCCCCGTGCTTCAAGAAGCCCCGCGCATGCGCTGTAGCGCTACCGCACATGCGCCGTGGCAAAGGGGGCTCCGCGAAATTAGGCTGCCCTGGGCCCCGCAAAATGGTCATCTGGCTGTACATATACTCCAGACCTCCTGGGACAACTCGAACCAGGTGGAATGATACAGCTCTTGGTCTGTATAGGGCTCCTCCAGGTCCATATCCAATCTCTGGTCCTGCCGGTCAAGAGACCGCTGGAGGGAAAGGAGGCAGGCGATGTGTTCCCACTGGAGGTCCTCACAGGGTCAGCGGTGCCTACAGGTCTGACAGGGTTGGAAGACTGGCGTGGGGGATGTGACTCTCGCCCCACTTACAGCTGGTCCAGCTGTGAAGAACAAAGAGAAGGGCAGTCATCCCAGGAGTCAGGGTGCATGAAGCCTAGTCCTTATCTCTGCACCAACACTGAAAGGAGGCCATCTATGGCAAAGCTAAACTCCTTTACAGCTGGTTCACTGTAAGGTCAGCATTTCATGGAATTGTTGGCTGCATCTGTAATAATATTTTCATGAAAGTAACGCTCAGAGTAGTGTTCTACCAAACAGTGCATCTGCTTGGTGCAGTTGATTGTTTCCCCAGTTGTTGATTTCAATGGGACTGTCTTTGAAGTTAGATCCAAGGCATTCTTGATCTCTCATCATACATGTTTCTGATGTTGTCTCCATCAACTGCTACTTGGATACTTGTGCATAAATGCAACCAATAGTCCTTATTGCAGCAGTTTGTTGTACATTAGCTCTTGACACTCAATGCGTGTAAGGCTTTTCATTTGGGTCTTTCTTGTAGTTGGTTTTGGCTGTGTATTTGGTCTCTCTGGCTGGTGTCAACACACTGGAATATGTAACAATCCAGTCATTAGTCTTGTTTTTCTTCTTCCCAAGACTGACAAAGCTGCATTGTAAAATTGCTGTCACTCTTCCATCTCTGTATCCTTTCTTTCTTTCCATCTTTCTTTTTCTCTTCAGCATCTGAGGAAGTGAGTTGTAGCTCACAAAACTTATGTCTAATACCCTAATAAATGTGTTAGTCTTTAAAGTGCCACCGGACTCTTTGTTGTTTCTGTTGAAACAGACTAACATGATTACTTTGCTGAACATTGTAAAATTGTATTCTTCAGTTGCTCCCACTTCAGCTGGGCACTTTTGGCACAATCACTGGTGTTGAGGTCTTGTTGTAAGGTGTTATTGTACTGCTGTGACTTTTCTTTGTCCACTATGGCACTAATATTAATATGAGGATATTACTTTAGATCTCTGTGTAGTTTTTAAGTTTGAGGGAGATAGTTGACAGTATATTAGGAAACTGAAAAAATGATTTAGTAGTAAAAAATGTCAGAGGGAATGATTCCTAAAGAAAGAAGAAAAGATATAATTGACATGCTGATCTAAATGAAAGGAAAATTTAGAATATCAGGAATAATGTATTCATAGTTTGATTGTGGTATATTCACTGTCAGGAAGTGGGAGAAGCCCACAATTATTTGACTGCCAGTTCAGTTTTAGATGATCAAATACCATTTGACCTGATATAAGAACCCAGATACATTTTAATATAGGGAATACTTCATTGTCAGGAGCAGGAACTAAATAATGTAACAGATCTCTTCCACCTCTACTTTCTGTGGTTCTATATGCATACACGGTACATTAGCTAAAACTTTGGAAAGATTAAAAGGTGAGGAGGTCATAATGTTTCCAAATATATTTCACTCTGTCAGTATCTGAGATGTATTTCTACTGTTTATTTCCTGTTCATTGCTGCCAGTTTGCTTTGCTTTCATGGATAGCCTTTAAGAGCTCTTTGCCACTTAATATAATCAAGAAGTCATGACTTTCTGTGGAAAGCAGTCCCATTTTCACTGTCCAGATTGCTAATGCTCTAGATGGTGTTGACAACTTATCTAGTGTCAAAGGTACAGTACAAGGCTCAAAGCTTTGAAGCCATTTCCTCTAATAAATGGCAAAATTATAGTTGTTAAGGTTATGTCAGCCTTTCATGAAATAACCTATATTCTTCCAAGCATTCAAATGAAAGGTAGACGAAGCATTATACACCTAGCAGAAAAAGATTTATATCAATACTGTACACCAAAGGGGGCACTTGGCAACCATGTTTACTTTTTCTCAAAGGGTATTAACAACAGCTGGGTGAATTTTTTTTAATGAATTGCTTATTCGACTCCTTTTGCCACTTTGTATTCGTGAATCATGTATTAACAGATTGGTTTTTCTCAAATTTATTCAGTGCTTGAAATTATACGCCCAATAACAAATGTAATTTAAATTAAGGAGATTACTAAGTGGGATGGCTAGCAATGCTTAACTGGAATATTGTGCTTAGTGTTGAGGGCTGATGTTTCTAGAATAGGCAGACTAGTCAGCAAGAGAACAATAAAAGTGAGTTTGGAAAAATAAGACCTGCGGGAAAATTACATCAGAAAGTGGTGAAGAAAATACATCTCAGGTGGAGAAGAGTTACAGCCGCTCCCCGACTTACGGCCACCTCCACTTACGACCATCCACACTTACGACCAAAGCGGTCGTAAATGTGGATCCGAGTTACGAACGGTGATCCGCGCTTACGAACAGCGCGGTCGCCATGTAACTCTATGGGATCCGAGTTATGAACAGTTCAAGTTACGGACCAAGTGTTGGTCCGTAACTTGTTCGTAACTCGGAGAGCGGCTGTATTTACGTTAAGGACAAATGTTGGCACAACAACAAATGGACATAAATTGGCCCATGAAAAGATTCTGGATTTACTGTGGACTGATCTCTAGTATAATCTAGTGAAGACTGAGGTTTGTTCTAACTCATGCTCATCTGAAATAGCTTCAATTGTCAATTTTGGAAGCAAGGTATAACTGCTGTACAGGTGGCCAAGCACTATGTCTTTGACCCTAGCCGCATTGGCAACTGTGAGAATGGTACACTAACCAAAGGGGCATGGATGACTTCCATAGCCAGGAAAAATGGAAAAGCTGAGGGTATATAATTTTGAAAAATGATGATTAAGACAATAATGGAAATGGACAAATAACAATCTGTATCAGGAAGGCTGATTGACCAGTCATGTTTATTTTTCCTCGTATCATAAAAACAAGGAGATGTTCAATGAAAACTAAAGATAAAACATTTAAATCTGGTCAAAGAAAATGTTTTTTTCCTACATAACACAATTGTTTATTGCTAGGTATAACAGAGGACAAGAGTTGGAGGAGGATATAAAAAAGACCAAACATTTATATGATTTATGAAAACATCAACAATTACTTAAACTAGCATGTGAGAAATGATACTCTTTACTCATGTTCCAAAGCATAAACCAGTCTCTAACAAGCATGGTTTGAAAAGGGGAGGTTATTCCATAATTACCAATTGAAGATGCATCTTCCTTTGTAACATTTTGTTCTGGAGGTCTGATAGTTAGATACCAGACTAGATGCCTATTGATCTAATCTGGCATAGTAATTTCTGTATTCTCATCCTTTTCAATGACACATCCTGTAAATGTTCTACATTCCACTATTTCTCACCACTACCTTCCAAGCTACTTCAATCTGATTCTATTTTACAATTAAACAACTCTGAGATCTGTTATATAGATTCACTAATCCTAGGACCAAGTTGACAATAATTTTTGTATGTCTTATTGTTGAGGAAAAGCTAACCAATTTCTATAATAAGTAATCTGCAACAGTGTCAACTGTCATTTTTGGTAGTCAGAGAATAGCTACAATACAGACTGATCTGGCCATATATCCTCATTTCTGTTCACACTGGACATTTGAAAGAAGTGTATGAAAGCTTCTTATGAAGACTACAAGAGATTGTGTATGGTGAACATGAATGTTAAGTGTTATTAGAAACAAAATACTTTATTCACTGCTATGCAAAAGAGTTCTTTAACTGATCTGGACAAATTAAACTCTTAAAATTTGATCTTCTGCCCATTGAGATGCATGTCAATGCTCTCATTTATTTTAATGATATGAGATCAGATTCAAAGAAAGCTGATGATAAAAAAGGTGTTATTTCATATGGGGATATGTTCCCACTGGTTTATAAATTACCATGGTACCAATAGCTTTGTATTTTGTTGGAGTTATTACAAATGAATATAATATTTTTAGAGATGAACTATACATAGTCCTATTCTAGTTGGTTGGATGAGCTTTGGGGAGGCTAAGAGGTAAATACAGGTTGAATCTCTTTGGTCCGGAAACATCTGTGGTCCGGCATGATTTTAGTTAGCTGCATGTTCACCTATCATGGGTGTGGTCAAGTTTCCCACAGTCCCATAAAGTTTGTTTACAGCCACCAGTCCTGGTTCTTAGTGTTAAATAGCTTTAATTTACCCCTAAATGGCTTCTAAGAGCCCAGTAAGCAGTGGAAGTGTTGGTAATGCTCCTAGACATTGATGTTCTGTGATTTGGCAAATTCTCTGGTTCGGCACCGGTCAGGACCGAGGGTGCCAGAATAGAGAGGTTCAACCTGTACCAATTTTCAGTGTTGCTTGTTCAGGATCCTATCTATGAAAAATGAGGAAAAACTCCACATCTATTGTGTGAACTGAGATTGTTTTATAAGGAAGTTGCTTGTAGGATCAATAGCTGCAAGAACCTCTCTTACTCTTACCCTAAATCTTCAACTTTTGATTCACAATGTGTTTAAATTATACTGATTTCTTTCAGCTTCCGCACAATCTACCTGCCTATGATACTTATAAAGTACCTGCTATAACTGTGGAGGGGGAAATATCTCTGTAAATTTATAAATTCCATTTTATTTTGTGAGTGCCATTTATCATTGCAATCTCCACTGTCGTTAGAACATCCATTTTGTAGCAGTGACTTGACATTTAGTGGACAGACAGTTGACAAGTTGTGACAAAACAATCAAGAGCCATCAATATTATTCATAGACTTTAAAGCCAGAAGGGATCTTCATGATCATCTAGTCTGACATCCTGCATATAACAGGCAACAGTACCTCACCTACCCACTCCTATATTAGGCCCATAAACACTGGTTGAGTTACTGAAGTACTTAAATCATGATTTAAAGCCTTAAAATTATAAGGAATCCACCATTTACTATGGTTCAAACCTACAAATGAGCTGTACCCCAGAATGCAGAGGAAGGCAACTCCTCCCCCACCCAGGTCTCTGCCAATCTGACCTGGGGGAAAATTCCTTCCCAGCACAAATATGGTGACTAATTATTCACATGAGCCAGATACCTGGGAAAGGACCCTCTTTAGTAATTAAGAGCCCTCCTCATTGAGTATCTCATCTCTGGTTGCTGGAGATAGTTGTAAGAGGAATTGCATATGGGTCATATGCCATTTGTAGGCAACCTCATTATACGATCCCTCCATAAACTTATCAAGCTTAGTCTTGAAAAAAGGTAAGTTTCTTATGCCATTGTAACTCTCCTTTGAGAGCCTTTTCCAGAATATCACTCTTCTGAGGTTAGAAACCTATGTCTAATTTCAAGGCTAGCTTGTTGATGGGCAGTTTATATCCATTTGTTGTTGTGCCAACATTGGCCCTTTCCCAATAATCTTAACCACTCCTGCTATTTATCCCTCTGATGTACTTTCCCCATAGGTTTTATTTTTCCAAACTCTATCACTTTTATTGCTCTCCTACTAACTCTAACTTGTCTGACTGTTCTTGAAATATCCACCCTTAATACTGAGTTTCAGTATTTCAGTTAAGCCTTGCTAGAAGAGAATGGCTACATTGTTTGACATCAGAATCACTTCTTAAAGCAGCCCAGTTCTGCATTCGCATGTCACAAGACTCATTCTTGAAAATCACTGTGTGCAAGACTCTTAAGGCAAACTTTTGCGGTCTATAATTCACAACAGTATTTTCTGGGAAAACCATTCATGAAGGTTTCAAGTGAAAATTGTTTTCAGTCATTTCTGACTTGATTTCAGTCAAATCTAACCTATGTGTAGGTTAAATTTTAAAGATAAGTTTAGATACTTCACTATTTGGCATTTTCAAAATGACATATGATAAAGCTGCATATGCTTAAAATTCAATGCATACTCCCAGATTCTCAGCAAAGGCAAGAGGTAAAACTTTTTAAAACACCTACATTTCATTGAAAGTCAGGCCTGGTCTACACTAGTAGCTCAGGTTGAGTTTAGCCTGCATAAAGACAATTTTGTAAACAATGAGTCCACACTACCAAGCTTGTTCTATCAACTTCAAGAGCCATTGAAGTCAATAACACTGGTCTACAATTATTTAGAAGTCGTCTGCTTCAGGGATAAAATGTGCTATTTATTATGTATTTTGAT
>CM057845.1:197754412-197765458 GCA_030068395.1 Apalone spinifera
TCAGTGACCCAGAATTAGTAAAATTTGAATACATTTATTTCAGAAGCATTTTGGCTGTAGAGCAGTGTTATGGGTACTCCTGCATTTACAAGGAGTAATGCAATTTCCAACCTTGCATGGTCAAATTCATGGTAGTATAGACCCAGAATAGAGAAAGTCAAGGTTCTTAGCCTACGGTGGCATTCCACAGTTCCCCATTCTGAACACTCTGGCCTGAACTTGGGCCTCAATTTCTCTCCAAGTGAATAGGAAAATCCCCGGGAAAGTTTGAGTTATATTTCCCTTGTGGTCAGCATGGTGAGCACACATGTGGCCGTGACTTCCATAAGTTCAAGTTCCATGGGTACCAGTTCCCAGGGATGCAAAAGAGCACTAGTATAGAGTGTGCAGGAGATCTTGGACCTCATCAAGGTGTGGGAAGAGGAATCCATTCTTTTAGAGCTCTGAAACATCAAAAGAAATGCCGATATCTACACTAAGAATGCACAGTGCCTGGTGCAGAAAGGATACTCCAGAGATCCCAGCAGGAGGAACTGAGGCAGTCCTATCACAAAACAAAGGAGGCAAATGGATGGTCTGGTGCATTGCTGCAAACATTCTGCTTCTACGACCAGCTGCATGTGATCTGGCACAGGGGGGACAATCAGCTTTCCAAGCCAGACCATGAAATCCTCCCAAGACACTCAGGGCAACAGCATTGTGGTAGTGGAGGGGGAGGAGGAGGAGACTGGCCAAATGGAGAGAGGCAAGAGCCAAGAACATGTCATCACTTTGGAGCTAATCCCCTCCTCTCAGAACATCTCACAGTTGATCACTAATCCTGCGGAGGACACTTCTGGTGAGTTCACAATTTTTTTCTTGCTACAAGCAGATTAAGACAGTTGGGTGTGATGTGTGGTATACTCTGCCTACACAGCATGGGGGACCTGGAAATAGTGCAGGAATGTTCCCTTCATATCTCCATGAAGCTTTCATAGAAGAACTTTTTGATCCTTCTTCTTGCAAGGTTTCTGGAGAGGCCTGTCTTATTCCATCTTTCACGGTATGTCACCTTCCCACACCAAGGCAGCAGTAAACAGTCTGGCATCATTACAGCATAAGGCCCAAGCTTCTGGCCTCATTCAGTAAGCATCAGCTCCCTATCACTCTGTGTGATTCAGAGAAGACTGATATCTCGCATGGCAACTGGATGAAGGAGGAGGGGAAGCTATTAGCTGCTGCTGCTGCTGCTGCTGCTAGTATGGCTTCAGCCTTTGGCACCCTCCCCCGCTCCTGCCCACAAACTTCGATAGGATGGGAAAGGAGCACTGTCCTGGGAAGTGGGGGGTGGCAGACACAGCGGAGGGAAGCTGCATGAGACAGTGCCTTGCCCTGGCAGCATGACCAGAGCCCGTTCTTCCTTCCTGCCCACAGGCTTCTGTGGGATGGGAAAGTAGCATTCTCCCGGGAAAGCAAGGTGTGGTGGACAAAGATGAAGGAAGCTGCGTGAGCCCCCACCCTGCCCCCACCCCCACTCACCTGCAGGATTGTGCCTTGCAGGCCACTTACCATGACATCCTCCAAACTATGTGCGGCCAGATGCTTCCTTGAGAACTCTGTTGTGTACCTGCTCTATAGTGCCCACTTTAAAATCACAACTTCGGCCTTGCACAGAACATATCTCCATTGTCTTTAGAGAGACCTTCGCTGTACGTTAACAGATTAGGTTTTAGGCTTCTCTCCTGTAATATGTGCCCTTCTAACTTTTTGTTACACTGGGAATAGCAGACAGTTTGTTGCGTATGCCCCTGGCTCCACGGGTTGTCTGACTCACACAAATCAGCAGGTGAAAACAAACAAGAGAAGACATGCTTAAGGAGCAAATGGAGTAGAGGAATATGTTCCTGGAGGAGATGCAGGTGGAGCAAGAGGAGAGGATAGTGGAGTAATAGGAAAGGAAAGCGTGCAGGGAGCCACAAGTGAAGCAATAGGAGAATTTTTTTTTGTTCCTTACAGCTGTGGTAGAGCAGCTGGCAGAAAGCCTAAAGAGGAACACCTCCCACCTCATGCATGACAACTTTCCCTTCTCACCCAATTCCATAGCCTGCACACCAGGGGCCTCAGGACATGGGAGGGAGGGGGGACTCAAGGGCAGCCTCACACTCACACTCCACGGCCTCGAGAGGCAAAAAAGACTGTCTTCAGTTTTCTGACCCTGCTTTCCCTTTGGCTCTCACTATAGACTTCTTTTCTGTCCAGGCTGCCTGTGTACAGCTTCAGGACCCACAGGAACAAGGGATAGGCTGGGTTGCTAAGGCTCAATATTCACATTTCCACCTCTATTATTCTAATTTTCTGGTTTTGGAAAAAAGTTCCAGCTTGCATCTTTCTCACGAGTCAGGAGTTCCTAGAGATGTTTGCATCATGCACCTTTTCCAACTATCCCACGTTGATATCGGTGAAATGGCCCTTGTGATCCACCAGCGCCTGCAGCACCATTGAGAAGTACCCATTATTTTGTATGTATTCCTTGGCAAGGTGGTTGGGGGCCAAGATGGGGATGTGCATTCTCTCTAATCACCCCACCCCAGTTAGGGAACCCCATGGAAGCCCTCCACTATGGTATCCATGTTTCCCAGAGACACTACCATTTGTAGCAGAATCATATTGATTGCTCTGCTTGAATCACAACAGCCCCCACTGTAGATTTCCCTACCCCAAACTGATTCCTAATTGACCAGTAGCTGCCTGGAATAGCAAGTTTCCACAGGGCAATTGGCTCGTGCTTTTCCACAGTCGGAGGAGGTCTCATTCAGGTCTCCCCAACCCAGTTAGGGAAATGAAACGGCCATCTGGACGCTCCACGGTCGACAAAGGAAGCCCTTGTCAACCGCCCCAGTAAACCTCATTGCACGACTGCCCCACTGTGCCGCCAAACAGCTGATCAGCACAGTGCGGCAGCCATTTTGATGTAAATGAAGCAGCGATTATTTAAATTTCCGCTTCATTTCCCTATGTCTAGAAACCTAATCTACATGGCTTCGTCGACGGAGCCATGTAGTCTAGACATACCCATAGTGTAAACAAGACCTCTGGTGAGGCAGAGTCAAAGGTGTGTGGAAAATTGTGTAACCATTTGATTAACTAGGATATGACTCTAGAAAATAACAATTTTAATAATTATAAAACATATAACATCAAATATTCAATGTTGGTATCATAAGGATGCCACCATCACATTTATCACATGGTTCTTCAATTTTACATGCCCCTGAATTGCTATATCTGTGCTCTGCCCACTAATCTATCAATATGTTTTAGATAGTGTAATTATGAGTTATAAGAGGAATCCTGTTTCGGAGACTCACTATAATGGATATAATGGATATAGTCCTTTCCAATATTTATTTGTAATTGAAATACAGTTTTCAGCTAATCTTTCCAATATAAAGTTTTTGATGGTTTAACAATGTGTAGCCATTAGCAGGACACTAATGCTTCTTGTGCTACCGTCAGAGACAATTTTCACACTTGTGCATGTGAACAGCAAGAGTCAGTGACTGGAAGAGACAACATTATCAAAAATGTCTACTGAGCTAAAAATTGGAGATCTTGATATTCATTTATCTTTGGAATTGACACGAAAGGTTCTCCACATTTTTTTTCATCACAACAATACATTTTCCTAACAATTGCTTCTTGATGGCATGTCAGAGTATCTCCACCAGTGGGCAATAATGATCTTTTTATTCTTATCCTGAGATCCACAATATTAAATGTGTCAGTGAGCATGAAGAAGAAATAGATACCTTAGGAACTCTTGCTGCCAGTTATAGCTGAGCTTGCTTTCTCTGCACCTGGTTAAATAAGCCAATTTCTTTTCTCTTAATACTGCCTACTCAGACCTAGTGCCTGTCTCTCTATTCAGAATTAGATAGCTAGAGAGAGAGATGACATGTAATCAGTTTCTCAGAAACTTATCCCCTCCTTCCCCTCAGATATGCATAAACCTGATATCTGAACAGCTTAACTGTTACAGTGAAAGGCCTTCTGGGTATTTAATATATGACAAATTCCACTAAGCAACACTGTAGACTAAGGGCGTAAAACAAAGATAACACCAGAGGAGTGAAATGAAATATTAAACCAGAATAATGCAAAGGAGGTTACAATAAACACAAAAAAAGAAACTCAGTCCTAATGATGTTGTGACTTGAAAGCAAAGAGAAATCACTAACTTAAATGCAAAGAGAAATCACTAACTTAAATGTAGGCCAGTAATTAATTTGTAATAAAAGAGGTGCCGGGACTCAAGCATTTTTTTTTTTTACTTTCATAAATGATGTGGCAAGCACAGAGGTGCCGAGGCTATGAACTTCTAAGCCTAGAAGTGCTGGGGACTGGCAGCCATGTTTTCTCTAATCTTTTCCATCCATAATTTTTATATGCACCAAGGGGCATGTTTGAATGTGCACCATCAGTAGAAACAAAACACCTAGCTGTGGCACTCTGATCAGCTGGGTGGCATTTGAATCTCTCCTGAGTGGCTGCACAAGCTCACAGCTTACAGGGAACGCTGGTTGCCACTGGCAAAATTAAGCACTGGCATAGACATAGGAAAATCCTTATAAGCCGTGAGTCTGCTTTATATATATATTGTATATATGTGTCTGTGTCTATATTCATGGTAGCAGGTCTCAGTGCTACTGGTACAGTAGTATCATGCATGCTACTTAGGGTATGTCTACACAGCAACATTAATTTGAAATAACTAGCATTATTTCAAAATAACTTAGTCTGCATCTCCACAGTAAGCAGTTATTTTGAAGTAAAGTTGAAATACTGTCAAGCTGGAGGACTTCTTACTCTGACTCCTGTAACCCTCATTGTCCGAGGAGTAAGACAAGTCAGAGGAAGAGTGCTCGATTTCAAAATAAGTGCTGTGTAGACGCTCCCAATTTCAAAATGAGCTATTTCAAAATAAGCTACGCAATTGATGTAGATCAGTTTGAGTAGCTTATTTCAGATTAAATCCTGAGGTGTAGACACACCCTTAGTGAACTGTAACAACATCTTTTAGTTAAGTGGTTCTCAAACTTTCTGGCTGGGGGTCCACCTGGCTCAATGCAAACTTTTCCATGGACTACCAGTTACTAATGGAAACTCGCTGTTCATTACATAATTACGCCTGAGCCACTTTGCTAGTGCTGAAGGTAGGGAGAAAGGTTTAATTTACCTAGAAAGAAAGGAAATATTAAATTATTGAACAGATTAAACACTTTAACTTTTCTCATGTTAGTTTACTAAACTTCATTTTAAATAAAGTAAAACATTAATTTATGTCCAACAGAAAAGCTTTCAACTTTGTCTTTATTTATGGCAGGGATGGGGAACCTTGTTTGGCTCGGGAGCCACTTACCCAGTTGGGGTTACTCAAGTGAGACGCAAACCCCCCCCCCCCAAAATCCCCCACCTTCCAGAATCCCTCTACCCCCGCTGATGTGGCTCCCAACAGAGAAACTCATTCCTCTGGTGCTCCAGTGCAATTGGGGTGGGGACAGGGAGGATGGAGATTCAGGGCTTCCCATAGGTCAGATTAACTCTTCTGGATTAATGGATTTTGTGAACTCCCTGAGGCTCTGGGGTGGGGTCAAAATTGAGGGGTTCAGTGTGCAGGACAGGACTGCCAATAAGTGGGATAGGGATGGAGGTGCAGGATCTTGGTGGGAGGTGGGGTTCAGGAGCGGATCAGGGTGCAAAATCTGAGTGGGAGGTGGGGTGTAGGTGCGGATGATGGTACAAGGTCTGAGTGGGAGGTAGAGTGCAGGAGCAGGCTAGGAGTAGGGTGTTTGTCCAGGGGAGAGGACAGGAGCAGGCTGGGGGTGTGGGGTTTTGAGGGAGGGGATGCATAAGGGAATGGAGGTGCAAGGTCTAGGTGGGAACAGGCTACTTGCTTGATTTCACGCCCCACACCGCTCCCAAGCATTGTGTCCCAGGCATGGCCTCCTGCTGCTCCCATTGGCACAGGAGGATAGCTTCAAGGCAGGTGTCTGTGCACTACTGTTCCCTCAGCTGGGGGAGGAGGCAGCACTTCTGGCTCTGATTATTCCCTGAGAGGCAAATCCAGTGGGGAGGCTCAGGGCTCCTCCCCTGCAGAAGGAAGCTATCACTAGCACTTCAACCTTGCGGGGGGAGGGAGGAGCACAAGGCTGGAGCACCAGCATGATGTCCCCATTGTGGGAGGAGAGAGGAGGGAAGAGCTTGAGCCACAGACCTCCTCCAAGGCATCCACAGACCACTAGTGGTCCACTGACCCCCAATCTGAGAACCACTGCCTTAGGGAGTCATCTGCTTCTGAGGAGAACAGTGGCATGTTCCCCAATGTGGTACCAGAACACAGGAATTATTTCATAACTCACTGAGGCACATAATCTTCACTTTCCATGGGTCAACAGAGATCACAATGCTACCATGATTTTAATTATCACCTGTATATATGTATAGATACACATTTATGTACAAACATGTGGTTAGAGTCCTAAAGAATTCATGGCGTACAAACGAAAGTTGGATGCAAACATGAAAACTCTTGTTGGTAAGCTGCCATGTATCATTACTTTATTGCTTAGAATTCAGAACAAGAACACACAGAAACCCCAAAACAGACACAGTGAGAGAAATTGCATCCTCAAACAGAGAGGCTAAATTCATCCCCCCCATTGTAGATCAGGTCTGAGCAAAATACGGCCCACAGGCTGGATGTGGCCCACCAAGCCACCGGATCCAGCCCACAGGGGCAGCAGGGAGCCCCAGGTAGGCTCCCTTGCTTGCCCTGCAGCCCCGCACACCATGCAGAATTGCAGCTGCCAGGCTTCCTTTCTGTTTCAAAACTGGAGGGGAGGAGGGAAGTTTCAGGAGCTGCCCCCACCTCCAGCACAATGCCATTGGTTGGTTTCTGTCCAGAAACCAACGAATGGGAGCTGCTTGTTTGAATAACAGGCAGCCAAGAAGAACCAGTCCCATTCTCCCTGGCTCAGTTACTCAATGAAGCAGGCAAGCAGGCAAGCAGGCAGGCAGGCAGGCTGGCTGGCTGGAAAACGTTTTAAGCTCTGCAAGCCTTAGCTCTGCAGGCAGGCAGGCTAGTCTGGCAGCTGGCAGGTAAGTGTCTTGGCCACAACCTGCTTCTGGCAACCCAGCCCTTCCCTGCCCCAACAACCACCCCCGCATACCAAAACCCTCTGTCCTTCTCTTGCATCCATACCCCCTCCCAGATCTGACACCCCAATCTCCTGCCCCAGATGACAATACCTCTTACCTTAGGTCACATCCCAAACCCCTGCACTTCAGTCCTCTGCCCTCGGTCACAACCACCTGCTTCATCCAACTCCCTCCCAGATTCCAGTCTCCCTCCTGCACCCCTGTCCTTTACCCCAAGCTCCATTCTGCACTCAACCTCCTTCACAGACTCCGCATCTCTTCCATTAATATCATGGAAGAGTGTGGCCCTCAACCACTTTCCAAAATCCCATACAAAATTATTGCCCAGCCCTGTTCTAGATTGTCTCTCTGCAAACTAGCTCAGATGATTCCAATCATATTGTGTCCATCAGAACCTCCTGCCTTGCAAACAGGATTAGGAAGTTTCTTGCACTTAAGTGACAGCTTCTCATTTTTAATAGTTTCCGATACACCATAAAACATTGCAGCCTATATTAGGTGTTTGCTACCTCTGGAATCTTCATACCCTGAGTTAGGTGCCTAGGCTTCATATACAACACATAAGGAGAGGAGTACCTGAAAATGGAGTGCACAAAAGAGAAGAGTGAGGAGGGATTTGATAGCAGCCTTCGACTTCCTGAAGGGAGGTTCTAAAGAAGATGGAGAGGCTGTTCTCAGTAGTGATGGATGGCAGAACAAGGAGCAATGGTCTCATGTTACAGTGGAGGGAGGTCTAGTTTGGATATTAGGAAAAACTATTTCACTAGGAAGGTGGTGAAGCACTGGAATGGGTTACCTAGGGAGGTGGTGGAATTTCCATCCCTAGAGGTTTTTAAGTCTCGGTTTGACAGAGCCTTGGGTGGGATGATTTAGTTGGGATTGGTCCTGCTTTGGGCAGGGGGCTGGACTCAATGAGCTCCTGAGGTCTCTTCCAGCCCTGGGATTCGATGATTCTATGAAAAGCCAGCATGCTAACCAGGCAGCTGCCTAACTTAGACAATAGTAGATGCCAAGGAGAAGGTTGGGCCCTAAGCACCACCACCTCAGAGGATGGTGTCTACTGCCATTTGGGAGTCACAGCTGGGAACCTTCTCTTGGAGTCAGGGGCCTAAGCAGTTGTATGCAAGAGACATGGCAGCACTCGTCTAATGCCACACAAGGAAGAAGTAGGCCACCTCCCTTTAAACTTTAACCCAATGGTTAGGGCACTCACCTGGGAGAACTTGCCTCAGTTTCTCCCTCTGTTTGAGGTGAAGAAAGGATTTCAACATCCGTCCCCGCCATAGATATGGACTCATTTACATGTATACCACCGCCCAGTACATATTTAAGAATGCTATATTCAGTGGAATAGCTTCAACATGAGAATATCTGAATATCCCAGAGCCCAGCTGGTTAGAGCATGTCTATGGGAAACCCACCTATAGGTCCCTTTTCCCCATCAGGCAGAGGCAGGAATTGAACTATGTTTCTCCTGCTGGCCATTTTGTGTGGAAATACATGTGTTCTGAGCACACCTACTGGTTTGGGCTTTGTGAGCAAAGATAGGCAGGCTACATCTAGTTTGCAAATCCTTATGAGGCTTAGGTGCCAAGCTATTGGGAGGGAGTGAGGACAGAGGTAGCTGAGCAGAAGGCCAGATTCTAAAATATAGGCCACTGGAGGGTGGAAACTTATGAGATATTAGGTGCCTCCAGGGTTAGATGGCAGCTAAGTGGTGGCTTTGTGCATATCACTGGTGCCTAAAATGGGAGTGAGGTGTCTAAATCCTGTTGTGAGTCTAGCTCATAAGATTTCCAAAGCAGCCTAGGCTATTTAAACATAGCTTCCACTAGGTTTCACAGAAGGCTAGTTGAATTAAGTGGTGTAGTGCTTGGTGGTCTCTTTCTCTATATCAGTGGAGCACTATATATGCTGGTCATGCTAGCCAGGGTTTCCCTAAATCCTCAGATGCTGCATAAGTGGTGCAAAGGGGATGGATATATAGCTGAGGATCTGTCTTTCTTTCCTCTCTTTAGGTAGTTCCCACATCAACTATTGTAATTGTCTCTTTGGTCCAAGCTATCCAAAACAGTAACTCAAGTCATCTTCTTATTACACAACTTGGATCAAGTAATTTTTTCTTTACTAATCCTGATTGGACACCACTACAAGATATATAATAATAATCAGTTAATGGTAAATTATTAGCAAATGAATAGATGAGTGCACACAATTAAGACGGTTAAACATTTCATCTGCATTGTACTTTATCTTAATTTATTCTCTCTCTTTAAAAATGGAGTGGCTGCCTTTATTGAATACAAAGAGCGCAATATACTGAACTCCAAGACTTGAGTACTATACATAGAACCTCTGTCAGAAGAGTGTTTATATGCTAAGGTTATGGAGGAGGTAATTTAGATGAACCTTGCTTTCTATCTGACCAGGCTGGAGGATCTGCTTGTGCAGATAACAAGGGAAAGAAGAAAAGAACAAACAGTAAGTTAAATACGCCAATAAATTACAATCCAAACCAGTTAATCCATGCCTGAGAGTTTGGAGGGGATTGGTGATGATGACCATTTGCATTACCTAGATATTGGAAAATGGTTCGGATCCTGTTATCTGTGAATCTTCTATCTCATACAATTATCACACAACAAAGGCACTTGTCAGGACAATAAATCTCAACATCACACTACAGTTCTCCTTGACATAGGTAGAGCAACATAAAACATTTGAGTTTAAACAGGACAAACAATGTAGACACAGGTCATTGCACTTTTTAAGATAACCAGAAAGTTTAAATTAAGGAGAAGGGAGGAGAAAATTTGCTAATAAGAAATCTGACAAAGTGGGTTTCAGCCCACAAAATCTTATGCCAGAATAAAATTGTTAGTCTTTGCTGTTTTTGCTAAGAAGAAATCATTGCAGTTACATTAACCAAAGAGTAATATGGGCTGATCAGTTTTGATCAGAGTCTGGCTCACTATCGTATGAAGAAGGTGAATAGTGCATTATTTAATAACAGAAGGGCCAATACTTCTCTATTCATTTTGTTTGGGGGTGGAGGGGAAAACCTGAATCCCTAAATTGCCATGAGAGAATCCACAAATAATGTCTAGTCTAAAACAAGTATATGATGTGCAGATTAATATACCCTACAGTGAACTTCCTGGGCTGTATTATAAATCTTCCCTGAGCAAAGGGCATCACAATCTTGTGCTACCCCAGGAGTAGAACACCTTGAAATCTGCTGGATGGCTGATGCATTGAGAAGTGGAAACAATTTTCCAGCCATTTCCTGCCTATCTACATGATGATGGGAGTAAGCAGCCTGGTGACAACCGCTGTTCCTCTTGCACTACTACCCATAATAGCAGGCGTAGTAAGTACAGGAACATAAAGGAGGTCCAGACTCTTCTTTCTCCTCCCTCTCCAAACACACACGTTCCTCTGGCCACAATCTGACTAAAAGCGTGCGTGTACACTGGACTATTATTGCGAGAGAACTAGCATTATTTTGAAATAACAATGCCGAGCATCTACAGAGTCATTCCGTTATTTTGAAATAATTTTGAAATAATGGACGGCTTATTCCAAAACCTGTAAACTTTATTCCATGAGGAATAAAGCCTATTCCGAAATAGCTATTTTGAAATAAGATGTGTGTAGACGCTCCACTGCTGCTATTTCGAAATAGCCCCTCACCAGGGCCATTCTAAGTTATTCCTCCTGGGCTTCTAAATCGAGATTAGCACATCTACATTAGGGAAGCCTGCCTCAGGATAATTTTGAGGCTTCCCTGCAGGGTAGATGTGCTATTTCAAAATAAACTATTTTGGAATAACTATTCCAGAATAGCTT
>CM057845.1:197765752-197816911 GCA_030068395.1 Apalone spinifera
AACCCCCACAAAACACCTCAGTGACTTTAGGTGCAATGGAGGCACAAACAGAACTAACGGTCCTGATAATGGTTCCTGAGAGAACACCCACAACCATTATTGCCACCTAAGGTTGATCACAAAGGAGCCCATACAAGCCTGTGCAAAGAATAAGTGATGACCTAGATTCTTTATGGCAAAATACAGCCTTTATATCAGAGTGTCTGTTCAGTTTTAAAAATCTAAAGGCAATTTATTTACCATCAGCCTACTTCTGATCTAAAATATACACTTGCAGCTTTCAGTGGAAGTTGTGTTTCCACATCAGAAAGCAGTAATCTCTTCACTTCATAGAAATGCAGCCACCTCAAAGTTTTTGAAAGCTAGAATCATGCTTGTGTTTCTCAAGGCATTAGGAGTACATCTACACTACAGAGGAAGATCAAAGCTGTCAATCTTCTAGGGGTTGAATTAGCCATATAGTTGAGACAGCCAAAGGGAAGAGTTATAAGCTCATAACTGCCACTCAGCAGATTCAAACCTGGGATTCTCTGAAATTTAGGGTAGGAGCCTCTACAGTGTGAGCTATAAGGCAGCTGGCTCACCTCGCAGGCTATAGAGCTCCCTTGTTCTCAGCTCTCGCTATACGTGGTCTAAGTGCCACTGCATGGGCCAGCAACCCACGGGTGTATGGGTTATATAGACATAGCCTAGTATATCTCTATATCGGGGTGGCCAACCTATGCCTCTCGAGCCGCATGTGGCTCTTTGCTCAAAGTAATGTGACTCTTGCTAATTCTGAGCTACATGCCTGGACTACTCATGGCTGGCTGCTCTGTGCACGTGCCCCAGCACCTGGAAGGAAAAGCATGTGGCGGTGGCAGCTTCGGTGAGACCCAGGCATTAGGTTGGGGTGGGGGACCTGGGAGGTCCTGTATCTGGGGGAGGGGAGGTGCATTGGTTCAGAGCAGGAGGGGGGGGAGAGGTGTCTGAGATTGCCTGGCTCTGGGGGAGAGGAGGGGAATTGGGTTAGAGCAGGGAGGCTAAGAGTGTCTGGCTCTGGTGGAGAGGGAGGGCATTGGGTTAGAGCAGGGACTCTGGGGGTGCCTGGTGCTGGGGGTGGGGTGGGGTGGGGCATTGGGTTAGAGCGGGGGGCTGAAGCACCTTAAACTCAAATTCTTCATGGATGTGGAATAAGGCAGTCAACACAGATGTCATATTTGAATTCCAGGGCAAAAAAAGAATCAGCATGTACCTGGTTTACACTGTTTCTTTACAGAAAATTCAAAAGCTATTGTTTGCCAGGCTGAAGCAATTAATCTGAGATAGGAGTCTCTCCCTTATTGTTTTTGAACCTCTCATATTTGTAGTCTGGGACAGACCTGAATTTTTAGAACTATAAAAAAGCCATAATCTTCATAAGTAAAAAAAAATGAGGAAACCATACCAGAGATCAACAAGCTAGAGTAAAACAGGCACTTCAGATTGTGCTAATTTACTTCTCAGTTCAGTTTAATTTTAAAAAACTTACAGGACATAATAGGGAAGTAGTGTTAAATGTAAAATATATTGTGATGATGCTTTTTTTTTAGTGTGAGCATATTACTGTATTTTTTAAAGTGTTTTTTTTTAAATTTGATGTTTGTTCCTTGTCAAGTTCTCTGAAGATCTATGGACTGGACGTGAATTTTTTAAGTGACTAGAGACTTTTTTATTGTTTTTTGTCTGAAATGTCCTGTAATGTTATTTTTATCACTACATTTTGTGTACGCTATCTATCCATCTATCTATAGATAGATATATAAAAATAAATATATAATACGTGGCTCTTTGCACTCTATCTGCAGCTATTTTGGCTCTTCGTCTCTAACTGGTTGGCCACCCCTGCCCTATATGGTAAGAAGAGTCTCTTCACTTTGTTTCTGATGTATTGCCCTGTTCTAATTCAACACTGTCAAGAAGCTATGCTCTACCTCATGCATGCTCAATGCACAAACTATGTTTGTTGCCTTTGAAGTATGATTGTTTAGCATTAAGATCACAAAATTTTTCTAATTCAGGGCCCCTGAGCTTCGGAGGAAGGAAGAAACAAGGAATAAGTAAGAATATATAACAGTGCCTCATGTTTAGTCAGGGTCAGATGGTGATCTTTCCCTGCATGATTGCATAGGGGTGTATCTGTGTAGAATACATCAATGATTTGGCAGCTGAGCCCCACCGCCTGGATACCAAGATCAAAGTAATGATCTGTCATTTCAAGAAAACTCTGCTCTATCCATGAATGCTACTCCAGTTCAGTCCTTCACATCCTGCTGAGAGCAAGAAAAATGATTGTTCCCGGCAGCCTGTGTGATTTAGCCTAACTTGATCTGATATATCGTAGCACATTAATCACTCTGCATGAAGAGAAATGCAGCTTTTGATAAGAAAGTACAAGTGGATGATTACCTGCAAAATGCGTTTATGTTTTATTTTTGACCCTGATGAAAGAAAAGGTGACATAGATTAGCCTGTCTAGCCTCAGGATCTCTAATAGCCTGTGGATTTTATGGGCTGAATCTCCTTTGTGTTGTGTTGTTTGGTATTGATAACAGTGAGAATCACTGTAAGAGAACTCAAAATACCAAAGTAAATATAAAATATCCTATGAGGATTCCTTGGGAATCTTGTGTTACAGGTTGAAACTCAATGGACCGTGACTCTTTGTTCTGGCAACATCCCTTGTCTTTCTTGTGGGCCTAGAGAGCCCGAGCAACAGAGGTTACTAGTGGCTGGGAGCAGAGCCAGTTGACAGAGCTAGCAGGGCGCGGAGCCCGCAGGATATGAGAGCACACAGCCAGTGAGACAGGGAAGCCGGTGGGGCTGCTGTGAGGTTCTGGCTGGCTGGTGGATCTGTCGCTAAGCTGTTTGGCCTGTCAGGTGCTCTGGTGGGGCATCGGCACTGCCATGGGGTCGGCAGGGCCACCAGGAATTCCAGCGGGGCTCCCCCTGGTGGCTTGGGAGAGGAGTCCAGTGGAGAGACTGGCACCCTCCCTTCCAAACCTCCTCTGCTCCAGAAAACTCCCTTGTCTGGAACTGGTCATGTCCTGAGGGTGCTGAACCAGGGAGGTTCAACCTGTACTAGAACCCAGCCTGTTTGATGGCTGGTGTACCCGGCTGCTTGGCCACTGGATAACTGTAAAAGAGATGATCATCCAGAGGTGTTTAGAATGGGTTTCTGATTTCTAATATCTATAGTTTACAAAATATTTCTAAATGAAAACTGTGGCCATTTTCAGACTTTGTGGTTGAATAACCCACAAACACCAGCTTGATATAACTGAAGCTGGGTCATATGTTAAACTCATGATTCATGTAATCAGACCCTGACTTGCCAGCAATCATCTCTGGGAGCACTGAAAATCTATGTCAATGTGACATTATTACTTATGAAATTCTCCTGCTTGTATACAATAGGCAATCAACTCTTCTCATGCTTCATTACAGCATGTCACAATAAATATATGGAGAGAAAGTATTTAACATCCCTTACAAAATCATTTACATTTGAATTTATTGGAGGGGGATGTGCAATATTATTCCTGGCTGTGGACACAATGGAACTGAAGAACACTGTCAAAATATTAGCCCAGAGCTTTTCTCTGGTAATGTTAATCTGTGGAACTCATGTCTAAGGACTCATGTTCCCTGAAAGCAGGATCACTGATGGACGTGGCAAATGGAACAGTTGCCCTGGGGTCTAATGGTTTAAAAGGTTCCAGGGGTCCTGGCTGCCAGCAGCAGTGTCCAGACTCCCAGGCCCTTTACACCATAGGAGCCCCAGGCCACGCAATCTTGGTGGCGCTAAGAGGTGGCTGGTGGAGGCTAGCTCCCAAACCTGCCCCTTCTGCCCAAGGCGCTGCCTCTTCTGGGGGGCCCGGCGCCGAGCCCCCCACTTTTTCCAGGGCCTCAGTGAGCCTGTTATTGATGGAACACCGGTAGAACAGGAATAAAGACAGTTAGACTAGAAGCAATTCAGCAATGGGACAGGATAGTCCCAGCATTTAATTTTCACTTGTTCAACTTAACCTGCAACTACTTCACTCTTTATTAATTGGAGATAATGGCAGCATTTGAACTGTGAGTGCTCTGAAGGGCTGAAGCTGGTAGTTTGAGCCATGGAATTCTGAGAAGCCCCCTGGAGCCGCAGATTTTTGCAGACATAAACCTAGGACCTGGTGGAAGGACTTGTTCAAGCTGTACACAGACCGTGCAGGAGACCAACAGCAGCAGGAAAGTTACTTTGCCTTATTGGGGGGAAAGGCAGAGAACGCTGCAGCATTCTGAAGATCTCCACTGCCCCACACCTCACAGCCATCCTAGGAACCCTGGGGAACTCTTGCTTCCAAAGCAGAATGACACTGTGGAGTGACACAAGTTTTTCATAAGACCATTCTAAAGGGGAGGGGATAGATGCCGATGTTTCAGCATCAGCACATTGTCTTTTTGCTTGAATCCAAGGGCAAATCAGATTCAGGCTGTCAGGACAGGAAAGCAATACGGGACAATGCCAATCTTTGTGCATGTAATCATGTTAACGGAAAAATGCTCTGTGCTGTTTCATCTGGATACATGGGCCATCTGCAATGTAATTCCTTGGGGCGAATTGAATATGCTTATTACAAAACATGCAATCTAATAATGTGAAATCAGAGTGTGATACCACCTTCAGCAAAATGAGACCTCAGAGTAAATAACATGAAAAAAAACCTCAGGTGCTACCAAGTGAAGTTCATGGTGATGAATGGTAAGCACCACAGACCTCTCTCAGAAGAATACAGCCATACAAGTTGTGGATCTGATCAAGGTGCAGCATCAGAATTGTATAGTTCAGTGCAAGCACCAAAAGAGGGAGTCCCATAAACAATGGAAACATCTTTTTAAAAAATTGAGATATTTTCAAAGGCAATGTGTACCTTGAAGGAAAGCTGCAGCTAGAAGGAACTTCTGTTGTTTACCATTTTAGAAAATTCCAGTGGCACCATGTGATCCAGAACACAAGGAACTCAAAAGTTGGCAGAGCAGGGGTATCACAGTATCTGAAGAAGCCAGTCCAGCCTGGACAAGTATCAAGGTAATGATAAAGAAGCCATCAGGTAAATTATGATCTGCAGAAGCTCAAAGGCACTGAGAAAAGCATTGAGAGCACTCCACTAGAGCCTGCTCACAATTGATTAAATCTTGTCATAACTTTCCAGAGCTAGAAACTCTAGGCTGTGAAGTGAGCGCAAAAATGAAGATAAAGAATTCAAGATGCTGCTCAACTTTGCTAATGTAATCCCCTTACTACAGGTGCCTTTGCTTATTTTCTGGGAAGACCCTGTGTGCTGCAATCTAGCCCCACAGACTACAATTCCCGTGAACCCTGGAGGAAAACAGGAAGGAAGTAACTTTTGTTTTGGAGATCTGAGTCTCTCCACGTGTGTGGAAACAAAAGGAAAAACTATGTAGCACTTTAAAGACTAACAGGACGGTTTAATAGGTGATGAGCTTTCGTGGGCCAGACCCACTTCCTCAGATCATATTCTGTAAGAGAATTGGCATGACCATATATACCAAAGGAATACAATGCAAAAAGTATATTCCTTTGGTATATATGGTCATGCCAATTCTCTTACAGAATATGATCTGAGGAAGTGGGTCTGGCCCACGAAAGCTCATCACCTATTAAACCATCTTGTTAGTCTTTAAAGTCCTACATACTTTTTCCTTTTGTTTTTGCAAGATCAGACTAACATGGCTACCTCTCTATTACTATTCAACACGTGTGTGGAGGAAGACTCAGCAGCCTAGGGACTCTTTCCTTTGTTTTTTGGAACAAAAGGGAGCCAGGCTGCTGTGGAGGAGTTTTTATCCAGTTCAGGAGCTGTTAGGTTGCAGTTACAGACTGGGACAGCCTTTGGAACTGGGATCTAGCAGACTGCTTCTGGTTGCCCTAAAGGGGAGGCCCTTTGGCTGTACTTGTGGCTAGAAGCTACTCTGCATCCAGCACACAGAAGGAGACTGTGAGTAACTGGGCATCTTTGGTAAAATGCTGCCTGGGTCAGACCTCAGAAATTCAAACTAACTCTGGGTTTAAATAGAGGCAGAGAGGCCAACCCGGTGAACCAGAGCTGCTGCATACTTGGACCCACATACACACTACCTACAGAGAATCTCCATTACTGCTGCAGTTCTTCAAGTGCACCCATGCAAGCAAGAGTCTGGGACTCTGAGTCCAGGGTTATGCACACTCTGGGGTGGGATTGGTAGTGCAAATGGCATCTAGATAAGTTCCTTTTACTTCTGTGTATTTTGTTAATTGATGTTATTCACCACTAATTTGTTAAATCCAGTTTCTTTAAGTCAAGTAAAGGTTGTTCATTCTAATGCTATCTATTAGATGTATATTATATATGATTTGTATTTGTTGTTCTGGAGTTAGATCCAGTTTATTGCTGGAATAAGTTTATTCCTGGAGGTTCCCAAGGCACACCAGTAAGTGTGTATAGGGCCAGCCAGGATGAGGCACCGCCATTGTACATTCTTTATGAGTAAGGGACTACAGCAAGGGGGTGGATAGGTTTTCCCCAATCAAACATCACCACTGGGGTACTCGGGATCTTCTTTTGTGTCAAGACCATCAGGCGCCCAGGCACACCTGTGAGTGTGACCTGATCCCAAGTAACCCAGGGAGGAAAAAGGGGGTTACCCTAATAACATTTGTAACAACATTTGGTTGCTTCAGATGGCTGTTCATGCTGATGAGCATAAGCAGAGCATGAGAAGTGTTCCAGAGAAGATTCACCCAAGCACTGGAAAGACTACCTGAGAGGAAAATAACTGCAGATGATATTTGCATTGTAGGTGAAGGCAGCAGTGATACACAACAAGCTGATTGAGACCATGAAACAGAGCTTTTCTACAATGAAGCAGTTAATAACAAAAACTCAACTCCGAAAGAATGCCACTCAAACACCCCAGCGATTCAAAGGGGCCCACAGCTCTTGTCACTGCAGCAGTGACAACAGCAGGAGTTCTGGGCCCTTTAAATTAATGCCAGGATGCCACATGGTCCAGGTGGATCTGAGAGCTGGAGGGGCCCTGGAGTCCAGGCAGCACTGAGGGTTCATGGGGTTGAGTGCCATGGTCCAGGTGATGCTGAGGACTGGCTTTCCCTAGCCCCACGCCTTTTTCCCAAGGCACCTTCCAAGATCATGAAGCTGTGCCGTACTACACCTTATTCCGGGACCCATGAAGGCTGTTAACTCCCCTGCCATCAATACATTTGCGATCACCCAGTAATAATGCAATCAGATCACACACCCATAGAGACAATCATGGTAAAGGCCCTGCTTGCTGCTCAGACATTGCAGCCCATGCTGATGTTCCTTCAGTGCTATCAGGTTGAGATCAGATAACGTCCATAACAATTACTGGTGTTAGCTGATATCCCAAGCAGGTCACGTGTATCCGCCATCAGTGAGCTAGGGGAAGGAGATCAGGACATAATTTAGTCTGTTAATGCATTCAGTCTCCAGTAGCAGTTCAGTAGCAAAACTGATGGAAATCAAAGAGGCTATAAGAGCGATACTAGCAGGGTAGCAAGAAATACAAAGCCAAGTTCCGGTAAGCACAGAACCATATTTTCAAATGAAGGATAAATTGAATGTACAGAATAGAATAATATTTTTGAGGACAGAATTGTTGTCTCCATCTCATTATGTAGGGCATCATGCAAAAAATGTATGCCTCACACTTGTACACTGGCAGCTTATCAAGAATGTGTCCACTAGTCAGGAACAAGTGCACAACTCCACTCCTTGGTCATGTGATTATCAGCAGCAGCAAGAGACTGTTACCTCATGAGCTTCCCACCTGATCATATGGTAAGGTGGGAATTGACTTATGTACTTTCAAGGAAAAGCAGCACTTGATTACAATGGATTACTATTCATACTTGTTGGAAGTCAGTATCCTGTCTGATTGGCAAAGTGATGGCTCGTTTTGTTAGATATGGCAGTTTGGACAACTTCTTCACTGACAATTGACCCCTGTTTGCATTGGCATTAAATCCTATGGACTGCTCTGTCCACCTAGCTGGAAGCAATACAGCCATATGGATAGTGCTGGCCACATGATTCAATAAGGTTTCACTTGTTCACCTTAGTTTGCCATCATCTTCACTTTGTGCCTGAAACAGTGTCCAGTGTGCTTTATGGGGCTGGACCTGTGTGGGCTGAGCTTCCCAAACCAAAAGCATGGGAGAAGTTCTGTGAATCTCTTATGTACAGCTAGGTAAAACTGACACTGAAATAAAACCATCTCTTGCAAGCGCTAGAATCACAGGGTGATTACTGAACATCACACATAGCTTAAGTTTAAGTGATACTGTTTTCCCTGTGGTATTCTTTATATTGGCAGGGGGTCTATTCTCTTATATGAGCAACTGCCATTTTCTGAGGCAGATAGGTTACTGCAACTCACAATGCTGACTCTATGGAAAGTTTAACACCTAGAAGAATTCTACATATGAATTGCACATTTATATAGAGGCAATATGGTATTTTCTATTATCTGTCTCTTTCTTAATACTTTCCATCATTTTATTTGCTTTTTTGACTGCCGCCGCAAAATGTATGTTTTTAAAGATCTATCCACAATGACTCCAAAATCTCTTTCTTGAATGGTAAGAGTTAATTTAGATGCCATCATTTTATATGTCTAGTTGAGATTATGTTTATCAGTGTGAATTAATTTTTATCAACGTTGAATTTCATCAGCCATTTTGGTTCCCAAGTATTGTGAAATTCCTTTGTAACTCTTTGCAATCTGCTCTGGACTTAATTACGATGAATAGTACTGGTCCCAATCAGTACAAACTCATGGGGGGACACCAATATTCACTTCTCTCCATTCTGAAAACTGACCATTTATTCCAACCCTTTGTTTCCTATTTTTTTAAACCGGATACCAAACCAGTTAGAGAACCTTCCCTTTTAACCATACTATGGGAGCCATAGATATAGAAAGGAAAATCTCTCAGGATGCCCAAAAACAATCCATCATACATATCTGACTTTTTTCCCCATTTGTGGCAGAGTGATGTGTTTGTTGGAGAGGAATCATTCCCTGCAATGCAGTTTCTCCCTTCAAGAAACCATTGATTTTTATACTTGATCAATCATGTCTATTTTGCTCGCCCACTCAGGAAGGTTACTAATGTTGTAATTGGACACCACAAAAATATTCTTGCTGTGTGATTTGCTGTTAGTTCTATATATTAAATTATGTTTTGAATACACCTTTTGTAGTTTACAAAAAAACAAGTGCAGATTGGCTTTAGCTATGTACATGGCATCTTCCCATTACATATCAATTATGTCTTGCATGAGATTTTGAGGATTAAAGAGTGTTAGAGCCAAATATCAAAAGCACCAGATTCATCTTAATAGTTATATTTTATTGTACAGCTGTAAATTCACTCTCTTGGCAGATTATGGGACTTGTTTACACTCTAAGCCCCCAAAATAAAGTAGTGTTGTTATATTTTATTACTACTGATTCATCCCCTTTATGCCAATTTCAATGGAGTTAAACCATTGTAAAGCTGAAGTAAGATAGTGGTTCATTTGTCCACATCTCCAATGCTGCATGCAGATGTTTTCATTTCATCTCAGAAAGTTATAGAAAAGGATAACAAAAATGTTTAGGAGAATGGAAGAGCTTCCATACGAGGAGAAATTAATAAGGTTGGGACTTTTCAGCTTGGAAAAGAGATGACTAAGCAAGGATATTATAGAGGTCTATAAAATCATGACAGGTGTGGAGAAAGTAAATAAGGAAGTTATTTATTGTGTTTCATAATACCAGAACTAGGAGCTTCAGGGGGTAGCCGAGTTAGTCTGTTACAGAAAAAAACAGCAAGCAAATGCTCTGGTAGTACTTTGTAGACTAACAAAACATGTAGATGGTATCATGAGCTTTCGTGGGCACAGCCCACTTTTTCAGATGACCAGAACTAGGGGTACCCAAATGAAATGAATAGGCAGAAATAAAATAAACAAAAGGAAGTATTTCTTCACACAGTGCGTAGCAAACTTTGCCAGAGGATGTTGTCAAGGCCAACACTATAACATGGTTCAAAAAATAACTAGATATATTCATGCAGGATAGGTCAATCAGTGGCTGTTGGGATAGGCTGGGCAGGGATTGTGTCTCTAGCCTCTGTTTGCCAGAAGCTGTGAATGGGATACAGGGTAATTAACTGTTCTGTCCTTTCTCCTTAGGGCACTTGTCCTTGGCCGCTGTTGGCAGACAAGATACTGAGCTAGATGGATCTTTGGTATGACCCAATATGGCCGTTCTTATCTTCTCCCTCCTCTAACATATTCCTGAGGCTGTTGCTTCTTTATGCCCTGAATTTTGAGGACTATGTTCTTGGGTGTCTCTAGTAGTGTGAGATTAAGGTCACACTACAGCATTTCTGAACATTGACCATGCCTCATCCCTACAATGAGCCTGTCTTGTTCATTTCCCCATAGTCATGGAGCTGGATTCGGTTTCAGGCTGTACTGAAACCATTCACTGCCTCACCCTTCTCTTGCTTGTGTAAGTGAAAAGTGTATCTACATTGTGGTATAGCATGAAGCTGATTCAGTTCTTCTTTAACTGCATTCATCTGTTTTATTTGATCATCTGTGATGTTCTCAGAAAAAGTCATGTTCTCTGTTGCAGGTCCCATTGTGTTGCAGGGTATTATCTTGTTTCTCCGCTGACTGGTGATTTAAACCATAAGTATGATTAATCTTCTGGTACCACCCTAGCCAAAATGGCCATCCCACAGGATGTGAACATCAAATTGTGCTAGGGGTGGTATTTGAAAAAATGCTGAACTGCTGATCTCTGTTGTTCTATTACACAATAGATTCCACCCACCACACACATATTTTCTTTGCCTCTGTAAAGGGGCACACCACCTTTCTCCACACAGTGGAATTAGCTTAGGTCAGCCTTTGGGCTCCATTTGGTATTGATAGCAAGAATGGAGGAGGGGTTACCAGTGTCTGATTTTTCTGGGTCCAGAAGAGTGGCAACACTAATTCTGCCCCTTCCGAAGCTAGCTCTGTACTGCTTTTTGGTTTGCTTGTTTGTTCCCTTTCTCCCTTTTCCATTTTGGCCAGGGTCTTCTGTGATACATTGGATCTTTCTTTGATCCCACTCTGCCACCTTACCTCCTTGTGTTTGTCCCTTAGGCTATGTCTAGATTGCAAGCTTCTTTCAGAATAAGCTTTTTCGGAAAAAGGTTTCTTCCTCGTAGAAAGAGGTTTACCGCCCTTGGAAAAAACCTTCTGTTCTTTCGACTTTCTGTCAAAAGAACTCAATGGCAGCATGGACACAAGTATTGTTTTTCTGGAAAAATGCTGCAGTGACGACGCACCCTTAGTGGCCTCTCTAAGCATTCACAACTAACACTGCAGAACTGATGCAAATACTTCTCTCATAAACTGAACTACATTTATCTCTCTCAGAAGAGGTGAAGGTTTGTATGATTCATTTTCTTTCTACTGAACATAAGTACCTTGGACTGTGCATGTAAAAATATTTCTCTGTTATTAACCGCTACTTAACTATGAGTTGTTTGTATGTGAATTGCTTGCTTAATACAGCATTCATCAAGTCAAGACATGAAAAATAATGCTAACAAAAATCACTGGTCCTTTATCCAGTGCTCAGAACACTACTGTATTTATGTCTCTGTGTTGACAAGATGCAATCAGACTCCTTATATGTGTGAATTGTGTACTTGTCTGAGTATATAATATCCTTCATAGGCATGTAGATATGTCTAACCTTTAAAGAAGCTAGGCAGAAGGTTAAAACTGGATTTTCTTCCATTAGTTGGATTCCTAATATTTTGATTGCAATTTATTGAATCTGTGTTTGCATCTATTTATGTCATGTATGACCTAATGGACAATCTGTATGACTTATCTCCTGGAAGCAAATGGTTATCTGAAGACTTCATTTTATGGATGACTGTTGTTAGCTAGGTTTTTAGCTAGAGTTTTAAGGACCCTACTAGTTTAATCACAAAATATTGATATTAAATCATATGCCTCTGTTGCAGTAATGAGTCCTATATTAGTTGTACAGCACTGCAGAGAATACAGACTGGCCTTTGTTGATTATCTCTAAATTTAAATACCTATCCAGGAACATACAGGCAGGCTGATGATTTGGATTCAATAACTGAGAATGAATCACTGATCTGCTGTACTGCTCTGACCTCTGTACAAAAGGAATTAACTTCTTTTTCCCAGCAGAATTCATAGAGCTCATTAGTCAGGTGTGTCAGAGCATAGTGGCTGATGGTAGATGTTGTAGAACACGAGTGACATGTTTGTGGAATATGAAGCTGTGGAATGAGTTGCCAGGTAACAGGATATTCAAGAACAAACTGAAACAATTTATTTGGACTTTTCAGAAACTCTTTGAGAAAGTCCCTCACAAGAGATCTATAAGGAAATGAGTAGTTACAGAGTAAGGTCAGGTCCACACTGGTAGAGAAAATCAATGTAAGATATTCCATTCCAGCTATGACAATTGCATTGCTAGAGTTGACATACCTAATATCAATTTTCTGCGGCGTTAAGTATAGACAGAGCCTACATTCATGGATTAAAAACGCTGTAAGATAAAAGTGGATAAGTGATGGTAATTGTCAACATAGCAAAAGATAATAGGGGGATCTGACAGGATTCTGTACTCATGTAGTTTAAGATTTTTGTGGTGTAGAGAGATTGTGAATGGTGATGTGACAAAATTTATAGATACCATGTAGGTGAGTCAAGGCCAAAGAAGATTATGAGGAAATTTGAATTGAATAACACTGTCTGGGAGTACATATTTCCCTGTGTCTGATACAAATTTATTTACCTAAAGAAACCCCCCTGGAAAATCTTTTCACTCAGAATCACATCCATGTTACCTGTCTTTAGAGAGATTATTTAGTTTTAAATAGTCTTATTACAAAATCTGAAAGGCTGCATAGCAATATTCTAATTTCAGTAAAGAGACTTTATTCTGCTTAATAAATATTGCTAGCTATGAATGTGGACTCAGACTCCAATGAGGAATGTCATATTTGTTTCTGAAGAGCCCAAATGTTTAAAGTTTTGCCATATGCAGCCCATCCCATTTTCTCCAATAGCTATACTGCTATCTAGAAAACCCAAGATGTTCTGTTACACAGTGCCAACTTTCAGTCCTGGACAGTCACATTAGTGCAGCATTTCCCATACTATGGGCCGTGGCCCACTACTGGGACATGGGAAAAAAATACCGGGCCTCAGTGTGGCTGCTGAGATGGGAGCGGGGTGGGGTGGGCTGGGAGAAGGTGTGTGTGTGTGTGGGGGGGGGAAACTGGCCAGCAGAAGCAGGGTTGGGGGCAGCGGGACTGTCCAGGGGAGATCGGGGGGGGGTAGCCGGCCGGCGGAAGCAGGGCTGGATCGGGGGGAGGGGGTAGCGGGGACTGGATGGGGGAGATCAGGAGGAAGAGGACGGGAGAACCAGCCATTGGAAGCAGGACTGGACGGGGGAGATTGGTGGGGAGCGGGGGAGAACCAGCTGCCGGAAGCAGGTCTGGATGGGAGAGATTGGGAGGAGAAGTGGGGGGGAAGTGAGACTGACCCAGGCACACGAGTGAGTCCGGCCCCAGGGATTCCATTTTGTGTGAACTGATACACCTAATAATAATAAAACTTACCTAATGAGAAAACACCAGACATTTTATATGTCTGTTTTTTTCTCAATTTGTTTCCCGGACAGAACCCTCAAATACCAGACTGTCCAGTACAAAACCAGACACCTGGCAACCCTACCCCTCCTTGCACCCTCCCTCCTAGCCAGATACCTACCCCCAGTCTGCTCCTGCTCCCACCTCCTGCAGTGCACATGTGGTGCTGGGTCACCCAAGCCCTGGCCCAGGCTGGGCAGAGGATGCAGCTGGGTGAAACACTGAAAATTTATTCATTTTTAATTCTTCTTTTTATATGCATTTATATTTTTGGGCTGCAAAAAACAGTACTGAAAAAAAACCGGGTTCCAACTAAAGTAAAAAGTTTGGGAAACCCTGGTCTAGCCAGCTTTCTATCCATCTTACAGTCCATTTATCCAATCCATATTCCCTTAACTTGCTGGCAAGAATATTGTGGGAGACTGTATCAAAAGCTTTGCTAAAGATGGCACTGGGGCCTTAGGGAGGACCAGAAACAACTTATTTGAATATTCCTCATTTGCTTAATGAATATGCAAATATGCAAATGAATGTTACCGGTCCTCCAAAAGCTCGTGAATCGATTTACTGATCCCCGTGTCAAAAAGTTTGGGAACCCCTGCATTAGTGTTTTTAAATGAATTGAGCCAAACCTTAGTTCCACTGGTCAAAAGCGACTCTTGACTTTACTGTATCTAGGATGTGGCCCAATATCTTTATAGATGAGACACCTTCTAAACAAACACTACACCATACATACACAGAAGACTGCCTCACCACTCTGAACAAAATGTGATTCCACTTTCCCTTTATGTTTGTTCTTCTCTCAGTCAACAGCAATGTCAAAACAGTCAGCAATGTCATTCTGCTCCTAGTAAACATATTGGCTGCATCTAGACTGGCATGATTTTCCGCAAATGCTTTTAATGGAAAAGTTTTTCCGTTAAAAGTATTTGCAGAAAAGAGCGTCTAGATTGGCATGGATGCCTTTGCGCAAAAAGCGCTTTTGCGCAAAAGCATCTGTGCCAATCTAGATGCGGTTTTGCGCAAGAAAGCCCCTATCGTCATTTTAGCCATAGGGACTTTTTTGCGCAAAACGGTTGTGAGTTGTCTACACTGGCCCTTTTGTGCAAAAGCATTTGCGCAAGAGGGCTTTTGCCCGAGCGGAAGTGTCATTATATTTGTGCAAGAAGCACTGATTTTGTACAGTGTAGACAGCTGGCAAGTTTACACCGCCAGTCAAAACTTGCCAGTCTAGACGCAGACATTCTATTTTCAGTTAGAATGCTTACACAAACATCACATGCAAATAAAGACAGAGAAGTCCTTTTTTTGTTTTGTTTTGTTTTGTTTTCCTGTTCATTTTGTAGACCAACAGGAGAAAAAAACATATACAAAAGAAAAAATTTTAGTGAGTACAAAATATATTATAAATGTGCATAGCACTAAACAGGTAACTTTATGTTAGCTACTAAATACTTTAAAAAGAGTTAATAGTCATTGTAAAATATTATTTCAATCAAAAGATTGCTGCAGTTTATAGTATAGTTTTTTCTGCATGTTTTACTTCACACCATTCATGAACTATAGACAGAATATTACATTCATTTTTGCCTTTTTCCTGGAATATTAGCAGAGCTTGAGAGTTTATTCCTCCCCAGCCCTATGACAAGGATAATCCTGGACTTTGGCAAACCATTTATCAGTTGAAGAATATTTAGGCTTTTAAAATGAGTAAACATAGTCACTAAGTGAAAAAGGAAAGATTTTTTTAAGCTCTAGGTTGAAATTTAATTGCCTTCCATTATGCACTCCTAAAAGGGCCTGTGACATTGGCAGATTAATTGTAGTTTTAGTTATTTCCTGTATGTGTAGTTGTATCATTTCCCCAAATGGCTGTCTCTTCAGATGTTCCTACTGGATGCATTTAAAAGATACTTTTTTTCCATGTGGTTTGTCATAATCTCTCTCTCCTTTATATGCCGCTTACTGAATACAAAACAGTTCTCTTTCTAACATTAGTGTTACACTAGGGTAAATCTACTGACTTTGAGATGTTATAACTGATTCTCCTTGGTGGGATCAACTGATTTTTCAAATTAATTGGACCACTGACATACTTATAGCTAAGCAAGTGCTTACCTGTTTTGTAGGCCTGGAGACTATAATCACTGACTGAGGTTTTAACAATCAGAGTGAATATTCTTTTTTCACAAAACCTCTTTGGACTCTTAATTGCAGTTGGGCAACACTAACCTTGTAGCCACAATCTCAGGCCAAAATTTACTATCACTAATTTATAAATACTTACTGCCATATAAAAATCCCCTTAATTTAGCAGGATAAAATGCAGATACATCAGTATCTAGTATAATAAATTTCATCTGCTGGAGTTCATCAAGTTGTCAGGAAACATATGCTCCTTTGGGTGTGTGACACACATACCTTTTATTCTCTGAAAAAAGGAAACAAAGTTCAGTCTCAAATTATTTATGTACTGCTTCATCATTCTTTGCTGCAGAGTTCTACATACCTATCTATATTAATTGGTCTTGAACTCTGTGTCCTATGGAGACCACATACAGACATTTGAATACACATTTTACATCAGTTGTCTAATTTTTCATTCTTATTACTTACCCCTCTAATAGTAGCAAATGGTAAAGAAGTGCCAGAAATTGTTTAAGTCTAAATCAAAAGTATTAATATAAAAGCCAAGATTTTCCCTCAGTAGATTAGAATTCCTTGAAAAATAATTGCATTGTATTTTAACTAATCACCCACAATGTATCCTACACATTTGCATCGGTCGTACCTGCCAAATCATATTGAAAATCTTTGTGAAGTTCTGAAGATTTCATTTTACTCATTCTGGGTACTATAATATCAGTTCTGTTATAAACTCACTTTCAATTATATTGTGTGTGCAAGAGGTGATCTTGTAGGCTGCCAGCGTTACCAAAGTCACTTTGAAAACTGTACTTACGGTAGATTATGCTGCTAGACGGTGAAATTTGATCCGTGCATGGGTGTTGCTGAAGATGGTGGGGATTTGTGTTGATCCAGCAAGGGGTGATGATGTGATGGAAGATCTGGCTTATGGTGCCTGAGTCTCATTAACAATGGAGGAACTGAAAACTTGTATTGAACATCTACTCATCAGTGCAGAGAGCAGTGTCCACCTTTGTCATATTTGTGACTATGATGTTGAAGAATGATCTGGTGAGGGAAAACATTTTTTCTATCCCCTGATCTCTGTCCACTCGTGTGTCAGTCTTTAGAATCATATTTAGATTAGTGTAATATGTTTAACTGTTGTGATTCTGAAGCTAGTAAAGATGTTTACTATTAACAGGGGAGAGGTAGATGCGTTGGAGGGCAGGCATAGGGTTCAGTGTGACCTAGACAGATTAGAGATCTGATGAAGTTCAACAGGGACAAATGTAGAGTCCTGTACTTAGAACAGAAGAATCCCAAGCATTGTTACAGGCTGGGGACTGACTGGCTAGGTAGCCATTCAGAAGAAAAGGACCTGGGGATTACAGTGGATGAGAAGCTGGATATGAGTCAACAGTGTGCCCTTGTAGCCAAGAAGGCTAATGGCATATTAGGGTGCATTAGGAAGAGCATTGCTAGCAGATCTAGAGAAGTGATCTGTTTATTCTTTTATCTTTTTATTCAGCACTGGTGAGGCCACTTCTGGAGTATTGTGTCCAGTTCTGGGCCCCCCACTACAGAAAGGATGTGGATGCACTGGAGAGGGTACAGCGGAGGGCAACCAAAATGATTAGGGGGATGAAGCACATGACCTATGAGGAGAGGCTGAGGGATTTGGGCTTATTTAGTCTACAGAAGAGACGAGTGAGGGGGGATTTGATAGCAGCCTTCAGCTTCCTGAAGGGAGGTTCTAAAGAGGATGGAGAGAGGCTGTTCTCAGTAGTGATAGATGGCAAAACAAGGAGCAAAGGTCTCAAATTACAGTGGGGGAGGTCTAAATTGGATATGAGGAAAAACTATTTCACCAGGAGGGTGGTGAAGCACTGGAATGGGTTACCTAGGGAGGTTGTGGAATCTCCATCCCTAGAGGTTTTTAAGTCTTGGCTTGACAAAGCCCTGGGTGGGATGATTTAGTTGGGGTTGGTCCTGCTTTGGGCAGGGGGCTGGACTTGATGACCTCCTGAGGTCTCTTCCAGCCCTATGATTCTATGATTCTGTGTTTCTATGTTCAGATCTATTGCACCCTACACTCTATGCTCTGGGTTTGCACTGGGTTTCACTCCTGAGGACTCTGGACGGCTACGTCTAGACTGGCTCCCTTTGCCGGAAAAGGCATGCAAAGGAGGCCAGTCGGAATTGCAAATCAAGTGGGGATTTACATTTTCCCCGCTCCATTTGCATGAACATGGCTGCTGCTTTTTTCTGTCTTAGAGTTTTGACGGAAAAAAGCGCCAGTCTAGACAGGGCTCTTGTGGAAAAGAAAGCCTTTTCCTCAAGATCTCTTATTCCCTTTTCTAAAGGCCTCCAATTCCAATTCCGACTGGCCTCCTTTGCATGCCTTTTCCGGCAAAGGGGGCCAGTCTAGACGTAGCCGACCAGACTCTGATTCTTACATTTTCATGCACAGTTGACCACATTGGATTTTGTATCTGGTACTTCTTGGCCTCATGCTCCCAATTAAAAGTGTTCATGAATCTTGTCCTCCTCTTCCTCCTTGTTTTGTGCTGTGTTCTTTCACAGGGGTTTACTTCATGACTCTCAAATTTTTGTGTAAGCTTTTGCTGTTTTCCCCCCTTTTCCTTATTCAATGGTATGAAATAAAAATGAAACTAATATAGCATTTGACAACTGGTAAATACTAGAGCGAGCCTTTGTCATATATTGTCAGTGCCATGGATAAGGGAAGGCATGAGATTAAATCTCCAAGCGTTACTAATTATAAAATCTTAGTTTTTACGTACCTCTCAGTGGGAGAAATCACTTCACCAAAACAAAAAAAACCCTTGCCTTTATTCAGGTGAGGTGCTGCAGGATTGGGGAGGTTACGGTAGTACTTTTGTCCAGGACATGCAGATGCAGTTTAGTTCCCCACATTCCCCACAATTACTACTGACTCCTTCCATGGTCTCTTGGACCCATAGGATCTATATGGCCCATCCCCTGGCCAGCCTATACTTTCTGTGCTTGCTTTGTGGATCTGCTTTGTGCAAATGCATCCCTGTGTTCACTCTGGCTATGACTACACTGCAGAGTTTTTGCTCAAATGTTTTTGCACAAAAGCGCACAGATTGTCTGTACCTCAAGTGCATTTTTGCACAAGAAAATTTATAGTGAATCGACAGAACAGAGGGGGTTTTGTGGTATAGGTATTCCTCTTTCTACGAGGAATAACTCCTTTTTGTGCAAGAGCTCTTGCGCAAAATGTGTGTGGGGATGGGAAACAGGGGTTTTTTTGAGCAAAAACAGCCTATCAAAAGAAGCACAGGTGTCCTGGTGACCATTCTGTGAATGGCAATCAGAGCTTTCTTGCCAGAGAGCATCCATGCAATCTGGATGCTCTCTTGCTCAAAATTGCATCACTTTTTCGATCTCTTTCGCAAAAAGCTTCTTGCACAAAAAGCCTGCAGTGTAGATGTAGCCTCTGGTGGCAGTATATCAACTCAACCTACAGCCTGAATGTGGGGCATGAATGACCCTCTGCACCTAAAGGAACTTCACTTGGACTACATCTACATTGTGCTTTCTTGCTCAAGAACATATGCAAATGAGGTGCAGTGATATTCATCGCTGTGCCTCATTTGCATATGTTCTTGTGCAAGAGAATGCAATGTAGACGTAGCCCTAGAGTGCAATGTAACTTGCTGGCAGGAAGGGGGGTATATTAGGGTATGTCTACACTAGCTCGTTAGTTCGAGCTAGGTAGGCAAATGAGGGCAACTGGAGTTGCAAATGAAGCCCGGGATTTAAATATCCCACGAGGAGTAACAGTTAATTCGAACTAAGGAGTTAGTTCGAATTAACGTTTAACTGCCGTGTCTAGCTGCAGGAAGTTAGTTTGGACTAAGGGGGATTTTAAAATGGCGGCGCCCGGGAAAATGCAAATGAAGCCCAGGATATTTAAATCCCAGGCTTCATTTGCAACTCCGGTTGCCCTCATTTGCCTACCTAGCTTGAACTAATGAGCTAGTGTAGACATACCCTTACGTACTAAATGAAAAACAGTGTCTGTGCTTATTTTTATGGCTCTTCTCATCCCAAAGCATCATTACAGACATGGGAAGCAGGATTTTTACTCAGTCAATTTGAAATCTATATAACAAACCACAAAACATAATGCCTACGTCTAGACTACAACCCTTTTTTATAAAAGGGATGTAAATTAGATGTATCGTAATTACTAATGAAGCAGGGATTTAAATCTCCCCTGTTTCATTAGCATAAAAATGGCTGCCGCTTTTTTTCAGCACAGAGCTTTGCCGGAAAAAAGCGCCAGTCTAGACGCTGATCTTGCGGAAAATAAAGCTTTTTCCGAAAGATCCTTATCCCTTATTTCAAAGAGGGTTAAGGAATCTTTCAGAAAAAGCTTTATTTTCCGCAAGATCAGCATCTAGACTGGCGCTTTTTTCAGGCAAAGCTCCGTGCTGAAAAAAAGAGGCAGCCATTTTTATGCTAATGAAATGGGGGAGATTTAAATCCCCGCTTCATTAGCAATTGTGATACGTCTAATTTACATCCCTTTTATGAAAAAGGAATGTAGTCTACATGTAGCCAATGAGAAAAGTACCACAAATTGTTAAGTTGTGGGTAAGTAACTCTAGGTGCTGGATAAGGTGTTGCCCTCCAGTAAAGGGGCTTGAATGTATTGTTAGAAGTAAATTTTGTCAACTATAAATACTAAATGATGTTAGAGAAATTAATATTATATATGGTTTACAAGAAAATATAAAGGAACTTTTGCTTTTTCATAAACCTCTGCTGATGCAGCATTTCAGGACTTCTGAAATTGCTTCGTGGCTGTGTAAGTGATGACAACTGGTTTGTGTGTCTTATTAGTAAAAACCGTGATCTGCATTCACAGCAGGGTGAAGCAAAGCATCATGAAGGAAGTGCTAACTTCAGGTTCCATTCACCCACTCCTGGCAAGACAAGCTAACAAGTAAAAATCCCAAAGCCCAAAACAAAACAAAACAAACAAACAAAAAACAGAACAGAGTGAGAGGGTTAACAGCAAAGATCTAAATGACATAAGCAGGCAGATAAAAGTAAGTTGTAGCAGGATAGGAAAAAAAAGTATTAATTTAGGTTACTGTGATTAATAATGAGAATATCTGGAATATATAGGTACACAAATAAAGTAACATAGTAAACTCTACCTGCTCAAAGCTCTGGAACAACATTAATATGTAGATTGACAACAAGAGAGTGCAGGGGACTTGGGGGAAAAACATAGCAGAGACCATAGATCTGACGAGCACAGGTAACTTAATCAGTTATGCTTCTTGCCTCATCTAAAACCCTACAAAATAAAAGCTTAAAAATCCTGCTTTAAACCTAAATGCAAATGGACCTCATTTTTCACCCAACAGAATGTAAATTGTTTGATAAAATATCATAGATTATGCAATATTGTTGGGCAAAGGGGGTTAGGATAAAAAGAGACCAAGTACTGTATGTATTCAAAGGGAAATTGGTGAAATGTAAGTGATGGTTTATAAATGATGACTATAATTTGTGATAAAATGTAGTTAGTTAAAAGATAATGTGAGAAAATGGCACTAATCAAATCCCTGCTATAGATTTCCCATGAGTTCCCCCTTTTTGATAATAAAAGTTCTCTGGCTAGAGACAATATAAATTTTGCTATTAATAGTCCTATCTCATAGTTTGCTTTAGCAATGTTTATCATGAGTGTTCGCTGACTTCAATTGTGCCCTTCCTTTTGCATTATCCACAAACTTTAACAGCATGTCATTCAAGATTTTCTGGATTCTCAAATAGCTGAACTAATATCTCAGAACACAGCATACAATGGAAGATGGGACTGAAAAGCTAAGGAAATGAATGTTAGTGGGGCTGGAGGTTATGTAGCTTGAAATGAGAGAGATATTTGTCATTCGATGTAATAAGACTCTCCAATTTCTTTAAGACACAGCTAAACCTTCTGTAAAGGGGACTAACAGGATTTACAGTTGTTAGCCCAGAGCTTCTCCCCCTTCCCCCATCTGATTTATTATGCTGCTAGGAACATGAAAGCAGCTGTCCTTTTATAGAATCCATTTCCTTTACAAAGGGAAATGTAAGTGTCATACTTACAATATGAGGCCTGGCAACTCTTCAAGACCCAATCTGCTTTCAGATGCCAAGATCTATATATCAATACAAAAAAAGATGGTGAGATATAACTGATGGATTTCTCATTTAAATGGACTGGCAAGTTCTTAATAGTGGGAAATAAAAAAATTTATAAAAAGATCTGTGTTCATTAAGGGACCAAATTTTACTCTAGAGTCTTGGCTTATTAAACTCCTCAGGCCAGCAACTTCAAAGAGTTCAAAGACATAAAGCACCGATGCCAAGTAGTTCACTTGCTTTTATGTGCGGGCTTCAGCTACTTTATATTGTTGAAGGGTGGACAAGGTTACATCCAGAATGTAGTAATGCTCACAAAGGAAACATTGGCTTTAATGACAATGCCTTGGTATTGCAGGTGGCAACATCAACTCTGAAATTGCTTTACATTTTTATGGAGTATGATGTGTGCATATTTTTGCAGACTATGAAGCAACATGTTGTTTCATTCCATGGGTCGCTGCTTACAGAGGAGTAAAGGGACAAGTCAACTTAAAGGTTTTAATTAATAGCCTTGCAGCTTTCCATGGGATTAACCTCTATTACTCCCTTCCTGGGTGCTTATGAGCTCCAATTACACTACTATTAATATTGCTACTGATTGGGGAAAGGGGGCTTAGCCTCTAGAGATCATAAAACTACTTGAGCCTAGATACTCAAAGGTATTTAGACTCCTAACTTCCATTGTTTTCCTTTGAGGACTTGGGCCTTAGGGCCGCCTTTAAAAAAAACCAAAACAAAACCCAAATGGAGGTAGGAATTTGACACTGTTGAATCCTATTAGGTGTTTATTTTCATCTTTAGATATCTCAACAGCTTTATAAAAATCAACCTTGTTACTAGAGAAGTGTTCATTTGTTTTAGTTCAGCTTCCAGAATTAGGTAACATATCTTTACAAAGTCATGAGAAACCATAACTGTACACTCTGTATTGTGCCACTTGTCTTAATTACCTTTCTCATTTGGAAGATTATGGTACAGATTTATGGGTGAAAAGATAAAGATGCTTTGAGAAAGGTCTGGAGACTGAAAGGTCAGTGATTCCAATCAACACATAAAGTAAGGAGTCTGAAGTAGGTTAATTTGTTAGGAAGTAGGAATGTTGGCTGGCTGATCTTTAATCATGTCAAAAGGTGCCTCTTCTTGTTAGTGAGCTGGGGGAAGAACAATTTGACCAGAGACTTGTGCTGATCAGAGCTCCAGTTTTTGTAAGAATATAAATATAAATTCCATCTGACTCAAAATGCATTTACTAAAAATAGGATCATTTTAAGTTAAGTTATTCTGGCTCCATTCTCTTTTTGGCACATAAGAGAAAAATAATCACTACTCATATAGTGTTCTTTGTTTAGAATGTACTTGTTATGGTATTCACCATCCTCAATGAACTTGTGGAGTAGTTTTTGAACCCTGTTACTTTTGGCCTTCACAACATTCTCTCTCAATGAGTTCCACAGGCTGACTGTGCATTGCATGAAGAAGTACAGGTTGAACCTCTCTAGTTCGTCACCCTTGGGAACAGTTCCAAACCAGAAACTTTGCCAAACTATGGGAGTTCAATATTGTCTAGCAGCATTACCAACCCTTCCACTGCTTACTGGGCTCTTAGAAGACATTTAGGGGTAAATTAGAGATAAATAACAGCAGAGAGCACCAAGAGCCAAAACTGGTGGTTGTAAATAAACTTTATGGAACAGCAAAAAAAAATTGACCACACCCACAATAAGTGGACATCTGTCTAACTAAATTCATGCGAGACTATGGATGTTGCTGGACCAGAGAGTGTCAGATTAGAGAGGTTCAACCTGTACTTCCTTCTTGTTTGTTTTTAAACCTCGACACTGGCTTCATAACACATGAATCGCTGGTTCATAAGTTATGAGAAGGAGTAAATAACGCTTCCTTATACACTTTATCCAGACTTTTCCTGGTTTTAAATACCTCTATTATATTCCACCACCTACTCATTTCTTTTCAAAATTGAACAGTGCTAATCTTTTTTAATCTCTCATATGGTCATTAGAAAATAAACTATTGCGTGCAGGAGAAGCTACCACTTTTTATTTTAAACTGTTAGTTTAATGCAAATGGAACACTTTGGTATGTTATGAGATAAACGTATTTATGATTATGCTCAGCATGAATACAGCTGGTCAGAAAATGTAAATTTCTGCCATTGGGAAATTGTGATGTTTCACAATTTCTTTTATTTTTGAAAAGAATAAAAAGTTGGAATTTGAAAATTTCCCGTGGAATGGAATTTACATATTACAGTTATATTATCTTGACACTAAACATATTTACATTGAAGTATTAACAAAATGTTTTAACATTGACAAAATGAAAAGTCTAAACAATGTTTCAACACTTTTCCATTGAAAATTTCATTGAAACCTATTCCCACAAAATGTATCTAGATTTTAAAAACCCAGACAAAATAAACATGTTTAATAGTACTCTGCAGTACTTTATAATAACCTTGTTTAAGTCTTCTTCATTTATTACAGTATATATCAAACAATGCTCTTTTGTTTGTTTGTTTCTTGTTTCTCTGTTTGTCTGTTGCTTTTTCTTGAAAAATTAGATTCTAACCTTTGTTCAGAATGGTGTCCCTGAAATACTGTCTCAGACTAATTTTGAGGCTTCCCCATAGTGGGGACATGCTATTTTGATTTTGTAAAATCCGGAGTTATTAAGTCAAATTTAGTTATTTTGAAATAGTTTTCTAGTGTAGACATGGCCTTAGTAAAAATGTGGAAATGGTCAGAAAAAAAAGATGATATTTTATAAACTATGAATATTATTACTTTTCCCCCTCAGTTTGAATGGGACATGCATGATTTATATTTTGCTCAACCCATAAAACACAATTTAAGAAACTTTTTATATTGAAACTCCTTATTCAACAGAATGTAAAACGACTCTTTTGTTTTGCATATAATCTCTCATACATCTCATGGATAAGCAATGCCTCACATTCAATGAATAAGATTCTCTAATGCCTTTTAAAAACCACTCTGATAAAGAGCAAGGAAAGTTTAGATTTAAAAAAATGTTCTTCATAATTTTGTAACAGTTTGACAGATAAAGGTGATACTGACTTTTTACTTAGGTCCTGCTTAAAAAAGGATCTATGTGAATAAGCTCTTATTCTTGGGTGGGTTCTTTTTCAGGATAGAGGATGGATGAATCACTTTGAAAATGGATCCATAATTCAGTCTAACAACCTCTCAGAAGTCGTCACACAGGATTTCAAGAGGGTTCTAGAAAAAATACTCTTTAAAACTAGTGATGTGCTTTCGACTTAATTTTTAAACATACTTAAGAACCTCTATACAAGGGATTTTAAGGCCTGCAAAAAAGTTGAAATCCCTGTCTAAATCCATAGGAGTTTTTCCATAAAGTTAAAGAATTTTGTTCCAATTTGAAAATATTAAGAGAATGATGTTTTTATTCGTGTCAGTAGAAACGTTACAGTGCAGTGCAGCAGCAGAATAATAATTACAGTAAATTGTTATTATTCATTCATAATGTATATGTTTAAACTTTCCTAAATCGTATTTCCTATGCTGTATAGATATACAGTAATTCAAGTGAATTGACTGACAAACTCACCTCACTGTCTTATACCTCTCATCCCATTCTCCGAGAATATAATTATGCATTCCCCCCTAAAATAAATTAATTAAATAAATACAAGTTTTCCTGACAGATAAAATCACTTTCTATATTTATTATCATTGCTAGCATTAGCACATCTCCTGTAAAACATGTTAACTTTTTTGTATATTTGAATCAACAGTAGTTTCACCTTTAATTAAAGTATATTTTGCAAAAGATCTGACCCCTTTCCCATTGATCCTTTTAATCTTATCTTATTCCATGTTTTTTCTACTGAAGCCTGGTGATTAATACTGCTACCGAAGTGTTATCAGCATGATTCCTTACATCTTCTAATAACCCTATGAGCCTGAGTGTGCTTTCTTTTATAATCTATCAAATTGTGAAATTTTAATGAAAGTCTCACCTTATTCAATGCTTTTCTTCTAGCTTTGCCTGCTATATAATAATCTTCATTCTTATAGGGCATTGGAGGGTTGCTCTTTCTTCCTAGCTGACACAGGACTAGCCACAGCAGTTGACTGATACATCTACAAAGGCTCCTGCACCATCAGTCGCAGCTTCCACAAAATCCCCAAAAGAGAGAAAGCAAAATGTAACCAGCTTGATTTCTTTTTAAAATTCTGTTTCCCTAAAGTTTCTTTTTTCAGATTATAGTATCAAAGAAGAAATATATATATGCACTGCCTGTGATAATTATGCCCTCTTTTGTGCATGTACCTAGGGTCTGTTCTGCCACACTTACATAGGGCAATACCAACCTGTGTGAGTAGCCCCATTGAACAGAGGATGGAAACAATCTATTTTTGAAAAGATTGGTTTGCTCCCATCCCACATCCTAGCCCTTTTCTCTCCCTCTCTTATGATTCTCTCCTTCTCCTTCCCTGTTACTGATAGAGGAGAGCAGTGTGACACTTTTGTAATCCCTTCACCTAACCCATCAGTGACTTCCTCCTATCCCATCTTCTGATGTTCCTTATCACTAGTAAACCAACCCTGCTTGGCTCTTGGCTCTTGATTCTTCCTGTGACCAGTAGGTCAGATCACCCATGTCCCAGCTGGACATTTTATGCATCAACTACTGCAACTTCCTCCTTTCTGTCCCTGAATACAGTCTGGTTCCACTTATATCCATTCAAAAAGCTGCTGCAAAGATTGTGTTCCTGGCTTTTTGCTTTAAACAGTTCAGCCATTACTTTGTGTCCCTCCCTGGTTTCCCCTTCTTCACTGCATCACACACACAGACTACTCATTCACTTTAAAGGCCTTTAGTGCCATATATCATCTCCTATAGAGACATCAGTTCCCTCATCTTCTCTGCCAGTTATGTTTGCCTTTCTAGAGAAGGAACCATATTGATCTGGAAATTGTTTGGTAGGAGATGCAATCATAGGAGAAATATTAAGCAAAATTGTATGGCCAGGTATAATATGTGATAAAGACGAAAAAAGAACACACACTGCTGATGCACAGACACAGAGGTTTGGACTCCTGGATACAACCCACTCCTGCTGTGCCCAGATTTTAGGGGTTTGAATTTGAAGTATTTACTACTATAAAGAGAAGAAGCTCTTATAAGCTTAAGCTGCCCCTTAAGAAGCAGGTCACTGAATGCTCTTGTTACATTAATAAAAGTTTAATATTGAGGTCATGGCTCCAGCTCCTAGATTTGACAAATCAGTGGGTTTTGCACATAACTTTATTTCAAGGACCTTGCACATAAGAATTAAAAGCAAATCTCCGCAGAAGATCAGAGTGATACAAAGGCTGATTTGGTGAACTAGTGTCTGAACCACTGAAGGCTGACACTATGTCCAGGAAGGGGGAGGTTATGACAGACTTAATCACTCTTCTGTTAAATTTTCAGACAAGCACCTTCTTGCTTTCTCCTACACTGCCCCTCACTCATGGGCATAGCTGCAAAGCTATCTGTGTCTTCCTTTAAATACCTTCTCTGCTGTAAAGTTTCTAGGTATTCAGTTTTTGACCAGAACACCCAGTCAAAAAGAGACCTTGGTGACTGCTTAGTGAAAAGTTTAGTTGCCATGAGTCTGGAAGGCTCCCTACCTGGCTCCGTGCAGCTCCCAAAAGCAGATGGCATGTCTCTCCAGCCATAAGGGCTGACTTCCCCTCCAGCCAGGGGCTGCTTGGCTCATCTCTCTGCCTCAGACCCCTCCCCCACTCCACTCATTCCCTCACCCTGTCTCTTCCTGCCACCTCTTCTTCCTAGCCCCCATATATCATTTCTCATCCCGATAAAGTAAATTGATGATAAAATGAGGATGAAACTACTCCTCCCAATCATTAGTAACAAATGTGTATACTAATTATTAAGGAATGAAAAGCCAGAGCAACTTTGACAGGTAGACTTTAATCAGACAATAATTTATATTTAATATGGAGTGAAAACAACTGGGATGGGGAACTGTTCAAAAATCTAAATCTTGTAATATCGAACACTCATTCTAATGCCTCTAATCAGGGATAACTGACACACAAATTCAGTCACATTGCCCTATAAGGTTGAATAAGGTGCAGTCACCATAGATAATCAACTGAAGGAGGAATGAAAAATTAGAGGGATTTGAAAAAGACACGTGTTTAGTTCAATGTGTAATTATTCGCAAAGGGTTAGATTATGCTCCCCCCAGGGCATTCTTGAGAGACAGAGAATCTGAAACAACAGGGGTCATTTAACTATCCAAATTAGATAGATTGATAGTTCCTCAGATGATATAAAAAAGAACAATTCAGATGACTTCAGTAAAGCCCTAGAAAAATACTTCTACCTCTTCTGAGAGCTATTCCTTAAACAGATCTGCAAGGCTAGAAGTGAGGGTACAGTTTTGCTGACTGTCCTATGCCCAGAACTCCTGGGAGTCAGATTCCCCCTGTCCCATTTTCTCCGTACAACAATAACAGTATTTTTTTCTTTTAAAAAAGAAATTGAGCATTGAATAGGTTTATTTTATTTTTTTTAAACAAAGGAAAAATTAAATGCCAAAAAAGGTACAATGACATTTTGTTTGTATCTTCACACACACAGTTGCCAAGGAAGCTGATGATATTGCATGTAAATATTAAGGTAAAACATTTAACATGATATAGAGTAATAAAATACTTCATATACACATAAGGACTGAGTTTTGATTGCTCTACTGATTATTTTGTTTGAATATCATACTTTTGTGCATATAAATTCTTATCTCTAACACTGCTTTAAAAACCCCTCTCGCTTCCCCTCCCATTTTACAGAGAGAAATGACTCTTAAAATTAAAACCCAGCCTCTTAAATTGGACAGAGGACAGTTCTATAATTTATTCTCTGTACTTCTAAAGAAGATTAGGTGCTTTTGGAAAGCACTTCATTAACAAGTTCCCGAAGAATAAAGATCATAGTGATTTAAACGTCAAAAGAATCTTAAATACACTGGAAAGATATATTTCAAAATATCAACTAAATTATTGAGAGCTGTACTAATGTTAGGTCATCTAGCAGCCCTGTTTGGTGAATGGTTTATTTTTAAAATGACTTTACAACGTACATCTGTGATCTCAAAACACAGGATATGTTATAAATTATGCATGACATATAATGCTATGGTCCTGGGCGGGGAGGAAAAGGAAGGGAGAATTCTTCTAGTCTCAATTGTTAAAGCAGTTTACTTCAAGATGGCTAAAAATAATACATCTTTTATTATATAAATCTGATATGAAGGTGTCATATAAAAAAATTCACCCAGCTAGGGACTTTTTAAAATTACACTTTGCCACACATGTTTAAGCCAGTTGCTGACTTTATCAAGTGGCAATATACAGCTTATAATGCACTAGAGAGAAGAAATAGCCAGTTTTAATAATTAAAAGAAACAGACCTCACTCACCTCATGTCAAATTAAAAGAGAGGGTTCCATCAGGAGAAAACCACAGCTTTCTTATTTCCTCAATGAAGTGCTGTGTAATTTGGTTGTCAGAGTGTGGTCAAACTGTACGGGTATTGCTATTTCACTGCCAATGGCAATTTTCCCATTGAGGGCACCCATGAAACTGCCTTGCACTGAAAATATATTAAATAAAATTCAGTTACAATAAAATAATTTGACTGCAGGTTAATTGCACTGACAGTAGTTAATTTAACAGCCCTCTACTTTTAATTATCCATCCCCGTTCACTCTAGTACCAAGTAGCTGGACTACAAGAAGGACACCTACAGCTTTGAGAACCAGGATTAGTTTTTAAATGCCATAACAAGAGCTCCATAACGGGAGATTTATGGGTAGCTCAGCTTGGGAGCTAAAAACTTGTCTCCATGGACTGCTCCTAGTTAAGAGTCGAATCCTGACCCAGATTCAAACAGCAGAATGGGTTGCAGCAGTCACACAGGGCTGCATAGACCAGCCAGCACGAACACTAACCAGCCCTGAAGATGGTCACAGGCAGACCTGTTCCCTCACAGATAAGCAGCAGGCACAGTGATGTGCTGACTAGGGTTTTTGGAAATATGCATGTAAATGAATATTTTCCCCTACTTTCACACACTTAGTAGCTACATGTATCCCACTTGGTCCAGCTGATCTGTCTCCAGAAAAAGGATTTCAGCAGCCCTATAGCTGCAATAATCCATGCAGACATCCAGGGAAGTAGAGAACCAAGACATCAAGTGGGGTGTTCAGAGTCTCTTGAGTATGTAAGCAATCTGTAGGCCCACTCCCCACACATGTCTAATTCAGATACATTTTAGTCCCATATTTCTATTACATTCGAGCAGTCCTCTGAGTATTAACTGCACATACACCAAGCAAGAATATTGATAATAAGTGTTATTGGTTTTCCAATGATGCCTTACATGATACCCATTAGAGACAGAGTATAACCTAAGACTGTGTCTAGACTGGCCAGTTTTTCCGGAAAATCAGCCACTTTTCCGGAAAAACTTGCCAGCTGTCTTCACTGGCCTCTTGAATTTCCGCAAAAGCACTGACTTCTTATTGTAAGAAATCAGTGCTTCTTGCGGAAATACTATTCTGTTCCCGTTCGGGCAAAAGTCCCTTTTGCGCAAACCTTTGCGCAAAAGGGCCAGTGTAGACAGCTCAGATTTGTTTTCCGCAAATAAGCCCCGATCACGAAAATGGCAATTGGGGCTTTTTTGCGGCAAAGCTCGTCTAGATTGGCATGGACACTTTTCCGCAAAAAGTGCTTTTGCGGAAAAGCTTCCGTGCCAATCTAGATGCTCTGCTCCGAAAATGCTTTTAACGGAAAACTTTTCCGTTAAAAGCATTTCCGGAAAATCATGCCAATCTAGACACAGCCTAAGTGAATCAGAGTACACTGAATTGATCAGGCCAACTGAAACTCACTACTTCATATAAATGAACCCTTTGTCCTCTAGGCCTGGGATGCTTTTAGGGTCACAAAGGAAAGGAAGCATTATACACATGTTGTAGCTAGGAAACTGAAGCCAAGAGAAATTAAGGGACTGTAGCCTTTTTGTATGCAAATCCAGTGCCTGCACTTGCTCAATGTATAATTAGCTCAGTGTCTCACTTAATTTCAGCATTGACTGTTACATATGTTATGAGACTAGCATACCAAGTGCAGTATCATTATATATGCATGTGCATGTGTATATAGTTTATATCAAAATTGTTATCTCCTGGCATATAAGAATATTATTTGTTGTATAGTTTGTTGTACGTACAGTAAAGTTTTTATTACAACTGCTTGGGAATTTTCCTCCTAAATGATTTTTCAATAGAAAATGCAGTTTCCACAAAAACACCATCTTCTGATTTTTCCACAAGGAAATTTCAAACCAAAGTTTTAATTCAGGTCATCTTAGCCCAAATTTGAATATTACAGTATGTTATGAGTAATTACAACATTAAACCACATCTCCCTATTGTACTTTATTGCCTCATGGGAGTACCGTAATATTGGGGTTGTCTGATATGTTCATTCTCTTCTACTAGCTGAGATCCCTGACTGGTCCTCATCTGCAATCATGCAATACAACGATTGCATACTGAGGTTATGCCTACACTATGGGGCTTTATCAGAAAAAGGTACACAAATTGCACACCGCAATTTGCGTACCTTTTTCCGATAGTTTTTTCAGAAGATGCTTTTCCAAAATTTGGCCCGTCTACACTGGGCCAAATTTCAGAAAAAAACCCTTCTTTGGAAGAGCCCTTCTTCCTCGTGAGAGGAGGAAGACAGGACTTCCGAAAGAGCGCATCTGTTCTTCCGTAAAAATAAGCGGAAGAGCAGATGCATTCCCTGGACGTGGTGGAATATTTCCGGGATACTGGAATTCTTAGAATTCTTAATGTGCACAGAAAGCAATTGTGTATTTCAGCTGAGTGAAAAAAAATAATATTAATTTCAACAATTGTCAAAATTATAATTGATTTTGCATGGGTGATTTGCCTAAAAGTGGTGTAGCATTTAATCAGTCCATGCCTTATAACTCTGTTGGGTGAGAGGCTCCCTTCACATATCATATAAGTGATAGTTTAGTCTCCATTCCTCCAAAGTATCTAAAAGATCCTTAATTATTTTTATTGATAAACCTTAGCTTATTATCTGTTCCTTAGACACACTGGGCATCTTTATATGTAAAGCTGGGAAACAGGCTCCCAAATTCACCCCCAAATTAAAGATTTGTAAAAAAAAAAAAAATTCATCCCATATCAGGATGAAAATCTAAAACTTTAATTTTTTGTAGACCTAGAAGTGTTTGTTTCCTTTTCAGAAACACTAGAATATTCCCTGGCATGGGAAGATTTTGGGTGTTTCTGAAATGAGATCCTCACAGCCTCCCAAAGTAAATCTTTACTCCCCAATCTATGAGCCCCTATGTAACCCCTCCTAGGAGCCCCTCGACTGTCCCTTCTCTAGAGCTTCTGCTGTCTGCACCCCCAGTTCCAAATCATTTTGCCTCCCTATTTCTAAGTCTTGGGTCAATCCTGCTTTCAGACACCAGGAAGCAGGTACATCAGCTGCCACATTGGCACATGGGGGCCACAAAACAAATCAGGTTTGGTTCCTTGGCTGCTCCAGATGAGCAGCAGGGCCAAAATTGAGTGAATTATGTTGCAATATAGCACATGGGTTGTTGCAGTGCTGTTCAATTTTGGCTCCATTGCCCCCCATCATGACTCCATCTCCTCCCCTTCCTATACACCTTCCTAATGCCACTCCCCCTATTATAACACCGGGACCAAGGAGGCAAACCTGAAGCAGCAGGCACCACTGCTATCTACTAGGCTATGTTGTCTCCAGGTAATTTTCTGTTTAAATGAATTTGAAGTGATAACACTGTAGCAATAACAAAACATAAGAATGTAAGAAGGTCCATAATGTGTCAGACCAAAGGTCTGTGTAGCCCAGTTTCCTGTCTTCCAACTGTGGCCAATGCCAGGTGCCCAAGAAGGAATGAACAGAACAGGTAATCATCGAGCGATCCACCCCCTGATGCCCATTCCCTATTTCTGGCAAACAGAAGCTAGGGACACCATTCCTACCTATTCTGGTTAATAGCTGCCCACTGCTCACTATTCTCCATGATTTTATCTAGCTCTTTTTTTAACCCCCATTGTAGACTTGGCCTTCATAACAACCTTAGGTCCAATCCTATAAAAGTACTAGGGCCTTAAATACTAGACGGTGTGTAATAATGTCCTTTGAAAGTTTATGTAACAAGTTCAAAAAACTTAATGAGAACTATTAATATTTGACTAATTTCCACAGAAACTTCTTTCCTGAAGATTGCAGCAAATATGTAATGAACATAAAATTGAATTTTGCTCAGATCCATATAACAATTCTCAGATCTCTCTGTATTTTAGCATTATGGTAAATGGGGCCTTGATTTCTAACTTGCACACAACCAGCTGAATGAAGTAACTGCAGAACAAATGCACATTTTCATAACATGAAACAACCAACACATTTTCAAAGCTCATTACATTCCTTTATGGCTGCAGTATTTCAGGGAGAGCACAAGTGGGACCTTTCTTTTATTAAAAAAATAAACAAAATCCAATGTGAAGCCACTTCTGTTAGATTTTAATGATATTTTGATGGGTTTCCAGAAATAAAGTTATTCTGTAATCATGTATCATGAAACAATAAAATTAAACTCTCACCCAAGGACCAACCAAACCACGGATGATTTTATTGTACAAGAAATTAATTTTGGGAACATTTATTTTCAGATTCCCTCTTCAAGCCATTAAGTGTTAGTTTCTCTTTCCTTTTAAAATTAACTTAATTTTCCTGTATGAGTTCCCCTTAGATAGTTTACAGGCTTCGGCAGGGATAGAATTCTCAAGGCTTACATGTGAAATGCTTGAAGTGTTTCTTAGGTGCATTTGTCCTATCGGTCTTTGTATGGTCTACAGTTCATTTTACGTTTATGTTTTATGTTCATTTGCTGATGTATAGGAGATGAGTGACTCCTGTTTCTACTCTTTTGTATCTGATCCTGTTTAAACTGTCAACGTCAAAGCTCACTTTGATTACAACGGTTGTAGAACTGAAACTCTCCACCTTCTGAATGTTCAGCAATTTAAAAGCTAAGAGTCCCTGTCTCTTGAGATGGGGTATACTACAGAGGTGGGCCTTGAGAGCATGCTGAACAGCTGGGGCTGCGATTCTGAAGAAGAAACCACTCCTAACCTATGCTTATAGATCGATTTCTGGACCACTGAGCGTAAGGGTCAAGTATTCAAAACACAGGGGCCTAGTTGTCTGACCTTCACATTTTCAAGATCTGGGTGTTGCATCCAAAGCAGATAGGGCTATCTATCCAACCTCCAGTTTCTCAGCAGCTTCCAGATCCATTCCTGGCTGGGAGGGCGGGGGAGGGGGGGAGGGGGAAGAGGGGAGGGAGAGAGATACTCTATACAGAAAAGCAGTACAAGATGGGAAAACTTCTTCATTAAGGTTAATGCTTGAAATTTGGAAGTATGGAAAATATATATCTTGGAGTGAGGTCAACAATGTTGACAGTTTAATTTTTGAGACAATACAAGAAAATTCACTCTGGCTTGTACCTTCATTGCTCCAGAATAGACAGCCTCAGAAGATGACTTTGAAAAGTGCCCCTGTTACCTCATTTTCCTGAGTCCAAGGCTGCACCCCAATTGTTTCTTGGTTGCCAGAATCACTGGCCTTTTTTTCTCTTTCAAAATACAAAACATGTCTCTTCAAAATAATGTATATCCTGTTAATAGTGCCAAGGAGGTTAATTAGTTCATTTCAGTCACAAATTTGCTAAAAAGCATTTACTTCTTTTTACTTAAGAATAGTGTTATTGTTAATCTGGTTAAAGAGCTGGAAGACAAAATAAAGTGTTCAATTAACATATTGCCTTTGGCATGGAATTAGGGTTGCCAGGTGTCTGATATTCAAATGGAGAGTCTGTTTTTTGCGCCCTTTGCCCAGTAAAAAAATACAGAAAATACTGGACATGTGCAATGTCCGGTATTTTCTGCTTTTCCGGTTGGGTGCCCAATGGAAGCCTGGCGGGAGTGAGGGCGGCGGAAGTGGCTGGGGAGGCAGGGCTGTGATCGGTGCTGGGAGTCCTCAGCTCAGCTGGTTGCGTGCAGGAAGCCTGGCGAGGGTGGGGGGGTGGCTGGGGAGGCGGGACTCCCCAGCTAGTAGGAGCGGGAAATTAATTTCCTCCTCTGCTGCCCCATCCTTTTTGGAAAGTGTAAATTACTTCACCCTTTTTCATCAGACAGTCTGCCCTATGTTCAGAGCCCAGCCAGACATTCTGGCCTGGAAGCAGGGGCAGAGTACGGCTCATTCCACTTTCTGTTCACAGATTTTCAGGCATATAATCCACTTCTTGTCATGGCCAGAATATGGGCCAGGCTTGAATCCCCCTTTATTCCCCTCCACAGCTGAATAAAGGCTCTGAGAGGCTAGCTCACCCTGGCAAGAGGGTTGCCAGGTGGGAGCCCTCAGCTGGTTGTGTGCTGGAAGATTTATGTAGTCAAAATATATGATGTAGACTGTTGATTGTTTATAATAAAGTCCCCATTCAGTGTTAAGCATAGTTGTGGTGGGATTTTTTTGTTTGTTTTGCTTGACAAATTTTAGCATGTGTGTTCGGTATTTTTTGGGAAACCATCTGGCAACCCTACATGGAATCCATAATACATAACTATTTTGGATTTGGGGATGATTTATATCTTCATGTCAGAGACACTGCTATGGTCCCATAGTACACCAACATTTTAATAGCTGACTTAGAACAATGCTTCCGCATCTCCCATCCCCACATGCCCATCCTCTACTTGTACTACACTGGTGACATATTCATCATCTGGACCCATGGGAAGGAGGCCCTTGAAGAATTCCACTGGGATTTCAACAATTTCCACCCCACCATCAATCTTACCACAGACCAGTCCACACAGAAGATCCACTTCCTGGACACTATAGTAAAAATAAGCGATGGTCACATAAATACCACTATATACCAGAAATCCACTGACCGGTTTACTTACTTACACACCTCAAAACCAAACTGTAGCAAAAAACTGCTGTGCTGGAATTCATATGCCAATTTGACACAAATCTTCTAAAAGAAGATTTAAATAGACACATGGGCTACATCTACACTGCAGGCTTTTTGCACAAGAACAATCGTTCTTGCACAAAAACTTGCAGAGCATCTACACTGCATGTGCATTGTTGCACAAGTAAATTTACAGTAAAGCGTTGGGAAAGCGGACTTCTTCCAGAAGAGTTATTCCTCTCCCAATGAGGAATAAGCCCTCTTGCACAAGAAGAAGGCAGTGTAGACAGGCAAGATGAATTTCTTGCACAAGAGACCCCTCTGGCTAAAATGGCCATCAAAGCTTTCTTGCGCAAGAGAGTGTCCACACTGCCATGGACGCTCTTGCGCAAAAGCACATGGCAGTGTGGACGCTCTCTTGTGGAAGATCTTTTGCACAAGAATTCTTCTGCAAAACAGTTCTTGCGCAAGAAGCCTGCAGCGTAGATGTAGCCATGGAGTAATTCTCACATTACAATAGGTAATTTCCCATTCAGGTACTCTTAACTTCTTCTCGCTGTTGGGACATGAACAGCAACTGCTCTGATTTAATTAGCAGTGATGTCACACTCCCATCTCTATCTGTCCCTTTTTTTCTTTTCTCTTCAGCATTTGAGGAAGTGAGTTGCTGCTCATGAAAGTCCTAATACCCTTAGAAATGTGTTTGTCTTTAAAAGGCCACCAGACTCCTTATTGCTTTTTGCTGAAACAGGCTTACATGGCTACCCATCTGAAACCTATTACTACTTCACAGTAAATCTGTGGAGCTCTTTGAAGGCCAAAACTATAAGAGGGCTCAAAAGACTAGGTAAGTCCCTCAAGGGGTATTAGCCAGGGTGGGCAAGGACCCAACATTATATTTTGTATGTTGCTCACCTCTGTTTGCCAGAAGCTGGGAATGAGTGACAGGGGATGGATCACTTGATGATTACCTGTCATTCCTTTTACAGCACATGGGTGCTATTGGAAGGCAGGAAACTGGGCTAGATAGATCTTTGATCTGACCCAATTTGGCCGTTCTTATGTTCTAAGTGGGTCTATTATTTTTTTAATTTTCTTTCTTTTCTTTTATATAGGAATTGGATACAGAGATCCTGTCATCTAATTACAAGATAATCTGCCAAAAACCGAGAGTTTTCATGTGCCTAAGTAGTCCCTGGAATCATGGTTAAAGTTGCCTCCCCCCAAAAAATCTGAAATTGCATCCTTGCTTCTGAAGACCTAACTACAATCATGACAAAGCACTACAACATCTCAGGCATTGCCCAGAGTGCATCTCAGAAAGGCTGTGAGACACTCTGGGATGGAATCCAGGCCAGTGAGAGTGGTACTACCAAATGATTCTGCTGCTTGTGGTTCCTTACCAGAATGTACACATTGCCTGAAACCAGTATGCACTTTTGTTCAGTATGGCCGCACAGCTCTGATTCAATCACATTGAACCCAACAGCCTGCCAGCAGTTTTGCCTTTACCAAACTTGGTTAATGTTAGCAAGAGACCCCAATTCTTCCTCTGTCCCCAGCCCCCTGTGGTCTGATATGTCCAGCCCCTTCCTGAAACATATAGAGGAACAACACAATCCATTTGCTCCTTTAAAGAGACAAAATACATAGGTTTGCTACGTTAACTGGAGCTGACATCCACTTTAGTAAAAACACAGGACTGTTGGTTTAATTTAGGAGTACAACAAGTTTATTAACAAAAAAGATAAGATCTCCAGTGAATTTAAGGTTAAGAGATAAAGTTTGAAAGCGTAACAAGCATATAAAAGTGAAAATACAGCTTCTTGTCTAAAACTTAATCTAGCGAGATCTAGACTTTGTTTAACATGGTTTCTCTTATCAATCATTCTTCCCAGACATGACTGACTTTTCTTCAGTCAGGAAGTTTCACAAATGTAAAAGGTCCTGACTTCCTCCATTTTAATATGTGAAAGGCCTTAGGCTAAGCAAGTCTACGTGCCCTCCCCCCACCCCACTGTTGGTTGATGGACCCATGTTTCTCAGCTTGTGAGGGCTCTGTTCTCTTGTGTCTGTCTACCATAAAATGGTTTTGGTCCTTGCATGTATCTCCCAAAGTACATTGACCTTGCTTCAAGAGGCAGAAGCCCTCATGTGTTCCCTACTTGCTGTGCCCACCAGGAAACTGACCTCATGTTGTTCTTCCTTTCCTGTGAGCTTCCCATTTCCCTGGATGTATGTAGGGATCCATTGTGTTGATTCTACCATGTTTAATTTACACAAGAGACAGATAAATAGCTGACGGCCTTCAGTCTCAGCAGAAACTGTTTCTTCCTTTTTTCAGCCATGTACTTTAAAATGGAATATAAACTAGTATTCATAATTCCCCTTATAGTGTTAATGTAGGCATTTCAAACTGCTATTAATCACCAATGTGTTACAGACACTCATAAAAGACGCCCACCCCGCTGTCTTTAAAGCTCAGATTAAATTTCTCTTCCCTTCTACACTGCCTCATCCCCACTGCTTGTTCCCTGGATGGCTTTGTTTATCTGATATATAAATACATTCTCATTGTCTTTCAAAGTAGCTTGGAAGTAACTGTCCCATGGAGAAATCACATTCCTTCGTTTATGGGGAAGGTTGACTGTTTGATTGGCAAACACATATTCAGATTTATAATTTCAGTTGATGTACATAATTTTCATCAGTTGCTCACACCCACTATGATATGAATAGCCAGTGAGTTATTATCTTTCCAATGACATATTGATGCCTTTTAACGTAATGATACCTTTTAGATACAGATTGCAATACCAGTGAGCTGGGGTACACTGGGCTAGTCAAGCCAGCTGACATTCACTGTTAGGGTATGTCTACGCTGCATTCCTCTGTTGAGAGAGGAATGCAAATGCAGCTGAGCGAAATTGCAAATGAAGCACGAATTTATAAATCTCCTGCTTCATTTGCATAATGGCATCCATGCACTTTTTAAAAATACCCTATTTCGAAAAAAAACCCGCTGTCTAGACGGGGTTATTTTGAAAAAAAAACCAAAACCCTTCTTTCAAAACAAACCTTACTAGTTAAAAAATTAGGTTTAAGGGTTATTTTGAAAGAAGGTTTTTTTCTCAAAATAACCACATTTAAACAGCGTTTTTAATCTCGAAATAGGGTATTTCGAAAAAGCGGCTGGATGCCATTATGCAAATGAAGTGTGGGAAATTGAAATCCCCACTTCATTTGCAATTTCACTCAGCTGCATTTGCATTCCTCTCTCGAAGGAGGAATACAATGTAGACATACCCTATGTGACTAAGATGGGCCCTTGGTACCTTTTCAGTTTTAGGCCTATTAGAAGTAGTGGTGCACAGAAACAATTATAAAACAAAAAGTTTTATAAACCTAGGCTACTTATACCAATGGATTGGTACAACCATTATAAAATAGCAACTGCATTACTGAATGGTAATCAGTGAGAGGGATTGAATTTTCTTTCTGGGTAAATCACAGTCTTGCTCCTTTAACCCCTCTGCTTACAGCTGTTGTCTGGGTCTTTGAAGCAAGCTCTCAAGTTGACTGAGTTGAGCATCACTCAGAATTCTTTTCAGAAAATCCAACAACAAAAAAGAGTACAGAATAAATGAATCTGCCAAGTATGGGCAATTTGCCGTCAAAAAGATTAAAGGAATTAGTCAATCTTAAACTTTGACAATACAGTCTCTCTCTTCTGTGCTATCTATTACCATGCATTTCACATGGTGTCCCATGAGGTCACAAAGCTGCTCAATGTAGCTTGTGAAAAAATGTTGCAAAGACAAATGACAAATGTGTCTTTTGTTTCAAGAGTGGCTCCTAACCCAAGGGCTCCATAATCAAGCTCCCCTTGGTTGTGTGGATGTAATTAATTTCTCCTTTGGGCTTCTTGGTTAGAAAAATGTTCAGCTAAAGATATTTTGGTTTCAAGACTGGTTTCCTGGGTTTGGTCATTGTACAAGTTTGATTGACAGAGCTTTAAACAGAAGACAGAGGAAGAAAGCTGTTGCATCCTTTAATTCTCAGTTGTTTTACCAACATCAATTATGTATTGATTTATTGGAGAAATTTCAGTTATTTCTTTCATTTCATTCTCAAAAACTCCTGAGACTTCCTCATAATTTACCAAGCAAAAACATTTTTTATTTTATGATTATCAGTCTTATTCATCTGTTAAACATGTAGTACAGAGGTGTACAGACAAGACATCTGGAGCTAATATTCAAAAAATATACTAGAGGAGAAAGAATATAAAGCATAATTTAGGAGAGATTTTCACACTATTTTCAAGCGTACATGTTTTTGCTCATCTTTTGATGTTCAATTACTTTTGATGTTCGTCCCGCTGCGATGAGACCTTGCATCTCAGCAGTTGAAGATTTGGGTGGGACACATACACACACACTGCCCTGACCATTGGCTGACAAGGGGGCAGGGTTCATATCTGACTACAAGCACCTGCAGAATAATTTAGTAATAATATTAATATTTACACTATATTTTTAATCTCCAAAGCAGTTAACAAATATTAATTAATTTTCACTCTAACCCTGTAGCAGAGGCTATTTTAAAGATAAGAAATCTGACTCATAGCTCAATGCCAAAATTTTCAAAGTTGGATGCCTAACATTAGGCACTTAAATTCATATTTTGAGCACTCAAAGTATGTCTACACAGAGATAAAAAAACCAATATTTTATCCCTGTCTAGACATACCTTCAGCAGCTATGTCTACATTCAGAGAAGGAGGAAGGAATAGGAAGGGAATAGGAAAGGTATTTTTTCAACTTGGTTACCTTAACATGACTGAACTTCCTTTCACCCTTAATACTCATGCAGAGAAAATTTAACATCTTTGAAGCCATAAGACCTGGCAGTATTGTAGGGTAGCATTCTACTTATGGTACAACATATCCAGCACACATGACTGAAGAAGTGTTATGCTATCTATATATTTATTAAGGAAGGTTCCAACCACGTTAAAATATTTATTGTAAAGAAGAATCTTTTTAGATCAGGCCAGCTAGTATCCCAAAGCCTCACAGCAAAACACTATCAGAGCCAGGATTATAAATAAGGGTGGCACCTGGATTCTATTTTCAGACCATTATGATAAGAATAGATATCTGAATAAAAGATGAATCAAAAAATGCCTTCACACTAGACCCCAACATGGATATTTCATAATATTTTTGTGGTCTGATGCGTATTCCTATTTACAATTTGCATGGATATTTTCAATGAGCTATTTTAAGAAGCTGTTGAAAATAAGAGTTGGGCTCCTAAATCACTTATGCGCTTTTGAAAACATTGTCCTATATACAAACTGGCCATTTGTTTGCATGGTTAGATGCAAAGCAAAAGACTCATACGTCTTCCCAAGATTTTCCCCACCATAAGGCCCAATATTTCAAAGAACTGAATGTCTTTGGCTCCCATTGTCTCCAGTGGGAATTGAAGGGGACCCTGGACCACAATGCATTAGGTCACCGTATGAGAGTGCACAATTAGGCATTACTACTCAACTTGAAACCGGAATAATCTAATAAGTAATTTAATCTATTACAACAAACTGCTGGGAATTTACCATTTCATAGTTCTCATAATTGGTAATCAAAAGAACTAAAAAGTAGACCATTGTTGTTGGGAAGCAGTTTAGCACATAGGACCTAAATTGTATGGAGCATCTTAAAACATAACAGGTAAAATTACTGACAATTTTTTTAATGATTTACAAGCCTGGTGCTAAACACTGAGCCAAAAGTCCCCTGAAAACTCATTTGTGGAAAGGGTAAGTACATACTGACATTAAGGTCACATTCTCCATAATTTTGCTACTCAAATAAAAGGTTAATGAATAATTTAGGATGGTACAAGTGTTACGATTTATGATTTTCAAAGATTAAAAAATTACTGAATTGTCAAAATAAGGATTATATTTTGTTAGATTTATGTCAATAGTTTATGATTATAGTGAATGAGTTTAGCTGGGCCAGGGTAGTACTTCAGCCTAACCTTTGCTTGACATGAGTGTTGTCTTTCTTTCACATAGACTCAATGAGATCATGCTTTATCTGACAGGATAAAGATGGTGTTTTGTTCATGGAGTGGATTGTTTTGGAAGACAAACGAAAGTATGTATAATATATTAGACTAAACATAACACTAAAAAAATCTCCATAATGAGGAAAACAGGTATAAGGAGATGAAGACAATGACATGAAAATCATGTAGCCAACAAAATTTATAAAAATTGAATCTTTTGCATATATATTGTATGGATTATGTAAGAGACACTGCTTAACATTGATCAGAAGAAAGTTAATGAATATGTAGAATCATAGAATTCAGGAACTGGAGTGGACCTCGAGAGGTCATCGAGTCCAGTCCCCTGCCCTCACAGCAGGACCAAGCACTGTCTAGATCATCTCTGACAAGTGTCTGTCTAACCTGCTCTTAAATACCTCCAGTGATGGAGATTCCACAACCCTCCTAGACAATTAATTCCAGTGTTTAACCACCCTGACCATTAGGAACTTTTTCCTAATGTCCAACCTAAACCTCCCTTTCTGCAATTAAAACCCATTGCTTCTTCATCATCAGAGCCCAAGGAGAACAATTTTTCTCCCTCATCTGTCATACACTCATTTTGATACTTGAAAACTGCGATCATGTCCCCTCTTAGTCTTCTCTTTTCTAAACTAAACAAGCCCAATTCTTTCTGTCTTCCCTCATAGCTCATGTTCTTTAGACCTTTAATCATTTTTTGTTGCTGTTTTCTGGACTGTCTCCAATTTCTCTCCTGAAATGTGGTGCACAGAACTGGACACAATACTCCAATTGAGGCCTAATCAGCACAGAGTTGAGTGGAAGAATGACTTCTCATGTCTTGCTCACAACACTCCTGTTAATGCATCCCAGAATCATCTTTTCTTTTTTTTTGCAACAGCATCACATTGTTGACTCATGTTTAACTTGTCGTCCACTATGATCCCTAAATCCTTTTCAGCAGTACTCCTTCCTAGACAATCACTTCCATTCTACGTATGAAACTGATTGTTTCTTCCTAAGTGGAGTACTTTGCATTGTCCTTATTAAACTTCATCCTGTTTACTTCAGACCATTTCTCTGGTTTGTCCAGATCATTTTGAATTTTGACCCTATCTTCCAAAGCACTGTATGCAGAAAGGTATAAGAACCACGTGCCCTATGGTCCAAATCAGAGAATACTAGTTAGAGAATAAGAGACCAAAGACTGAGACAACCAGAATGAAGGGCTGGAGAACATTCCGGTGCTCCAGAATATGGTAACTAGGGGCCTTACCTGCTCCATATTATTCATTTATTCTATAAATATATGACCAGAAGTTAAAAGTGACAGTGATTTTCTAACCATTTATAAGATAAAGTTAAACAATGATTAAGCCTAAATTGGGGGAGGAGGGGGCGACTCATGTCTCACTTTCCTACCTTATAATTGCCATAACAGTCACCAGAGTGATCCAGGGGATGATCATGGTAAAATGGAGATGCTACAAATAGGTCTCTACTGGTCACAGTACTGACAGTCCAGAAGACTTTTTCAGGATTCCAGTAAAGTTATTTTTGCCACACAGTAGCTAATATATTTCACCTGAATTATAACAGTAGAATATATTACTAAAGGCTTGATCCTGTAGGGGGCTAAAAATCCTACACACCCACTGACTGTGATAGAGGATGCTCATCACAGCCTAGAATCATGCCATAAAAATGAGTAAGAATCTATGCCTCCCACAAATAACTTGTGGTAAAAAGGTGGGATAATAGATTTGTAACTTGAGATTTCTTGGTGTTTCAGTAGATTGATGTGGGAGTTTCAAACTGAATAAATGAATTTTGATCCCGCCATTATGCATCACTTATATGAGCAAACTCTAACAAATGCAGCAGTAGATATGCCAAGGGTAGATTCTTCCAACAACTTCTTGAAAGGAGTTCTCAGGTTAAGGTTAACAAGAGGTATGGGAAGGAACTGTTTGATTTGAAACAATTCTAAATCACTCCATATCTAACCTTGCTTTTGAAAATCCTTAATACTGTGTGAGCTCCTTGAGTCAAAATCATGGCATTGTAAGCACTAAAGAATAAACACAGGTGAATTATGAATAACTTCCACTGTATAGAAAAAAACCTGTTTGTCACTGCGATGGATAGGAGCAGTGCTGGCCAGCATCCAGTGACTAAAGCGTTAAACTCTGGTATCTAGCAAGAACATTGTCAGGGGACCAGGAAAACCAATGGGGACGCAGTTCTGAAATTTGAATTGTATAAGATACCTTGCGTGCTTTCTTTGTGTGAGGAAACAAAGCCAGGATTTGAGAGACACCGAATGATTTAAACCCAGACAGGACTACCATGCCTCCAGGGAATTCAGGGTGTGGAAGTGGACTGAACTAGGAAGGGATCATGAGTAAATAAAGGGAAGAGGTGTATCTAGTCGTGATCAAGGTATTTTTCTTTATTTTTGTGGTTTGGTTTGAACTTCTCTGTGTGAATCCAGGCCTCCCGTCCCCCATTCACTATCTAATAGTTGTTCCCAGAGATTTTCTCTGGCTACGTCTACATTGGCAAGATTTTGCGCAAATACTTTTAACGCAAGAGTTTTTGCGTTAAAGTATTTGCGCAAGAGAGCATCTACACTGGCATGTGCTTTGCGCAAGAGATGTGCTTTTGCGCAAAAGCATTCGTGCCAGTGTAGATGCTCTCTTGTGCAAGAAAGCTCTGATGACCATTTTAGCCATCGGGCTTTCTTGCACAAGAAATTCATATTGCCTGTCTACACTGGCCTCTTCCGCAAGAACAGTTGTGCAAGATGGTTTATTCCTAAGCGGGAGCATCATAGTTCTTGCACAAGAAGCACTGATTTCACACATTAGAACGTCAGTGTTCTTGCGCAAGAACTCCCTGCCAATGTGGACAGGCAGCATGTTTTTGCGCAAAAGCATGCCAATGTAGACATAGCCCCACTGTTTTAATTTGTTTTAATTAGTTGTTCTGTAACATCTAACAATCAAGTATGCTTTATCAAGTATATCTTCTGTTTTGTTAATAAAAATCACTTTTTTAAGGTCATGATTTGATTCTTGTGCCCTGGAAAGGAACATGGGGTGTGTGTGTGTGTGTGTGTGTGTGTGTGTGTGTGTGTGTGTGTGCGCGCGCGTCTGCATGCCTTCCTAAGATGAGCAGTCAGCTACCAGAGATGGAAGTTTGTTTTCTCTTTGTTTTTCAAGCTTTCTCATGGTAAAGGAGCTTGGGGGTACCTCTCTGGAAGAAGTCCAATTGCTTCTTCCTGGGGCTATGTCTAGACTGCAGTCTTTTTTCAGAAGAGATCTTCCGAAAAAACTTCTTCTGAAAGAGCGTGTCCACACACAAAAAAGCATCAAAAAAGCAATCTGCTTTTTTGAAAGAGTGTCCAGACTGACTGCATGCTCTCTCGCATAAAAGACCACCCAGAACCACTTCCGCCAGGATTTTAGGTCACCAGTTGTTTCCGAGTGCTGGTGCTGGAGCCTTGCAGAGATGTGCACTTAAAGGGACCCTCTGGACAGCTTTTTCTCTGCTTCTGCTGCATGCTTGCCTACCTCTTCAAGAGACAGCCTGCTGTGGTTGCCCTGCTCTTTTGGACAGTTCACTGCCCACAGCTCACAGACATTTTTGTCAGGTGGTTGGGCAGAGCACACGATGCCAACATGTTTTGGAACTCTAGCCTGTATGGAAAGCTTGAGGTGGGCACATTCTTCCCCCACCATGAAGTAGCAGTTGGGAATGTGCAGATGCCATTGTACATCATGGGTGACACGGCTTACCCCCTCATGCCGTGGCTTATGAAGCCTTACACTGAACACCTGGACCCCAGCAGGGACCAATTTAATGTCCACCTGAACTGGGCCAGGATCCAGGTTGAGTGCGTCTTCGGCCACCTCAAGGTGTGGTTCAGGTGCCTACTGACCTGCCTGGACATGGGGAAGCACAACATCCCCGAGGTGGTCGCAGCATGTTGAGTCCTGCACAACATTGTGGAGGGAAAGGGGAAGGCCTTCTTCCCGGGTTGACAGGCAGATGTCGGCCATGAGGGGCAAGCCTTCAAGGAGCCATGGACAGCTGCCATTTGCCAGGCCATCGGTACAGGGTGCGCATCTGGGAGGCTCTAAGGGAGAGGTTCTCTTAAGGACCCCAGCCTCCCCAGGGCCTCCCCAACAGGGGCCTCTGGCTTGCTGCTCCATCCCTTTCCAAACACAGCCCCTCCCTTTACCCCTTCTCTGACCTCTCAGTAAAAACACGTTTGGTTTCTAACAAAATGAAGTCTGTATTTATCTTTCATTAAAAAAAGGTGGGCTGGGGGAGGGGAGCTCATGACCTGGAGGGTGTGGGGGGCTCAGAGTGGTGTGGGGGGTGGCTAGATGTGCCCCCTCAGATACAGGGACCTCGTTGGAGTTGGGGTTGAGTGGGTCCTGGGACCACAGAGGACGCGAGGCTGGAGCAGGGTCAGGGATGGCAGGAGGGCAGGCAGAGGGAGCATAGGCATCATGTGGGGAGGGAGCATGGGCATTGCTTGGGGAAGGAACAGAGGCATTGCATGGGGGCAGGGAGAGGGGGCATAGGCATAGCGGGGGGGCAGGAGAGAGGTAGGCAGGAGGAGTGACAGTAGGTGGGTGTGCCATTATTTCTCTCATGACAGCACACATGCTATCAAAGATAGGCGAGTGCAGCACATTTCATTAGGGTGTGCACCCAGGGAATTTTATTTTTTATTAGTGAACATTTATTGAATACTCAGTCATAAAGGACATGCTGCGAGCGAACACGGGCTTTCTATACATTTCTACATTCGGCGCTTAGTGCATAATACAACAATCCATACTCTAAAACTAAAAGAGCGTATCATGTGATTAAATTAAAACGCAAAGACACTTTTTTTTGAGACATTAAGGTGTGCCTGGGCACACCCGGCCCACCCCCTGCACACGCCTATGTTATCATACCACTTCATGAGCTGGTCCCAGGCATGGTTCTGCCACACAGTATACTCGTGTATCTTCTGCGCCAGGATCTGCTGCATGTCACACAGGACGCTGATATGCTGGCACATGAGGTCTTCCTGGACCTTGGTGTGCTTTTGCATCCCCCAGGCTGTGTCAGCTGTCACAGGTGGCATGGCTTGCCCCTCTGTCCTGGCTGGTCCAACTGTGGAGAACACAAAGAGGGAGAGACAGTCAGTCATCCATACACACACTGTCCCTGAGGCTATGCCCTCCTCTGTGAGCAGCGACCAACCATCCTCAGGCCAGAGGAGGGGAATGTCCTGGGAGCAAAGCCATGTGTGGACTTCACAGAAGGCCCTGCCTCACAGGGGCCCTGAGGTGCCCAGGGAACCATGCAGCCTACTTCTCCCTCCCCCCAGCCCACAGACAAGCAGGCAAGGGAAGTGTCCTGCCACAGTGGGATCCCATGGGTGACATGGTGGCAGCCTGGCCCTTCCTGAGGTCTGCATATACACAGTTGTGGCTCACAGCCCTGCCCATGGGAATGGGTGGTGCCTCTCACAAGCAGGCATGCCAAGTGCTGTGTGTAGCACTCCTCAGGGTGTCTGGGGTCATGCCTGCACCCTTGTGGCTATCCTGCTTCCAACCATGGCAGGTGCTGGGAGGGACCCCGCAGCCTGGGGCCGGATGTGTGTGAGGCCTCCTCTGAGTCTGGCACATGTCTGTGCTCAGGGGCTGCCTGCTGAGTCCATGTGCCGCACACTAATACTGCATGTGGTTCCACATGCACAGACTGCAGCACGGTAACCAGCCCAAGCAGCCCAAGCAACATTCACATCCCACCCCCTGTGCACCCGCCTCCCCACCCTGTGTGTGTGACAAACTGAGAGCACTCACCTGAAGATCCCTCCCCAGTGTCAGACGAGACCTGGGAGATGTCCTGGCTGACAGGTACCAGCTCCAGGGCCAGGGTGTTGGTATCCATCTCCTCCTCCTTTTCCTGCTGGTCCTAGTCCTCCTCATCCTCCGCCATGACCTCTGGCCAGGCAAATACATTCCCCACCCCCCAGGATATGGTGGAGCTCCTGGTAATAGGGGCAGGTGTGGGGTCTTGCTCCTGAGCACGAGCTGTGCTCTCTGACCCTGACGTATCCCTGGTGGAGCTCCTTTACCTAACTCCAGACCTGTTCCAAGATCTGGGGTGAGTGTCCACACTCCTCAAGAGACTCAGCCATGTGCTCAAAGATCTCGGTGTTGTGCTGCTCGGAACGGAGATCCTGCAATGTCTCCTTCTCGCCCCACAGCTTGAGGAAGGACAGGATGTCTCTTCCGGACCAGTAGGGTGCCCATCTCTTGGTTCCCCTGGGTGAGTCTTGGGACCCCTGGGGCTGCTCCATGCGAGGACCATGAGGGTCACAGGAAGTGTGTGGCTCCATCATGGGTGGCAAAGCCTGTGGCAGGAAGTGCCGCGTGATCAGGGTGCTGCTCTCAGGCTGGTTTCCTGCCACAAAGCTTGTCCAGGGTGCCTGCAGCTTTAAGAGTTGGCAGGAAACAGCAACTATAGAGTTGTGATTAGTATGGACAGAGTGTCCACCAGGGCATCTGTGTTATTTCTTGGAGGCCTCTTTTTCTGAAAGAAAACCATACTCTCTGTTCACACACGCCTTTTTCTGAAAGAGCTCTTTTGGAAAAAGGATTCTTCCTCATAGAAAGAGGAGTACCGATGCCAGAAAAACCCTTCTGTTCTTTTGATATGCTTTCAAAAGAATGTGATTGCAGTGTGGACATAACTCAGGTTTGGTTGGAAAAACGGCCGTTTGTCTGACAAAACTCTGTAATGTAGATATATCCTGGAGTCAAGAAGAAAGGGGTTTTCTTTTGTTCCACTTGGTGGTGGCAGTTACCCCCCCCCCCCCCCCCCCCCAAGTCAGTAAATCTGTGACTCTGGGGAGTTTTTGTAAGCAGAGCCTAGAGAGGCAAGGTATTTAAGGTCTTTCCGGGCCCCCACCTTCTGCACTCAGAGTGCCAGAGTGGGGAACAGTTTTGACTGTCACTAAAACAAGACTGTCTATAAAGCTTTGTAGTATCTGGGTCCATTTCTGTTTTGTTTTGATTCATAAGAATAGGAATTTTTTAGGCATATTATTGAGCACTTAGATGAAATTTGGTCTTAAATTTAATGTACTATGTGAGGGAGTTTGAATAAGATTTTCAGAGTCTCAGACCAAGAGAAATGTTTCCATGATGTATTTTGAGTAGAACTTCTTTAAATAAAACAAAAATATTTTTCTGTAGTGTATTCAATCCAAACATAACAGTACTGCATTAATATAAACAAATCTCTCATTAAAATTTAATAGAGATCAACTATACAAAAGTGACTTTAACTAATCTACTGTATTTTCATTGTCCCTTCTAAAGAAATTGAAATGGAAAAGAAAGTAAAACAGTACCCAGTACATTGTTTAAAAGGGTATGTCTACAGTAGCCCACTAGTTCGAACTAGGGAGGCTAACATAGGCATTCGAAGTTGCAAATGAAGCCCAGGATTTAAATATCCCGGGCTTTATTTGCATCTTCCCGTCCGGGCACCATTTTTAAATCCCCTTAGTCCGAACTAACTGCCCGCGGCTACACGGCTTAGTTCGGACTAAGGAAATTTTAAAATGGCACCTGGGCGGGAAGATGCAAATAAAGCCCAGGATATTTAAATCCCGGGCTTCATTTGCAACTTTGAATGCCTACATTAGCCTTCCTAGTTCGAACTAGGATGCTAGTGTAGACATACCCAAAGATATTTAATTGTATTAATTTAATGTGCTATCTGTAACATGGGGAGAAACATCATGCGGGGTTGGAGGGGGAGGAATGTTGAAATGTAATTTGGTTCAAACAGTGGTTCTCCCCTATTTGTTTCATTCTACAGACCACTTTGTAATATATATTCACTATATGAATAATTCTACCCACAGCCTCAAAAAGCCCATTTTTTGTTAAAGTCTCAATATCTTTCTTGCTGTAACCACCAGAAAGTACCATCATAAACTGAGAATCATTGAGATATGCTAAATTAACTTTTCTAAAATTGCTGTTTAATGTTTCATTATGCTGATAAAAAGTCAAGTGGTTGGTACATGTGTAGTTCCCTTACTAAAGGTGCCTCTGACTTTTTCTGGGAGGATCTTGTGTGCTGCAATCTAGCCCTAAAGACTACAACTCCCATGAGCCCTTGAGGAAACCGGGAAGAGAGAACTTGTCCGGGCATGTTGAAAGAGGGTCTCAGGAGTCTGGGGCTCTCCATTTTGGGAGAGGGGAGCCAGACTTTTGTGGAAGAGCCTAGAAGCAGTTGTGTTGTGGCTATAGTCTGGGACTGAAAGTTTGTAGTGCTTGAATGTAGCAGGCTGCTGATTGCCCTAGAGGGGAGAGACTCTGGCTGCATCTGTGGATGAAGAGGACTACTCAAGAACCAGCAAAGGAGGAGACTGTTAGTAAATGGGCTTTTTGGGAAAGTGCTGCCTGGAACAGATCTCAGAGATATAGACTAACTCTGGGTCCAAAGAGAGGCAAAGTGTCCAGACTAGTGAACCAGAGCTGCTGGTATTTGGTGGAGCCTGCTCCAGTGGCAGAGGGAGTTTGCAGCTGGCTGCACAGCTTGGACTAACACACACAGAACCTACACAGAACCTCTACTCCAACTGCAGATCTTCAAGCGTGCCTACACAAGCAAATTACTGGGACTCTGAGTCCAGAGGAGTGCACACTCTGGAGTGGGATATATGGTGGCAGTGCAAATGCCAGATAGATAAGTTCCTATTACTTCTGTGTACTTT
>CM057845.1:197817011-197833394 GCA_030068395.1 Apalone spinifera
CTGTGTACTTTGTTAATTGATTTTATTCACTGTTAATCTGTTAAACCCTGTTTTTTTAAGTTGTTAAGTAAAGGATGTTCATTCTAATGTAATCAATTAGATGTATATTATTTATAATTTGTAATTGTTGTTCTGGAGTTAGATCCAGATTATTGCTGGAATAATTTTACTCCTGGAGGCTCCCAAAGCACACCATTAAGTGTGTACAGGACCAACCAGGTGGAGGAACCTCCATTATATATTCTTTATGAGCCAGGGACTGCAGCAAGGGGGTGGATAGGGAATCCCCAACTAAACATCACCAGTGGGGTACTCAAGATCTCCTTTTATGTTAAAACCATCAGGCACCCAGGCACACCTGTGAGTGTGACCTGCTCCTGAGTAACTCCTCCCGAGGAAAAAAGGGAGTTACACATGTTTCTTACCTACTTCAAAGCTGTGAGGTTAATTGTGTATGCCAAGATTTCAAAAATAGGAGCTTAAAGTCCCATCTTCATCCATATTTAGGCATCTTCCCTAATTTTCAAGTAATGAGCCTTTTGAAAATCCTGGTCCCAATGTCTAGAAAGTGTTGAAGCCTATAGATATAATCTTCAGTAAGAGCTAAGTATGATTTGTATTTCATATTAATGTTTTACACTGGAAGAGAGGAAGGGAGGATGTAGAACCCCTGCCAGGATATGCAGACTATCACATTTTAACTGCATGTGGCATTTTTTTTTTGGTTTAGAGATTATTAACATGGTGATTTGTCAGCGGCATATTTTCATCTTGATGCATGAGGATTTAGCTACAGGTTTCTCAAGGAGCCAAGGTAAGATTACTATGAATTATAAAAGGATTATGGACAGAGCTATTACTGCAGTCAGAGGGCACCATTTTTGCCTGTGAGAAGAGCTGAGGAAGGCCACTTAAATTATATCAAAGTGCCACTTATATTACATTAGAGTGTGTCTTTCCTTAAAGCAGATTCAAATACCTGATGACTTTAATTATACTTGTAAAGCCCCTTTTCTTCCTGGATTTCTCAGGAACAGTCAACTCTCCCCTGTTGTCTGGGCACCTGATGTCATTGAGGATAATGTTGATTCTGAGAATCACCGCTTAGTTGAGAAATTCATTGGGAATCTTCTAATCACCCCTTCACAGTACTCTCGCATGAAGATTTATAATGGTGATGTTTCCACCTGGATGAGCTTTGTATAAACTTATAGATGTACCTCAGTTTCCTCTAAGACAAAAATATGTTGGGAAACATTTAGAAAGAGATAGGTAATAAGACAGAAAATATCATCTTGCCTATATAAATCAATGGTATGCCCACATTTTGAATACTGTGTGCAGATGTGATTGCTCCATCTATTTCTCCATACATTAAGGGTATGTCTAGACTACATGGCTCCGTCAACGGAGCCATGTAAATTAGTTTATTTGGCATAGTCAAAGAAGCAGGGATTTAAATAATCCCTGCTTCATTAAAATAAACATGGCCACTGCTCTGTGCCGACGATCAGCTGATCCAACACAGAGTGGCAGTCTAGACGCGGATCGGTTGTCTGGGGAAGCCTTTGCCAACTGATCCCTTATGCCTTGTGAAACGAGGTTTACAGGATCGGTCGCCAAAGGTTTTGTCAGCCAATAACAATAACAACGACAATAACTGTTTAAAAAAGAGCTAGATAAATTTAAGTAGGATAGGTCCATCAACGGCTATTAGCCAGGACTGGCAGAGATGGTGTTCGTAGCCTCTGTTTTTCAGAAGCTGGGAATGAATGACAGGGCTGAATCACTTGATGATTACCTGCTCTGTTCATTCCCTCTGGGGAATCTGACATCGATTGCTGTTGGACGTCAGGATACTAGGTTACATGGACCATTGGTATGACCTAGTATGGCCAGACTTATCTTCTCAATTTAAACAATGGATCTTTTGCAGGCAGTAAAGACCCAAAAGAAAAACCAACACAATTTTACTAATAATTTAGCCTAACAATATACAATAGAAAATTTGATAAATTAATATAGATTAAATTATGATAGCTATGCAATAACTCAGCTAATGGATGCAGTTTTCAACAGCAAGCTGCAACATAAACTACTAAAACTCTTGGCATCATAAACAGATCAACTCCATTCCATGGCATTCCTTTAACTTGTAAGTCTGGACCCCCTCTTGCATTGGCACACTGGGTGAATGGGAGACTGTGAATCTTTCAGAGGAGGTCTAGGAGAAACAAAGAGTGAGGCAGTTTTGTTTTGTGACCAGCTTTGGTTACATAGTGCTAGCTGACAGTGACAGATGTTATATTAGAGAGCAATAGCCCAGGGGTCATTTAGTCTTTTCTCACCTGGAAGTCAAATTCAGATTTGTTGCACAACTGACAGGGTCTAGCTTCCATGCTCAATGCCTAGCAGTGATGGATTCCATGAGCTAGGACTAAGAAGTTGTCAGACATTGCTGAGTCCTAACTGGTCTTATGTATTCAACTTTGGCAACTCAATAGCAGGGCCCCCCACCTCAACTTCTGCTCGGCCTAGCCTCAAGGAGTGAACACTAGCCAGCTCACTGCCCACAAAATGGACCTGGCTGACCCGCTCAGCAGTCGCTGACCCACAAAGTTCAATCCAGTCCCACTGGTACCCATGACTGCACCATGGGACTCACAGTCCTTCAAAGCCATGAAGGCTGTCTAATTAGTATTCTTTAGAAAGGAGTCAAAGTAGAGGCATCAATTTTCTGATTTACCTGCGGGTGCTCAACCTCTGCTCTGAACAGGCAATGCCCTCACTCCACCCCTTTCCCAACACCCCACTCCTACCCCACCAATTCCTGTCCCTACTCCACATCCACACCTCCTTTTCCCATTCCCACTCCCTCGAGTGCTCTACCTCCTTCTGTCTCCATTCCTCCTCCACTGTTGCAGTGCCTCCTGCCTGTCACTGAACAGCTAATCCTTGGTGAGTGGGAGGCACTGGGAGGCAGGGGAGGGAGCAGATCAGTGGAGCCTGTTGATGGGTGGGATGCACAGCTGGAAGGGTGAGGAACTGACTGGTGAGGATAATTGGTGAGTCCTGAGCACCGACTATATTTTTTGTGGTTACCCCAGCCCTGGAGCACTGACAGATTCGGCACCTATGATTCAAAGGCTCTTGAAATAGGTGTACCTACCTAACCGTTGTTTTCCAGGCAAGTTCCCAGCCCTTGCCTCACTTTGTCTCATACTCCAGCCTCTTGACACTCACCAGAAGAGTTAGCACACAAGGATTCAGCTCAGTAATTTAGCACAAATTCAAAGTAGTTTTGTTCGAGGGTGACACATCCAGCTCTACCAAATGATATGAGATGTTTAGGACTAGAAGGTGCATTTTTACAGAGAACATTAACTAAGCAAATCCCATATTTGATATTTATATTTGTCTTTGGACCAGGTGATGTGGTCTTACCCATGCCTGGTAACATACTTGATGAAAACAATGTCAAACGCACTTCAGAAACAAGGCAGAGGGTGTATGTTAATATTTCTCACACAGCGTAGGCTATTAAAACAGACAAAACTAAAACTAACATTGAAAGATAGTAGGGGCACCCATGATAATGAATTAACCTTGCAATAAACATTAGCCTAATTCATTTCATTTAGCATTCTTTGTACTTCACCTCTATTATACCAACGTTTGTCAGGAAATAGATACTGTGGTATTTTCCAAGCAGACACTTTTCCCTCTTGGGATTTCATTGTTAGGCAGAAGCTACCAGACATTATACTTCTTATTCGCTAACAATGACAATTTCAGCAGCACTGTCATCTGTAATTGGTCAGTGATACAGCCAAAGCAATATTTCAGAGCTGGTATTGGATAAGTACAGAAGCAAAGAAAAGAGTCTAATTGCAACTCATGCTACAACTTTATCAATTAGATAATGATTTCTTCTCTACAGCAGTACCTGCATTTCTGCTTACTGCCGTAAGATTTTGCAATCAGATAGAAGGGATTAAAAGTGTAGCCAAGTTATAGCTTTTTTATCACTAATGACAGCATGTTCTTTAATGGCTGTGAAAGCATGGCTAAAATCTGGGTGTGAATTCATTTTTTCTACATTTCTTTTCAACAGATGTGTGAGGTAAGAATTGGCCTTTTATCTGCATTGTTATTATCTGTACTATGATCATGCTCAAAAACAAGGGCCCCAGGGTGCTAGATGCTGTACAAACACATAACAAAGAGCTGCCCCAACAATCATACAATCTAAATGTAAAACTAATTACAAGTGGAAAAACAAACAGATGGGGGACATAAAGATGGGAAGAAGGTCATAAGGAAATATGAGTCAATACTGTTCAGCATGAAACAGAAGGACCATAGACACTGTGGCTACGTCTAGACTGTCCCACTTTGCCGGAAAAGGCATGCAAAGGAGGCCAGTCGGAATTGCAAATGAAGGATGAAGGATTTAAATTTTCCCACTCCATTTGCATGAACATGGCTGCCGCTTTTTTCCATCTTAGAGTTTTGACGGAAAAAAGCGCCAGTCTAGACAGGGCTCTTGCGGAAAATAAAGCCTTTTCCGCAAGATCTCTTATTCCCATTTTTTAAAGGGAATAGGAGATCTTGTGGAAAAGGCTTTATTTTCCGCAAGAGCCCTGTCTAGACTGGCGCTTTTTCCCGTCAAAACTCTAAGACGGAAAAAAGCGGCAGCCATGTTCATGCAAATGGAGGGGGAAAATGTAAATCCGCACTTCATTTGCAATTCCGACTGGCCTCCTTTGCATGCCTTTTCTGGCAAAGGGAGCCAGTCTAGACAAAGCCTGTCAGTTTTATTGAAGGGTAACTAACAAACATAACATAGCCCTGCAATCAGCCGTGGTGCCAACTCTGCCCACGTATCTATACAAGCAAATTGATCACTGGCGCCAACAACATAAGCTACCAAATCAAAAGGTCATTTAACTGCACATGGAGTAATTTGATCTATGCAATGCCCCACAGCTATATATATATTGGACAAACTGGACAGTCCCTACGGGAAAGAATCAATGGACACAAATCAGACATACATAAAGGGAACATACAGAAACCTGTTGGGGAACACTTCAATCTACCTAATCACTCTTTAAAAGATCTTCAAGTGACTGTCTTGTCACAAACCAATTCTACTAGCCAAATACACAGAAGTGTTGGAATTACAATTCATTTACAAATTCAATTCTTACTCTGATAGCCTACTCAATCATGATAATGGATGTCTAGGAGATTATTAACCTAACATTCAATGAAGGTGTCAACAGCTCTTTGTCTGTGTAGATTCTTGCGTTAGTACCCTTCCTATCTAAGGGTACGTCTACATTTGCTCCCTACTTCGAGCTAGGGATGCAAATGTAGGCGACCGAAATTGCTAATGAAGAGGGGATTTAAATATCCTGCACTTCATTGGCATGATCTCGCTGGCGCGTTACTCCGCTCAACAGCTGCTCCTCATTTTTTGAGGAGTAAAGGGTTTGGTTCGAACGAATGCATCCCAGTGCGCACTTCCTGGTTCAAAGCAGCTGTTAAGTGGAGTTACATGCCAGCGAGATCATGCTAATGAAGCGCAGGATATTTAAATCCCCGCTTCATTAGCAATTTCAGTCATCTACATTTGCATCCCTAGCTCGAACTAGGGAGTAAGTTTAGACGTACCCTAATTGCTATCTTTTCATCCTTATGTGCTTCTTTTAACTATCCGATCTTTAGATGCTTACTGATTACCAGTTCTGCCTATTTGGTTTTCCCTTTGATATTTTCATACCCTCTACTCCTTATTTCCTTCCCCCTTCTATTTTTTTCCCTTCCCTTCTCTCCCTTATCCCCTATTTATTGTGGGTCTGCACATCCTAAACTCAAAACTCTGGTCATCTGAAGAAGTGGGCTGTGCCCACGAAAACTCATGATACCATCTATATGTTTTGTTAGTCTATAAAACTATAAAAACAACAACCATTTGTTGTTTTTTAAGTTTAACTTACCTTAGTAACTGATTTCTGTTATGTTTTACAAAAATTGTATTGTGACGGTGAACAAGATAGAGATATCAACTGCCTTTGTAAAACACTTGGAAATTCACAGATGAAATGTGCTATATAAGAGGTAGGTATTAATTATTATTATTTATGTCTTGCTAGCAAGAATAAATCAATGGTGAATGGGGCATCAGTAAAATTGATTTTGGAAGCAGTCTTCTTATACAGGTTGGGCCTCCCAAACCAGGACCACAGATGTTCCTGCATCAGGGAGTCCTGGCTGGGAACTGCAGTGGGAAGAGGGCTGAGACCTGGGTCCCCAGCTCTGGGAATGGGACCGGGGCCAGAGCTGGTGCCGGAGTCCTGGTAGCAGGACCAGGTTCAGGGGTGGGACAGCCTCAGCAGCTCGGTAGCAGGATTGTGGACGTGGCAGCCCAAGCTGCTGGGGATGCAGCAGCAAGGCAGCACAGCAGAGGAATCAGGGAAGGGGCGATGTGCTAATGAGCTGGTAGCATGGGACCTCCCCTGGTCCAGCAAATTCCCTCATTGGAGTTTGGTCAGGTCCCAAGAGTGCTGGACCAAAGAGGTCCAACCTGAACTTAGAAGAGGAAATAATACAAATACTTCAGGAAGAGTTACTAATATAGGTGTTAAATGTCTTGTTTAAAGTGGTGCCCACTGTAGTTAGTATCTATCTAACTTGGTATGGCCTTATTTATACAGTGTGCAAATATATACTGTGTGACTTATAACACAAACATAATATCTTGCAGAAGGAGGCCCTGCATCTTCCATTTTCTGCATCCAAGTGCAGGAGTCACTTGCAGAAGGAAATTGTAATTTTAGATGGGATTGTGATAATTTGGGACGTCTGTCTGTAGAAAGTATGAATTCTGGTTGATATTGTGAAGCTGTTGCTTTGAAAATTGTTTTTTCGTAAACTCCTTTCCATCTATGTGTATGTGGATTTCACATTGAGCCCCTCCTCGTCCTCCAGCCCTGTGTCCTGCACCCTTCCTCACAACAACCTCCGGGCCTAAACGCTTCCTCACCCCCCCAACCCTGACCCCTGCATCCCCCACACACCACAACCCCTTGCCCTGAGCTCCAAAGGACTGGAGCAATGCCGGATAAACCTTCTAGTATCTAGTAAATCGTCTAGTAAATCTTCTTTTTAAGCTGACATTTTAAATGCTAAATTTCAGCATATTTGTAATCATTTGGACATTTGTTTAGAATTCAGCTACAATACACATATATAACTAGTTGCCAAAGTGTACTCAAAGAATAGTTATCAATATGCCACTATCAAAGTGGGAGTGTTATCTTGTGGGGGCCTGGTGCTATTCAATATTTTCATTCAAAGAAATAGATAATCAACTGGAGAGTATATAAAATTTGTGGATGACACCAACCCATGAGGCATTGTGAGCACTTTGGAAGATAGGATAATTCAAAACATCCTTGGTAAATGGGATAATTGGCCTGAAATTAATTAGATCGAATTCTGTAAACCCAAGTACTACACTTGGGAAAGAAAATTTTAAATCCACAGCTACAAAATGCAGAATAACTGGCTAAGCAATAGTACTAATGAAAAGGATTGGGGGGAGGGAATTATACTGGATCACACATTCAATATGAGCCAACAATGTGGCACAGTAGTGAAAAAGGCAATTTCATTCTGCAGTGTTTTTATGGAAAAGTCATATGTAAGCCTTGGGAGGTAATTGTTCCACTTTACTTGTGAGACCTCAAGTTGGAGTATTATGTCCAGGGACCACATTTTAAGAAATATGTGGACAAATTGGGGAATCCAGAGGAAAGAAACAGAAATTAGAAAAGATTTAGAAAACATCATGTATGAGGAAAGGTTAAAAGACCTAAGCATGTTTAGTCTTGAGAAACGAAGACTAAAAGGAGACTAGATAATCGTCTTAAAATATTTTAAGGGCTGATATAAAAAGGACAGTGTTCAATTATTCTCCGTGTCCACTGGAAGAAGAAAAGAAGCAGTTGGTTTCTGGTAAGCTGAATGGCAAAGGTAGGTCATATGTTAGGAAAAGGCTTTTTAACTATTAGGTATTTAAGCTCTGGAATAGGCTCCCAAAGGATGTTATGGAACCCCAGCCACTGGAGGTTTTAAAGAACAGCTCTCCTGTCAGGGATGGATATGGTCCTGCTTCAGTGAAAGAGGATGAAACAGATGACATCTTGAGGTTGCTCCCAGTCCTGCATTTCTATGATTCTATGAAACAAGAGCCCAAAGACAATGAGCTCAAGGATTGCCACATCAGGGTTTATGTCCCACGGATGACACTCTCTCATCATCCTTTATACTGTAGAATGTGGGATATTCAAAATAATCCAATTGGCCTAACTGCGCCCACCATTGTTATCAGTGCTAAGCAATCTTTAATACCCCCATCTAATGGAACTTTGAGAAAATCTCACTGGGATAAGCAATTATTGAGGTAGAAAAGTTAAATGATGTGCCCAAATCTACACAGTGAATCAGTGACAAAGAAGAGACTAGGGATACGCCTAGACTGCGGAGTTTTTTCAGGATACCTCCAGTATCCCAGGAAAGCTCTTCCACATCCAAGGAACACATCTGCTTTTCCAAAAAAAATTCGGAAAAGCAGACACATTTTTTCAGCATGCCTGTAAACCTCGTTCTACGAGGAAGAAGAGATGTCCCGAAAGAGGCTTTTTTTTCGACAACTGGCCCAGAGTAGATGGGCCAATTGTCAGAAAAGCCTCTTTTGGAAGAAAAGCAGAAAAGATATGCAAATTGAGATTCTCAATTTGCGTATCCTTTTCTGATAGAAATTTGTAATCAAGACACAGCCTAGAACGAAAGTTCAGAAACCTGTTAGCAACACACTTAGCTATAGTGATTCCCCTTTATTTAAAAGCATGAGAAATGCAATATGTGTCCTGACATTCTCTGCGGCATTTCTCCTTTTTGATACATTAATTCTAATACAGTACTTTGTTTCTGATTTTATAATTTCTGTTTTAACCTAATGCCTTAAATAGCACTAGCATTGATCATTTGTACCTTAACACCGTTATCATTAACCTTAAAATTATCTGCCTGGTTATCACTGACATTCACTGGCACTGAATTCATTCAGTAGGCTAGTTATATTATGGCAGACAATTGTCATGCAGAAGCCTGGAAAAGTGTAAACATATATCTGAGGAAGCCCAGTATAGCTTCACAAATGCATTCCTAAAGCACAACCTTATAAATAAACATAAGGAATAGTCAAAGTGTAGTCAGGCACCAGGCAAACACACTAGCATAATAGCTTTATTGTAAAGGGCACTGCGAAATACATGCAGAATACTTATGGAAATGATCACAAAACAATGAGATAATGGCAAGGTTGGACTAGCATCCTCTCCCATTACTTCCATAGATATGATTAAACAGCCTCTCTTTTTCTTTTAACTGTTGCTGCACTCTGCTTATTTATTGTAAGGGAAATTACTTTACATTTCCCAGGTAGATAATTATTAAGAAATAAATTCTGTGAACATAGCCAGCATCTTCTTTGTTCATAAAAAGAAAAAGGAAGAGAATCTAATGTTCAGGGTAATCTTTTCTGCCCCTTTTAATGTGTTTTCTGGGAAGAGAAAAGAGAGAGATGAGTTCTAAATAGTTTCAGCTAGTAGAGTGAGTCTGGCATTTATTTTCTTCCTTGTTACACACCTATCTCCAAAAAGAGACATAATTAAACTGGTTTAGTTTTATTTGTATGACTATAACTGAATCCCATTGGCTTCCCTTACCCCTTGCGATTGCGAGGAATACGGATGCTGGCAGGAGCTGCCCTCAGCATTGATTAACAGGTCTACGCTAGAGCGCTAAATCAAATGCCAGAAGATCGACGTCTGGAGCTTCGATCCGCCAGTAGGTATAGACATAGCCTCAGAGTTTATGAAGTCCTTCTCATTAGAGTCCCTTAGAAAAGTGGTATCTAAGGATACAGCTACACTGTAGGGTTGTTGTTTGTTTGTTTTTGAAGAAGGTATACAAATTGCACTTGCATTCGCATATTTTCTTTCGATTCTTTTTCCAGAAGAGGATTTTCTGATGTTTGGCCCATCTACATGGGGCCAAATGTTGGGAAAAAAAAAACCTGTTCAGAAGCCCTCTGTACACCTCGTTTTACGTACCCTAACTCTCTCCCTGGGAGAAAGAAGAGTTCTATTCTATTCTATTCTATTCTATTCTGTTCTACTGTCCTCATAACCATTGTACGTGAGCATCTTCCAGCAGTGTTAAGAAACTATAATATGTGGCTTATTCTCCCTCTCACAAGAATTGTGCATGCAATTTAATGATTTACTTTGATGGGGTTTTTTTTGTTTGTTTTACTGGAGATTATTGGGATAACAAGCACCTTTTGGGATACTTTCTGTTACTATAACAAAAGGAACCATCTGATTGACTATTTTCCCCCAATTTCCTCACCACCCCCCAGCTCATTTTGCCTGACTCTGCCATTGTGCGAGTGAAATGAAGATGAAGATGAGCACATATGGTCAGCAATGACAATGCATGTAAACTGGGAGTGAAAGCTTTAATTATAATAGGGTGGTTTAGAGAAAATTTAAAAACTGACAAAATACGTAGTTATGTTATTGTAATAATGTTACCTGTCTTGTTCTGTTTCTGAGAGAGATGAAGCAGGTGTATTTGTTGGTGGAAGGATCACATTTTTGAACTTCACAAACTCTACTTCAGACCTGGAGAAGGTAACTATCATGTGCAAGCTAAATACAAGTCAAGGCAGAGTGTTAAGTATAAAGAATTCATACTTGCTATAAAACAACAGTTAAAATGAAGTAGGCAAGTAAGAATGAACAGTCAGTAAGGTGTATTATAAATTGTTTTACTGAGCCATAAAACCAGTGTCTTTATTAAGTTAATGGCTTTTAGTGTCCAGCAGAGTTATGAATGTAAGTTCACAGGATCATCTTTTGAAGGTACTGTGCAGATTTTCTTTGAAAATAATGACTAAGAGGTCAAATATGGTGTGATCATCATGTGACAAGTGCTCACCCATGGGTGAAAGGGTGTTCTTTCTTTTATAATTTTTATGTGTGAGTTCACTCATGAGTATACTGATTGTATGCTTTCACTCATACTGGTGTTTGGGCATTTGATGCCCTGCATGAGGTACTCTGCATAAGATAGACATGTGTAAAACCTAGGGCTCTGGAAAGTGTGCTGTGGGAAGGGGTATTGGTCTTGGTGAAACTGATGATATGTCAGCAGGCTTTGCATCTGTTGTTATGGCACAGTTTGATGCCACTTTGAGTTGGTGTCCTAGTCTGTGGGGAGCTTGTGGATGTTGATGAGCTTGGTAAGGTTAGGGAGTTGTTTCAAGGCCAGAAAAAAGGGAGGGGGATTGAGAAAGATTTATTTCAGAAAGTGGTCTGCATTAAATGTGGGTTGTAATTGTTAGATGGATAATAGTGTGGGGGTAGTAAGTGAAAAGTAGGGGTGTTTGGTCAGTGGTTTTATTTTTCTGTATTGACACAGGTTCACCATAGGTCTGTGGGCAACCCATTTCATGTGGTAAATGTTGTGTACTGGGTTGTAGATATAGATCTTGTTGTTATAGTAGCTGAGTTAGATCACTAGGGGTCAGCCTAGCCAGTTTGGACTGGTTCTAGTTACGTCTGTGTTATGAAATAAAATGGACACTTGCAACTGCTCAAGCTCTCCATGTTTCCACTGATTTCTTTCTAAACTGTGGCACTCCACACAATATAACAAAGTATCCCATCCTTGTCGCTACTTTGTGATAACAATGATGCTCTGTAGGATGCTGTTAATATTGCAAAGTTTTCAGCAGAAGTAGGCTGTGTTTTGGAGGAAACTGACCCTTTGTATATAGTGAGTGGTGTGAAGTTGGTTTCTATCTATGTCTAGACTGCAGGCTTTTTGTGGAAGAAGCTTTTTGTGGACGAGATCTTCTGCAAAAACTTCTTGCGCAAAAGCGTGTCCATACTATGAAAGCGCATCACAAAAGTGATACACTTTTGTGCAAGACAGTGTTCACACTGCATTGACACTCTTGCACAAGAAAGGTCTGATTTCCATTAACAAAATGGCCATCAGAGCATCTGTGCTTTTTCTTCTAGGCTCTTTTTGCACAAGAAACCCCTGTTGAGTGTCCACACACACCTTTTTGCGCAAGAACTAAAAGGAGTTATTCTTCGTATAAAGAGGTATACCTATACCACAAAAAGCCCTTTGTTCTGCTGTTCCACGGTAAATTCTCTTGAGAAAAAACGCACGTGAGTGTGGACACTCTACAGGTTTTTGCGCAAAAACCCTGTCGTGTAGACGTAGACTATAAGTCCTGTTATTTCTTCAGTAACAGTGCTGAGGCCTAGGTCTGCCTGCATTTTCTATGTATCTTAGAAAGCATGCAAGAAATCGCTGAGATATACAGATATAGGGAGAATGCGGTTTTAGAAATTTTCTTGGAGTTGTTTTGTGGAGGATTTGATGTTATGCCAATACTCCTGTGTGGAATCTTCTTTGAGTACTTTATATTAGGTTGTGTTCAAGAGTTGCTCATTGGTTTTGCTGATGCAAGCAATGTCATCAGTCATCATGATTAAGAACTAGAATGGCACCCCCTTGATCTGCTGTTTTGATCTCTATCTGGTGACTGGATTTTACATGCTGAATAGTTGTCTTCCTGGCAGTGGAGATTGTTATGGATGTAAGCTTCATTAAGGATTTCACAGTTATTTTCCTGAAACAACTGACATACTGATCCAGTGTGGAGTTTTGTCTTCCAGAGCATCTAGTCAAGTGATTCTTTTTTTTTTTATGATTGTTGACAGGGATGTGATATTTGTGGGTTGTGTTGTCTTTGTTGTGAAAAAATTCCTTGAAGCAGTGTCAGTGGAAGTGGTTTTTTTCTGTCTCTGTCCTTTCTATTTATTAGAGCAGATAGATTAGTCAGAGCAGAGATAATGCTTACTTAAGTTTACATAACTCCTAGCACAACAGGACAACAATTTTGAATTGAGACTACTGTAACACATAGACTAATAAGATTACAACTTCACATTCCCTCTGGAAATTCAGTGGTATTTCACACTGCAAATTACATTAGCAAATTAAAATTTTAGGGCCCAAACCTTCTCCCTTCTGGGAGCTGAGGATGCTTAACATTTTTCAGGATGCACTTTTCATATGGCAATTCTTAATTTTCTAAGATGGAAGAAGAGACAACTAAAGTGGACAACCACAATCCTGTTTTTATTCAATAGCTCAGTTTGCCTCAGTTTGCTTGTTTGAGGAAGCTGCTTATAACTGTCTCATGGCCCAGGCAAGAATATCCACAGCAAAGTGGGATTCTTGGGTGGTACAGAGTCACTGCAGTAGGTTTTCTGTTACTTCATCTTATACTCCCTTACACCTATGTGATCCATGGCTGCTGGAACAGACCCAGAGACTATTGGCAACTGAAATCTACTACAGAATCCCAGTTGTTCTAGTTTCCACCAGCAACTTGCTCAGAATCCAGTTTAAGAAGATATAAGCCAACACAAAGGCTTTTTCTAAATACATCTTGGGGCCTATATTAGCGTGGGGTGGTGGGTAAGAGATAGATAATTTATCCTGAAGAGATCCAATCCCATTTATTAATTTGAGAATGTTTGTGTGGGGGGAGAGGGGTGACAGGTGCAGGCCTGATGATTGGGAGGTAGGGAGTGAGCAATTCCCCTGGGGCCTGGAAATTCAAAGGGGTTTGGGGCTCCCAGTCCTTTAAATTGCCGCTGGAGCACCACACCAGGCTTTCTACATAGCACGGGGGATGGGAGGAGGCAGCACCACAACTGAGAGCTGCCTACTTCAGCCATGTCCTTTCTGGTGGTGTGGAGCCACCACCACCCCTTGTCTGGGAGCCTGCATTGGCAGTTAGCCCCACTTCGGGGGGTAAGAAGTATGTTGATGTAGTGAAGAAAAAGGGTGTATGAAATACATTAAATTCAACACCTTCTGGTCTTTATGAAATAGAGTTGAAAGGACACTAAAAATTGCATTCTGAGAAAGGGAGACATGTTCTGGGTTTGTTAAAAAAATATTGAGAGTCCTTAACTAGCAGTCAGCCATTTTGTAAATGCACTTGGTTTAATTGTCATTTCAAAACTTCGTCTGGGGTTTGAAGTTTTTTTGTGTATTTTAAAGAAATCTAAATTCAATAAACTGGACAATCAAGCCGCAGTCCATTGCTTAAGAATGATTGAAACAACCTGAACAAAATATTTGTATGCAAAAAGGTACCCTGAACATCTGTATAGTATAAGAAATTTACATAGAAATAACGTGCTGAGAATAATTGTGTCAGTTTTATATCTTTTAGTCATTTTAAATAGTTTTACATGGTTTTATTTGTAACTATGAATTACTGTAGCTCCATGGGCTAAGAAAAGCACTAGATGTATCATGCAATTGCTTTTTACGTTCAAACATTTGTAATATAGGCTTTGATGGAAGAAGTGTAGCGTAATCTGGAAAAAGAGGTATTTTATGGGTGTCCTTATATTTAGAGAAAAAAGATAATTTAAAAACACACTCAATGGGGCGTACAGGGAAGCAAACAGCTTGCATCAATGCCACTGTTCATTTTGCAGAAATGAGATTCTGCTTCAATGTACACAGATTCTGTACATTGACACGTTTTGATGCTGTTTTGCCTCTTTCACAATTCCAAACGACCATATAAATCAAACACTATCTTACAGAAATGATGTCATATTTCATTTCATATTATCAGAAGATAACATAATTGTGTTCCTGTAGATCATAGCAAGTGATTCTTGATTGCTGCAAGCATCTGGACAAAAATTGCCTTTTAGTTATGGGATGACACTAAATTAAACGCTGCACTGTGTTGCCTAGAAGCACCACATGTATAATAACTATTGTAGCTGTTAGATTGGAAAAAAGGGGTGTGTGTGGGGGGGCGGAAAGTAGCATTATATTTAATCTGGTTAATACTTTTTGTAGCAGTGGGCTCTTTCCAAATTATCTTAACACTGTACACAACAAAATGGCCTTTATCCTCTACCTTTTAAAACAATGCAAATCAGGATTCATTCCTTTGAAATCAGTGTATTATCCTGGGGAAAAGTAATGTAAGTGAAAGGAAATAGGCTACAGTCTCAACATTTAAAAAAGTTTGAACGTATCTTAGTAAACCTCTAGATCATCTTTGTCATTATGCCCTATTTACAATTTTCTGCCAAAAAAGCTTACTGTTGTTGTATGTTATCAGGATCATCACAGAACATTTTTTATCTCAGTTCACTATCAACCACTCATTAGTATTTTTAAAAAGAATAAATTTGTTTGCAGTATTCAGCTTTCTGTACATGAGATAAATCTAACTCTCACCAAGACTCAATTGAAAATAGCTTTGGGTGTTTGTTATACCCCATAATAGGAAAAGCAATCAAAATGATTGTTTCCTCATGTTCTGAATGGGAGGTGGAATCCATGCATGAATGCCTTCCTCCACAAATGTACTTGTATGGGGAGCTGAGATTATGATCTGGCCAAATATTATCCTATGTAACTTTAAGTGCTACAAATGAAGTGCTAAAAAGGAGAGAAAGTGCAGAGGATGGAAAATGGCATGGCATGAGATAAAATTAGTGCATTTCCAAATGTGGAGTTAAAATTCAAATTCTTTAAATCACAGAGATGACTCGCATGATGAGAAATAATTTCTGATCTGATGATTTCAGTACTGGAATTAATGAGGACATTTGATTTCTCAGGGGATCTGGTTATATAGGAATGTTCTCCACAACATACCCGTAGTCTTGCAGTTCCAGTTCCTTGAGTTTCCTCTCAATGTCCTTATCTAGATCTCTTTATCTTTAGCGATCAGAATACAAATCAATTTTGTGATACCATCTGTGAAACGTTTGTCATTTGCCTCACCAGTTGATAGATCTTAAGAAAATGTATGATATTGCAGATGACCAGTATTGTCCTTTTTACATATAACCTGACAAACCCTAGTCGTTGGGATCAAATTACAGCCCTCCAGAGTAATTGTCTGAGCTGAAAGTTGTCAGGCCTTAGCCAAGCCTGTAACAGATTCTTTAATCTTCACCTGGTATAGCAGCCACTAGCGGGGGACCGTATGCCACTCCAGCCAGGCATAGATTATATAAAGCTCCACCATTTTTATTCACACTTGCAGAATCCAGATAAGACAATGTCTGAAAAATCATGTATATTCCTATGATTAATACACTAGCCAATTAGCCCATAATAAAACGGGATTTTCAGGTCTCTCCTCCATGTCCTATTCCCTTTCTATCTCGG
>CM057845.1:197833494-197855610 GCA_030068395.1 Apalone spinifera
CCTGGCCATGTACGTCATCGCCCCGCCCCCCTTACCTTCCCGCTGTGGCACTCGTCTGACTTCCGCGACGCTCAGCCGGGCCACCATGGGGGAGCAAGCGGTGCAAGCAGCCGTTTGGGCCCCACACTCCCCATGCAGCTTGCTCCCCCCGCTGCGGCCTGGCCGATTGGTGCAGAGGTCAGCCAAGCACTATGGCGGAAGGTGAAGGATGTGACTCAGGCAACAGTGCAGCCCAGAGGCAACAGCCAGCATTTCAGAGTTACAGAGTCACAGACATTGGGCTACTATATATGTGATTCCTCAGAGTTTTCCACTTCCACATTATCATGTCCTCTGACAAAAATAATACAGTTAATTGTGAGCCTATTTTCTCCTTGGTCATTCTGCATTTCTCCAACATCCCCATGTAGCAGAGGGGGTGCCACGTGCCCTCACCCCCTACATCCTCCCCACTTCTGTCCCCCTTGAAGTCCCCCTTTTCAGTCACTTGCCATCTTCCCTTGGGAAGTCTCCTTGCTCCTCCAATCCTCTGGCATTTGTCTCGCTCCCGGATCACTCATCCGGATGGGACTCTCCCGGTCTCTCGCTGGCCCCCTTCGCTCCTGGGGCTATCTCTGGTCTGCCTGCTGTGGCGTGCTGTGCTCCATTGGCTGGGGTGAGCTCCTCTCTGCCTGTGGGGGTTGAGAGCACAGACAGCTCCTGCTCTCCCCCCCTTCCTGTCCTCCACCCTACCTTTTGCAAGCCCCGCCCGGTGCCACGGCGCGTCCTGGCAGCTTGCCACCGTGGCCGGGCAGCTTTCAGTGCAGGGATCGGACCCCCTGTCACACACCTCCCCCTTTTGTGTCCTGCTAGTCTCTGCTTCCCCTGTCCCCTCTACACATCGAGACAGAAAGTCGGCGTTTGCGTGGACCTGCCCTGATCTGTGTACTATTTGAAACTTATATTGCTGCAAGAATAAATACCTCCTCATTATACGGGGATTGGCCTCCCTCATGGTTTGCATCTATTTCAATGGTGCATGGTCTGTCATCAACAGAAAGGAGTTACCCAAGAGATAGTACCAGAGGGACTCGACTGCCGACTTAATTGCTAACGCTTCTTTCTCTATAGTAGAGTATAACTGTTCTCGTGGTAGTAGCTTGCGGCTTATATACAAGATGGGGCGTTCCTTGCCTTCTTGGTCTTGGGATAGCACGCTCCTATTCCTACATTCAAGGCATCTGTTTGTACTACAAATGTTTTAGAGACGTCCGGTTGTGTCAATAATGATGCCCTCGTGAGCTGCTGTTTTAACTGCTGGAACGCCACCTTGCACTGCTCCATTCAATGTACTCTCTGTGAGTGCCTGCCCTTCGTCAGCTCAGTTAATGGTGCCGCCACCATGGCAAAGTGTGGTATAAAATGACGATAGTAGACAGCCAAGCCCAAGAATTGTTGTACCTGCTTTTTGGTGTTTGGTGTCCGGTACTTCTGCACAGCCTCCACCTTGTTTACTTGGGGTTTCAGTTGACCTCGCCCCACGACATACCCCAGGTACGTTACTTCGGAACTTCCGAAGGCGCACTTGCTCGAATTGGCCATCAAACGTGCTTCGTCGAGGGTTTCCAGATGGCCTGAATATGTTGTAGGTGGTCCTCCCAGGATGCACTGTAGATGACAATATCATCGATATATGCTGTGGCATACATCTGGTGATCACTCAAGATTTTGTCCATTAACCGCTGGAATGTCGCGGAGGCCCCATTTAACCTGAACGGCATTGTTAAAAAGTGGTACCGCCCAAAGGGGGTGGCAAAGGCTGTTTTCTCTGGGAAGCGGCAGTAAGGGGGATTTGCCAGTAGATCTTTGTGAGATTGATTGTGGATAGGTACTGCGCCTTGCCCAGACTTTCCAGGAGTTCTTCTACCCAGGGCATGGGGTACGCGTCGAAACGCAACAAGGCGTTGACTTTACGGAAGTCTATGCAAAAGTGTAGGGAGCCATCTGGCTTAGGGATCAGGACTATCCAGACTTACCTGGACTGTGATCTTAGAGAAGTCTCTCCCATGGGCTCACCAGTCCACCGCCATTACCCTCCCATAAGACTAGACCATGAACGGACAGTTGCGCCAAAAATAGCCCTCTTGCCTGCACTCAAAACAGGTGCCTCGTTTTTCTGGTTTGGAGGAGTTGTGCTTTGGCCCCTCCCTCTGCCGGGATGCGTCTTCTCCCATGCCTTCTATGCGGCCCTGTCGTGTTCCCTCTCCCCATCCTCTCCATGGAATTGGTGGAGGGGCCCATGTCCCCCAGCCTCTCAGGGCCTGGCCCTTCCACTCACTGGCTTCACCCCGGGGTCCTCTCGCGGGTCTCGCATCTTGTTCTTCCCTCTGTCAGCCGCCATGTAATTCTCTAGAATGGAGATGGCTTCCCTGAGGGTCAAGGGTTGGTGGTGATGTACCCACATCTGGCTGTCCACAGGTAGAATCTGTAAAACTTGGTCTGGGACAATCATATCCACAATTTGCATGGTCATATTTTTTTCTGGCTTGAGACACTGGGCCTCCTTGAGTCTCTGGACTATGGCCCTTGGGTGCTCTCCCGGCCAATACTTCTCTACTTGGAACCGCTGCCTGTGTGTCTCTGGGGTGACAGGGGTGATGTTATCTAAAATAACATCCTTAACCTTGTGGTAATGCAAGGCATCTTGGGCAGTCAAACCCCTATAAGCCCATTGGACCGGTCCCGTTAGGTAAGGGGCCAGCAGGGTCGCCCAGTGCTCTTCTGGCCACCGTGCCACTGTAGCTACCTTGTCAAACATTATTAAAAATGCCTCTGGATCATCCCCAGGGGTCATTTTCACTAGCCTCAGAGGCAATGCCAAGACTGACCCTACCCCCAGGCCTTCCCCTGAGGTCTCTGTTGAGCTAGCTCCCACAGCCCCGGCCCACTGCTTGGTCCACTGCTCTTGTTGTCTCTGCTGATGTTCTGTCAGTTCTCAGACTAACTATTGTTGCTCTCTCTGTTGGTTAGTCATTTGTTGGAGCAACTGGGTCTGCTGTTGTTACTGTTGCCACTGGCTCTTGGCCAGCTACTTCAGCAGTTTCCCCGTATCCATTTCCACCCCCCTACCTTACCTATCCCGCTATCTGGTGCTCTTTTTTTTTTTTCCTTTATACCCACATTCTCCACCAGTGTAGCAGAGAGGGTGCCGGCATGCCACTTGCCCCCTCCATCCTCCCCACTTCTGTCCCCCTCGCAGTCCCCCTTTTCAGTCACTTGCCACCTTCCCCTGGGAAGGTTCCTTGCTCCTCCAATTCTCTGGCGTTCGTCTCATTCCTGGGTCACTCATCTGGCTAGGATGCTCCCGGTCTCCCGCTGGCCCCCTTCACTCCCGGGGCTACCTCTGGTCCGCCTACCGTGGCGTACTGCACTCCATCAGCTGGGGTGAGCTCCTCTCCACCTGTGAGGGTTGAGAGCACAGCCAGCTCCTGCTCTCCCCCCTTCCTGCCCTCCGCCCTCCCTCTTGTAGGCCCCGGGAACGGTCGGACAGCCCAGGGTCCTAAGACCCGTGGATTCGGGCCTGAGCATTGCCATGCCTGTGCAGTCGGCCCAACGCTTGCTGCTTGGCGTGCCAGCTGCAGCTGTGCCCGGGCGGCTTGCCGCTGCGGCCAGGCGGCTTTCAGTGCAGGGGTCGGACTGTTATCATTTACTGGACAAAGATTTATAATTATACAGGACTCTCTGTCATCCAACATTGTTTGATGATCATGGATCATAATGGAAGCTTTACAAACTATGCATGTTCTAAAACTGTTGTTTAGTAATATTTCCTGGCATCAGTATGCTTTGTGTGGGGCTCCACAGACACTGATAAATGCCCCATCCATCTCTCATATTGCCCAGCATGGTTCAGACTGTGATCCCAGTTGGAATGGATTGTATCTGAAAGATATTGTGAATCTAAACCAATCCCAACCAAATCCTCTAGTGTTCTGTGCCCACAGTTTGAAACAATATGTTTTATATAGTACTTTCCAATGCAAAGTTTATACAGCTGTATAGCATAGGTATCTGGAAAAATAATCTTCAGGATTATTTAGTTTTGCGAAGATTTTGCAGCATCTCAGAATCAGAGACTTGCCTTCTGAATCTTCATCTTTTTATTGTTGGAGGTTTTTTAATGTGTGGATTTTCCAACAGTAAAGTTGTACTTCAGACTCTGCAATTATTCAGAAGATAAACATGAAAATGTTTTCATCCCAAAAAACAGCTAATGCTTTTTTCATTATTAGCCTTTCTGTTCCACATCAGATAAATTGCTACTGGCATATGAAATAATGTTTTGCACACTGGTTCTCTCTTAACATTGTTCTGAATCCAATGGAGCTGTTAGATACTAAAATTACAGTGTCTGTTTTTGTGGTACATAGCAGCAGGTTCATTCAACTAAAGTTTTATGTTCTGAAATGTTGTCTCACATCCTTCAGTACAATTACTATAATTATGTCTACCTTGGTCAAGTTTCTCAATGGTGGATTTAGAGTGGAATAGTTCTCTACAGCTCTTGCACAATAATCTGCCAGCCCCCAAACAGTAGCAATTAGGTCTTCTTGGATCTTTAATTGCTTGTATTTTCATAGAATACACTCTGCCCTCATTAGAAAACATACTTCTGTAACTTGTTTTACTCAATCGTTTGTCCCTGTTTAGTATTAAGTTAAATTCTCAGAATTCTATCTTTTGGTTTTTGATTCTCCAGATGCAGAAAAAAGTGTCATTAAGCAAAGTACTTTCATTACAATATGCAATGGCTGTTTGTTGGTATCTTAGATAATATGTGCTACAGGAAAGATTCTAAATGATAATCTCATATCTCCTAAATCCAAATGTGCTGAAAAGGCAGTTACTAATCTGTATTTTTTTATATTTAACCAACACTCTTTTTTTACAGTTCTAATTTAGAAAATGTTTAACTCTATTTACTTTACCGAGGACCCCACCATCATGTGAGTTAATTACCAAACACACTGCTAACTTAAATAAGTGGAATTCAGGTAAAATCAACTGAGTTGCATCCTCTGATGTCAGTGGTGAATGTGATCCTAGCTCTATTTCTTTTCTGGCTTCACTTATCTTTCTCATATCTATATATCCTATGTGATTTAGGGATAGCTCATGCAGTTTACAAAGTGGATCTTCATATCATTTCTATAATGGCTTGAGATTTAAGTGTGCGTATTTACTAATTCAGCTGTGACTCTCACATGTAACTGAATTCCCCTGTCCTTTTATGAAACTGGATGAGCTGATTAGCTGGTTTATCTACTGTGTGTGCAATTTCATAATTACACATTCTACTCTTATTAATTCTATTTTGTAACAATGCTTCAGCATCAGTTGTTGAGGTTTTTTTCTCTCCTGATGCCTTTGAAATCTATAGGACTGGAATCCTTGTGAATGGGTTTGTCCTCACTCCACTCCATGCAACTTAACACACATAGATTTAGAGTTAGTATGACTCAACTGGTCCGAGAATTAGCAGAAATAATTGCATTTCCTTTGCAGGGTCCCAAGAACCACCATCAAGGAGACTAAGGATAAATCTCTGGAGTTTTTTGTAAGTCCAAGGAACTGTCAGTGTTCGAAGTAAATGCTCTTGTGAGATTTTCAGTTCTGCTGCTTCTGTAATTCAAGAAAATAGCTTTTTCGGGGGGGAGGGGGCGGAGTTGAGTGTGATTAATAAAATCTTTTGATATTCACATGTACAGAAATGAGAGATGAGAAATTAATATAAATAACAGAACATCAATAATAATAGAATCGCCAAAATACATGTATGGTCTTAGCTTTTCAAAACCAGCTCATAATTCTTTTTAGTCCCTAAAGTAGATTCTTCCATGTTAACTGTAGCAACATTTTATGAAACAAAACACATTGCAGGATTTCCTTTCCCTGTTTTATGAAGTCAAAACAATTTTCTATCTTGAAATTTCAAGTCTGAAAATAACAAGGGGCTATTAGTGGTACAGAGAGAAATAGGGAGCAGGAAGGAATTTTCCCATTGGTACTATATAGTGCACAATAACCTGTATATAGTTAGCAGTGATGCTGATGGTGGTGAGAGAAGTACGTATGTGAGTCCACTGTCCTGTGAACAGAATGCCAGGCTATATGGGCCATTGGTCAGCTACGTTTGATAAACTCTATGCTCCTTTAACACTAGCCTGTGTTTATCTAGAGTTTATATTTCTCCCCAAAGTATCCCCAAAACCACTTTCCAAATGTTGTATAGAAAGGAATCATTTCACATGCCATTGAAGAGAAGCCCCTCTGGGTGGCCAGAGGCAGCTGTTTAACAGAGCATGGCAGGTGGTTTAGGTTTGTAAGGGAAAGAGGATTATCATAAGAGAATGAAGCTGCAATGGGCATATAAGTGCACAGACTGTTAATATTCCCAGTTTGGGAAAGACCACAGTTATCACCATTTTACCGTTCAAAAAAAATCACACCTGTTATGTGGGATTTAAGCATCACAGATTGTCAGAACCTTATTTTTATGTATCTCCAGAAAGAGGATACCTAATGTAAATCCACAGCAGAAATACACTCTGGGAATGAAATATGGAACATGCCTTTTCATAAGGAAAAGAACATACTAGCACAGATTAGCAAATTTGTGGTAAAATGCTAATGAAGGGAAGCCATTTGTAGTTTTTACACTTCAGCACATTTAGATAAGGATGATGTAAGACCTTTGGGTTTCCCTTGACCTGCTAACATGTTAGGAAAAAGCACATCATTTTTCCTAATGAAAAGACAGATTGTCTGGTCACCTCACATATATCTGCCTGGTTTGGAAAACAGAAGTCATACCTAGAAGAAGTTTGAAATGTGTATCATTACACGGCCCCTAACAGGCCCCTCTGGTTTACATGTTGAATCTGTCCTCAGGACTTCACTTGTCTGCCATGACAGTGTGCTCATGGAGGCAGTCCATCAAATCAACAACCTCAGGAACAGAATGTTTTGACTCTCTTGTAAAGCATGGCATGCAATCTTAAATATTTAATGCTACTCTTGAGTATAAATGAACTGAACAATTATAGAATTGCTCCCTCACACCTCAGGGCAAATTTTTCAACACAAAATTGTTTTAGTGGCTCTGCAATTTGCATGCCAGTTTGTAAAAGACTGAAATACCTAATTGGCAAAAAAAAAAAAATCAATAATTGTAAAGCATATTGTCAGGAATAAAAAAAAAAGATTAATTACTGGTGTTCCTTGCTTAGGGTGAATTAGCAAGTCCAATGAGTGTGGTTCAAGCAATTAATAAAACAACCAGCCATAAGATTTACATTTCTACTTAAGAGCCAGTCCATTTCAATGAAGTAGTTTATTCATTAGGAAAAGAAAACTTCAAGAGAAACCTATAACTGTCCATACTCCTAAATGATTATATGACCCTTCTAAGTGGCTGTAGCTTATCAAGAGGAGAAAAGACATTTAGATACTAATGACTGTGCCCTACCACTCTGTGAACCCTAAGTATTATTTGTTATGTTGTCCCACCTCTGAAATAGAAGAAGGCCATAGAGCAATGGTGTTACAAGCTGAACTGGAATTGTAAACTGGTTTCCATCTGGTGTTACTATCGACTCCATTTTGAAATCATGGATTCCATTTTGAATGAAAACCCCCTCAAGGAATGGTAAACAAGACCTGGACTGAACTGGTATTTCCTGCCAAATGCGTTGTTTACCAAGTTTACCTCAGAAGTTCTGCACACTTGCACATGTCAATAACAAGGTTTTCCCACCAGTGAGGTTTTATAAGGACTGCCCCTTTCACGGGACGGGGGCTGCCATTTTTGAATCTGTCAGTGTGTGAGCTCTCTCTCCACTCCATCGAGCCATCAGGAACAGACCCTCAACATTCTGTGGTGAAGGCCCAAATACCATATCGAGGAGAACACCCTATTATCCTGAAGAGTTGGATCCTGATCCTTACCATCTGGATCCCCCTCTATAGGATCTCCCTAGTGTTCCTCCTAAAGGGTTCTCCATCAGCCCTGTGGTAGAGGTCCTAGGCATCACACACAGCAAACCGGAACGCTTCTGTAATATACATCTCCTTATTATTCAGGGGCCTTTTCTATCTCCTTTCCTTCTTTCCTAAGGGTGTGGGCTGTTAGGGAATGTTCTTGTATTAGAGTATTATGGTTATTGTTATGTTATATGCTGTACAATTATATTTCAAATTTTAATAGATTTGTGTTTCTTTAAAAGTTTACTGGTGATAGATACGGCACGATCGGGACAGTCTTGTCTTCTGTGACAGGGACACTTAAATTTAAAGTTAATCAGAATAAATAATTTTGTTGCCTAATCCCTGATGTAACAATGGGGAGAACAAACATGCAGTCCCATTTATTTCCATTCACAATGTATTGCAAGGGAGGAAAAATGCTAATACATATTTTTGCCATATGCATGTGATAACCAGAGCATAGTGATATACCTGAGGAGTAGATGGCCAGAATTTTCAGCTGGTATAAACTGATCTGGCTCAAGTGACCATATTGGGTAAACACCTGTTGGTGTCACATGAGGATATGGGCCTTGGTATTGGAACAAAATCAGGAAATACATCAAAATACACATTAACTGTGTTTACTGAATTTTGGAGGTCTGTCATCACTATCAGGCCCTGCCACCTTTTATACACGTTTAAAGAAACAGAAGTCACATTGAAAATATAGATGATGCAAATAAACATTTCATAAGCTTTGGGTTATAATAAAAGGAACCATTTCCTAATTCTCAGATTTCATGGACCATGTCAAACATGGTTTCACTGCCCTTTTGTCCATGATAGGCTCTGTCCTGCATCAAAGTAAATGGGAGTTTCTCTACTGATTAGGATGGGAGAAGGATTCAAATGTATATGGCCAAAATAACTAGATATGCTGCATTTAAATTACAATATGCCAAATTCACAAAAAAAATAAAACGTAAATTCATTAAAAACAGGAACTAAAGTATTTTCTCTGCCCTTATTCATATGGTTTGTTTGATTTTTATAGGACAACTTTCAGGTGCAAATACCTTCATGAATACTTGAAATATCCTTGTACCAGCACATTTTCCAGTTATATAATTTGTATCTGAGAGGACTGGTAGGATAACATGGGTTTTGTGATAGGTAATGTTAATTTTATTGCATGCCTGGGTGTTTGTATCAACCTACTAATGAGTATGTAGGTGTTTGACCTCGCAAAGTATAGACATTCATGAGTTCTTTCACAATGTTGTATGTAAAACAAATGACGGTTAAAAATCAAGCATTAAATGTTTAAGGGAAACCCACATGAATGTGGTTGGTGTTTTGATTCTATGTAACCCAGGAGACAAACTCATTATGTGAAATTCTGGAGAAGGTTAACATATGGTGAGGTAGAAAAACAATAAACAACATGTGCTGATTTTCATATTTCAGTGACATTACTATGTTGTAACAAAGATATCAAGCTATATTAAATAGCATTTTTGGCATTATCTTGAAATATTCTATGATAATCTAAATTATGTTATATGTATTAGATTTCTCAGTGTAGGTTGAATATTTGGATCAACTGATTTATTTTCTAGCCCCTATGGCCCACGCTCCATCCCAGTTTTGATTGATGATTTAATTGATAACATTGCTCTCAACAGCTCTTCTGAGAGTATCAGAGTGTTGGCTGGCCAAATCTCAGATATTCAAAACAATATCAGTTTCTGGAAGATGTGTTTCTAGGCACAATGGAGAAAGTTGGCAGACCCCCCCTCCCATATTGGGAGTATCCGCAAGTCACTTATGTTCATTTCATCTCAGTTAAAATCTAATGTCAGGAACAAGAAACTAGAATTGAGTTAAACAGTACAGATTGGTAGTAGACCTCGATCATGTGCCAGGTTGAAACATCTTTAATAAACTCTTCCCTCCCACCTTCATTTTGATTAGGTTAATTCAGCACCTCTCTGATTTCATTTTTGCTTCATCTTTATTCCTCCATGGTGTTAATGTTTCTCGCTGTGGAGCTATTTGCAACACATGACCAAATGAAATAATTTAGATAGTCATCCATCCAGAAGCCAATTTACCACTGCTTACTCAATATGTTCATTGCAGAGATTGAGAACTATAGCATTTGAGGTATAAAAAATGCTACATTTACAACCAGTACCTTACCGTCTATAATTGATACTGCAGGAAGTTAGAGATTATTATAATTAAATCTTACAATGTCTTCATTAAGGCTTATTGTACTTGGGCAATAAATTAATTCCTGAAGACCCTTATGATTAAAATGCCTTGGTTAATCAATCTAAGGCTGTTTACCATAACTCTTATCCTGCTTTATTTTGATATACTAGGAATTGGGAAACTTGATGAAGTGCTAATCTGAGAGAGATTTTCTTTCAATAATTACTTTGTTTTTGGAACAGTGGACATCTTCAATGCTTTTCCTGCATTTTAGTAGATTTGGACAATTTACTAATGTACAAAGTCTCTGAAAATATTGCTTGATATTTCACATTGTAGATCAATAGTGATGGGCCAAAATGAAAGCCCTAGAATTGAGTATCTCTAGGATCTGAGTAAAGTGTGAGACTCAGAACAATCTCTGTTGACCAGTTTGTCTCAGACCTTTATATATCTAGCAAAATACTGATATTTTCTTAGTGTACATTATTCAGTTTTTTTCAGAAGCTGTATAAAGATATTTTTCCCCTTATTCTCAAAGGTCAATTTGCTGTAAATCTCAGATATGTATTTTCTTACCAAACATAGAAGGAACACAGAATGTCTGTCACATTTCCTGTGATGCAATGGTCTTTAAATACCAGAAATCAAGTATACTCATGTTCATTGGAAGAATCTGACATTGTTATTCACAATCACTCTCCTAATACGTAGACACAGGCTTCAGAGAAGAGAACAAATAAAAAGGACTCATGCTGTTCTAGTCCAAAATCGTGGGGTAACATCTTTAACCATTTCCCTTGTGAATCAGGAGTAGATTCTATGGCTCATTAAACATGACATTAAGTTTAAAGTTTTAATCTTTCGTTACCTTCTGCAATTGTAGGTAGAAGGTAACGAAATTCTGTAGAATTCTGTAGAATTCTGCCCTGGGTTAGATTCTTACCTGATAAAGCTCCATTGAAATCAATGGAACTATGCCAGTATCCACTAACTGAAAATCTGACCTGTGGCTTCTATATAGTACCAACTCCACATCTTTGGTCTTCTGACAATAGCTGTTTTTATGCCTCGTGCCTTTTTTGCCTATTTCCATCTCCATTAATTTTCCTCATTGTCCCCCCCGCCCCCAGTCTCTTTTCTAAATCTGCCAAACTGCCACCCAAATCTTGCATTAACACTCTTCATCCCACTTCTACAATATTCATAGGAAATTAGATTACAAATAATATATATATTTTTTAAAATAAGATAATCTCTACCACAATTTCTGTTTTAAACATTTAGGTTTTGGGGCAGAGCCTTTTTTATTTTAAAATAATGTCTCTTTTCAGTGCTAAACCAAAATATAAATATAGCTTTCAGAGTGAGACCCACATACATTATCAAGTATATCACATTGCTAGCCCAGGAGAAAGCTTTTACAGGACACAAGACAATAAAAGAATCTCCAAAGTATGAATATTTGGAACTGGAAATTTGAGAACTTTCTTAATAAATTTCAGGCAGTACCAAAATTCCTTACAGCTAAACAATGTTCAAGTTACTATTTTCACTCTGTTGGAATAAATATAACACACTCCCAAGCTATTTTATGCTGAGCTTTCTTACGAAAAACTCATAATCCACAGCTGTTGTGACATATTTTCATAGATTAAAAGAGGAATATGAAAATTTCCCTGGTTGAGGCAAATAGGATGTGATGGCATTTGGAGTGACAAGCTCACATTATCTGCTAACAATGCAGCAAGTGGATCATGAGTCCCTAAATGTATTTACTGTTGAAAAGATGAACTTACTAAATAGACAACTTGATAAATTATTGAAATAATTAATATAAATTCATATTACAAATAAAACATTAATCTCAGTTACAAAGTGGTTAACTTGGGGTTTTATGTTTGGGAAAATTAATGAAGTCTAGTTGCTGTAAAATTATGATGTACTAATTTCTTCACATATGTTTTACTTCTGCAAGAGTGAGAGAGACCAATGACCATGAGTCACTCTTCTATTATGCCAGAATAATTTACCTGAAATCAATGAAATCACCAGTGCAAAACTAGAGTAAGACAACATTGATTCTGACTCAGTTTATAAGTGCCATTTCTATTTTTGAGATGTTATGTTAAACTGTGTACTGGTGAAATTAGAATTCTAGATCAAATTCTCAGCTGGTGTAAATAATGCCACTGAAGTCAATGGAGCAATGTTGATCTGTGTCAGGTGAGGAGCTGTCCCTCCATTTTTGCAAGAGCCTAATCTATTTCCTACAAAAGTAGAAAAGAAAGAAAATATGCTAATTCAATTAGAGCTTGCAAGCTGCAAGTTTCAAGGTCATTCTTGTTATCAGCTTTTTCTTTTTCATATTCAAAATATTGAGAAGCGTTAATTATCCATACCTGCTGGATGAGGTGATTTGTACTAGAGCCCGTATCCCAGTTTTATAGTCCTGCAAATGAACGTGCCACTGCCAGCACCACTGAGCTCTGCTATATTGAGGAGGAAATGAGCACCAACTCCTCAATGTGGATGGCACATAGTACACTCTGTAATAATAAAGGTAATGAACTGAACAACCTTACACCATTACCTTGAATGGGTTTTTTTCTTTATCCTCCCTCACTACTCTTTGGTAATTGCCTGGGCTAGGAGGAACATTCTTAATGTGTGCAGATATATTCCGGATTTTGCTGATGAGAAGTAAAATTTACCAAGGGGGCTATTGCTTTAGAATCTGCAGCTTTCAATGGGCTGATCTCAACAAAAGCTTTTTTTGATGTTGATTGTTGTATTTTGATGTTGATTGTTGTATTTTGATGTTGAGGTATTTTTCCTAATATCTGGATCAAACTCCGCATGCATGCAGGCCCTGAACAAATCCAATTTGCTGAAACATTGTCCTCCACTATCAGTTGCAAACAAATCTTCAACATGAGGAAGCAGATATTGGTCTGCACACAAGATGGGATTCGGGATAATATTGAAATCTCCTCTACTTGGGACAACGCCATCCTTGTTGATCACTTTGCTGGAGACAGCCAAATGTGTGAAACTGCTGATGAGACTAGTGAAAACTAAATGTCACCAAATAGTCGAATTGAGCCTCCACCCAAGGTTTCAGAGCATGAAGCTCAAATCTGGGCTTGCAATATTTTGGCTGTCTGTCAGACCTAATACTCAGCTTTACTATCAATACCCATCAAATTCACTATAAATACCCACAAACGTTTCTATTTTATTTCTCTCCTGCTATCTTCACACCCTCCTGAATGTCTTCTGTTCCTCTGGGAAAGTTTTAAGGTTTTACTGGGCACTGCCTGCGATTGAGCTATCTTCTGAAACAGACAAAGGATCACTTGGGCTCCCTCTGCTAGCTAAAGACTTTCAGTGCAAGCTAAAGGCTCACACTATGTCAAAGATGTCTCAGAGAAAGCTCATGATATCTTCTAGCTTTACCAAAATGGCTGCTCTGTCTCCCAGGAGCTCAGTACCAGATCTGGCAGCCACCTCCTATTTTGTATTGCATGTAATTGTCTACTCCCCCTTCTGTTGTATAATGACTCACAATCCAGAAAAATCCGCAAACCTAGCAGCCTACTAACTTCTGTTTCTAGGGAGATTCTCTCTCCCTTTTATTATTGTTTATTTACTTTTTCATCTCCTTAGTGAGGCATTGGGAGCACAGGGATATAAATTCCTCAATACCAATGTTATATCTAAAACCAGTATAGAAGGAGATAGAGACACAGGAGGAGCTGATTTAAAGCAGAGCCATCTGCTGTGGTAGCTTTATTGTTCTGGCAGCAAAACAGAAACTAAGCTAAGGTGAGGCTCTGCTCTGAGCACAGCCAGTCCAACCATTTAAAGGAGCAGGACATTTCATGCCCAGAGCCTCACCGCAAATGGGAACTAGTATCTCTCAACTGAATAAATCCCTCTGTCAGCAGGCTCATAACGGAGGAGGATTCTTAAATAAATCTTGCTGAGACTACTGGCATCAGTCTCAGACATTGTTCATACCCTATGGATGGTTGTAGTATCTGAGATGAATCAAGCAGAGTTCAATGGTTTGAGTGATAACATGCTTTCTGGCATACCTGCCAGTAAGTACCTCACACATGAGGTAATCGACTGACACACTCTATAAAGCATTGGGAGGATACAGATACCATGTCTGCAGTCCCACTGATGGGGTCAGGCAAAGGGGCCAACCTCCCTGGGGCCCAGTGATACAAAAAGACCTGGAGCTCCAGGCCTCTGCTACTGCAGCAGCAATGGCAGCTGGAGCCCCAGGGCCTTTAAATTGCTGCTGGAGTGCCACGTGGCATGCTTTGCAGGGCTCTGAGGGCTGCCTGGGGGAGGTGCAGAGCTCTCTGGGCAGCACTAAGGGCTGCCTAGTCCCAGCCCAGACTCTCCTACCTGAGGCTCTGCTCCTTCCAAGGTGAGACAGGGCTCTTCCCCCTTGCCCAGGGGTCTGGCGAGGTTGTTGGCTCTGCCACATTGCTGAATATATTGACTCCCTGCCGGAACATTTTTTAAACCAAACTTAAAGCAAAATTTTCCTATGAGTAACTGGTACTACAAGTATTTGTCCTTTTTTTAAGGTCCATAGGACTGGTCTGGTGCTCAGAAATTTCAGTCAGGGTGCCTTTGTCCCTGTCTTTGTTTTGCCTTCTTCCAGAGACTTGCATCAGCCTCAATGCACCCTGCTAACAAACTCTTCTGAGATTAAATTTAAAATAATTTTACATTATATTAAGATGAGCAGGTTGTCTTGTCACCTTACTCCAAATAAACTCAGCACATGCTTTATAACCCATTTCCTGGGGCTGGGGTTTGCCTCAGTTCTTCCTGACCCAAGGGTTACACACACCTCTCTGACATCCTGGGAAGGTAAAACCCCATGTTTCACAATGAGTGAGCAGAACTTAATGTCCTTCTATCTCCAGCTAAAGGAGTTAGATCAACAGAAGAGCCCTGCATACAGAATCATAGATCCTGCCAAACTGCTAAACGTATGCAAATTGTGGACCTAGTTGTGCTCCCAATGTAGTCCCTGGAGAAACTCCCACTCATACTGGAAGCAGAATAAAATCCAATATCTCTAACTACATCAGCAAAGGCAGCAGTTCCTCTGAGAGCAGTATGGACATTAAAATGCAAAACACTGTGTAAAAGGAGGAATATATAACCTCTGGCAGGGTGCCAGCGGTGGGCAGTGAGAACTGGCTGCTGAAATTATTGCTTGAGAGGCATTCAATTTGGTAAAATTGCTGATGCTTACTCTTCATGACTTGACAGCCAAGCTGAAGGGAGTATTTATTTTGGATTATTTAGAAATGTACCCACCTGGTACAGGTACAAACCACAGAGCAATAAAATATAGCAGTTAGGACCAGAGACATGAAATCCTCCTGGTCCCACAATGTGTGAATAACACTTGATTGTATTATCAGTATTTTAAATACTTTTAAACCAATGCTATTTCTAGTAACAGAACTAATCGGTGTAATCTGAGTTTGGTTGCTAATAAAATGTTTGGGGAAAGCACCACACAAGTAGCTGTCAGCACAAATTAGAAGAACTATACAATTTAAATTGCAGATCTCATGCATCCCAGGTTCCACAAGGTTTTCAGATTTGAAGCACCTGGAAGGAGTCTGAATTTCAGAAAGTGTTGAGCATCCACCTCTACACATGCATCATGTCTGCATGAGGAAATTATTTCAAAATAACTACATTTTAATTAATATCTCCCAAAATAACTATTTCAAAATAAGCATTATTCCCAAGGCAAGCAAGAGTACAAATTTTAAAATAACCAGCCCATGATTTTGAAATAACGAGTTTGGTAGTGTGGACGCTCTGCTTGTTATTTCAAAATAAGGGGAGTTATTTTGAAATAACTCCCTAGTTTTAGACCAGGGCATGAAGCCCTATAAAGTGCTCAAAAGCCCCTTACAACCAAGCAACCCAGAATCACTAATCACTTTCAAAACGCTTGGCTGACATTTTTTTCCAGCTAAAGGAGGGATAGAGATAAAAGAAAGTTCAAAATCTTTTATCTGTGTTAGAGATAAAAGAAAGTTCAAAAGATTAGATTAACATAAGGAGATGTCTATAAGAAGATGCATGTTTGTTTATTTGTTTCTATGATGGATAGGAATAGTGCTGGCCAGCACACAGTGTCTAAGGGTTTAAACTCAGGTAGCTAGCAAGGGTGTTCTCAGGGGGCCAGAAGAACCAATGAGGATACAGTGCTGAAATCTGAACTGGATATAGATACCTGGTATACTCTTCCTGAGAGCTGGAGGGAATAGATGCAGTAATCAGAATTACCATGCCTATAAGAAATATTGGACATGGGAGTGAACTGGGCCTTATACAGATCAGAACGTATCATGAGTAAAGGAAAAAAGTATATTTAGTCATAATCAGGGCATTTTTCTTTGTTTTGGTTGTTTGGTTGAACTTCTCTGTGTGAATCTATGCCTTTCCTCCCCCATTCACTATCTAAGAAATGTTTTCACTCAATTGCTCTGTATCACCGAGCAACTAAGTATGCTTTATCAAGTATGCCTTTTTGTTTTGTTAATAAAATCCCCCTTTTTAAGGCAATTATTAGAGTCTTGTGTCCTGGAAAGAAACAGGAGGTCTGTCTGTGTGTGTGTATGCATGCTTCGGACCAGGGCTGGTCCTAACCAATTGGTGACCCCGGGCAAATTTCTTTTTGCAGCCCTTACAACAATATGCCATGTTAGCCCCGATATGCAAACAATGTTCTTTGATCCTTAAGTTTGCATATATGGTAATGAAATATTTCAAAGAAGCATTTTCAAATTATGAGGAAGAACGGCTCTTGCGCAAAAAGGGGAGTTTTGTGCAAAAAGGAGCCATTTACACAGAGCTTTTTTGCGCAAACACATCTTGCTCAAAAGGGATCCAAGGAGGAAATGCAAATGAGAGTGCGACATATGCAAATGAGAACTCCATTTGCATTTCCTCTTGCAGAAGAGGATTGTAGTATAGACATATGCCTAGTGTTATGCCAATTATTTTCAGGCATAACGGCTTTGCGCAAAAGGGTTTTTCTTGCGCAAGAAGGGGCAGTATAGACAGCTCCGTCTTGCGCAAGAGCCTCTTCCGCGAAAATGGTGGTTCATTAGCTATGCAAATGAGGCTCGGTGATATTCCAACGCTGAGCCTCGTTTGCATAGCTCTGGCGCAAAAGCGCGCCAGTCTAGACACAGCCTCAGTGATTCGGATCAGCTCTTTCATAATTATTTAACTCAGTCATTCATCACCACCTCCTCTTCTCTAATGCTGGAGGGTGGACTTTGATATTAGTGGTTTGTGGATGGGCCTTTGGTCAAAATTCTTGATTGGTTTTCATACGCCAAACAAGGTCTTCAGGCTGGTGATAAAGTGTTACTAAAGGGTTTGAAGAAATATCAAGTTTAACAAGTATATTTAGTTTACAAGAAATGCTTTCCTGGACCTCAGGGCTCCTAATATATTGGGAGTGATTTAGTGCAGAAACAAATACACTATTTCTAAAAATGTGCAACAAAACTTTACATACACATAATGACAGTATAAATTGTTTAATGCTTTCCACTTACAGTAATCAGAGTCCATAGCTTTCCAGAATTCCATGTGTATGGAAGTTTTCTGAATAATCACTTACCACAACGTTCTCTGTCCATGCTAAATGGAGGGGTAGTCATATAAAAATACACCAGGGGAACAGAAGGTGATATTCCCTCCTCTTTTGAGAAGTGGACAGCCAGACAAAGCCACACATCCTCCATTCGAACTGCAAGTATTATCTCATAAGATTTTGGTTTAAAGTAGGTGTTGAATACAAACTTAGGATGTTTCTATGCAGCAGGGCTTAACTTGAAATAAGCTATGCAAATTGAGCTACATTAATTACATATCTTATTTTGAAATAGCTTATTTCAAAATAGGGAGCAGCTACATAGCACTTATTTCAAAATAGAGCACTCTTCCTTCAATTTCCCTTACTCCTCGTACAATGAGGATTACAGGAGTCAGAGTAAGAAGTCCTCCAGCTTTACAGTATTACGACACTATTTTGAAATTACTGCCTGCTGTGTAGACGTGGTCTACTTTATTTCGGAATAGCGCTAGTTATTTCGAAACAGTGTTGCAGTGTAGACGTACCCTTAGTAACTGAAGAAATGTCGCTGCATGGAGAAATTAAAATTCAGACTTTTTCTTGTCTCTACAATGATATTGTACAATGATATTGTACTCTACAATTACCCTCATTACTATTATAGTCAATGGTCTTGTCTCTTCAGGGTCCCAATAGAGCAGGAATATCCCCATAGTTAATATAGGTTTGAGATTTTTATATTCTTGTATTGAAAAGATTTTTTGGATAATAGTTAATGCCCTCTGCTAGACCTGGCTGATTAGACTCATATCATGAATAAAGAAGAACCACTGATTGACACAATATATGGGGGTTTTTTTTCTCTCCTGAGTTTCCTGAGAGGTCAGCTACTCTGCTGGCAAAAGCTATTTCTGACATTTTAACATTCAAGGATGTCCCACCCCTGCATTAAAGGCTTTATTCAGGAGCCTGGAATTCAGAAAGAGAGTCTACAGCAGATAGTAAAGTACATTGCTTGGGGATGTGAAACGTTCATATCCTGAGACACATCATTACCCCAATCTAAACCCCAATATAGACAGGAAAAATCATTCCATTGACCTAGCTATTTCCTCTCAGAAAGATGATTTTATTACGGTAATAGAAGAGCTTCTGCCATCATTTTAGTGTCTACAATACAGTGTTGCCCCTGTACATTTCTAATGTAGACACTAGACAACAAGGGGCAAATACAAGTTGAACCTCTCTAGTCTGGCTCTCTCTGGTCTGGCAACATCTGTGGTCTGGAAAGATGTTTGTTAGCTGGATGTCCATTTATCATGGGGGAGGCCAAGTGTCCTGTGGTCCCGTAAGTTTGTTTAGAGCCACGAGTTTGGGCTCTTGGTGTTCTGTTCTAATTTACCTTTAAATGTCTTCTAAGAGCCCAGTAAGCACTCAAAGTGTTGGTAATGCTGCTAGACAATATTGACCTCCCATGGTTCAGCAAATTCTCTGGTTCAGCATCAGTCAGGTCCCAAGGATGCCAGACTAGAGAAGATCAACCTGTATATTGATACCTACATACAGTAACTGAGATTTTCAAGGAACCTATGGGAATTAGATGCCCAAGTTTCTTGGCATATTCAAAGGGCACTGTGAATACAAAGGGTGCCTGATTTCCTTAGAGCCTTCTGAGAAGTCCAGTTAAAAGCAATATGAAGCCTTTGAATATGGATTTTTCCTGCAACGAGATAGATGACTGAACCAGTCAATAGTCTCTTCAGAAAAAGATAAAAGACAAGGGAAACTAAAAGACACATTAGCTGTAAGTAAGTGGAATAGAAAACTTTAGTATAAAATTAAAGGAAAGGCTGAAATCCAGAACAGGTGCCTTAAAAGAACAGAGATATATTGAAGGTTTAACAAATAATGAATCAATGATGAATAGAATCCAGAAGAAAAACACTAATAATAGTTACACAAGAGAAAGAACAATGAGTGGTTCTTTGGCACGTTGGATACGTCTAGACTACAGGGTTTTGTCAACAAAAGTTGAATTTTGTCGACAAAACTATACCTGTGTCTACACTACCGCTGAGTTCTGTCGACATAACGTCGACAGAACTCGGCAGTTTTGTCGACGGCGGTAAACCTCATTCTACGAGGAATAATGCTTTTTGTCGACAGAGTTCTGTCGACAGAAGGCGTTATTGCATCTACACTGTCCTTTGTGTCTACACTCTTACTTCGACAAAGCGGCTTGCTTTGTCGACAGAACTGGATGGAGTCTAGATGCTCTTTGTCGACAGAAGCTTTGTCAACAGTATCTGTCGACAAAGCCTCTGTCAACAAAAGCCTGTAGTCTAGACATACCATTAAAGACTAACAAATATATTATATCATGCGCTTTTGTGGCTAAAACCCACTTGATCAGATAAATTGGAGTGGAAATTACAGAATTCAGAGTATATATAACAGCAAAAGCAGTCACCTGTCAATTGTAGGACCAGTGTTAATGACTGTTTGAATCAGGCTGGATGTGTCCAATTCATAGCTTTTGATGTGTAAATATGAATACAAAGGTCGGGGAAATTGTCTTTGTAGTGTGTTAACTTGAATATCTTTATTCAAACCCAAGTTGATAATGTTGAATTTGTAAATGAATTCCAATTCAGCTGTCTCCCTCTGTAATTGGGTGATAAAATTCCTTTGTAGAAGAATGGCTACTTTTAAATCCATTATTGGCTGTCCAGGGAAGTTAAAATGTTCCCCCACAGGTTTATGTGTATTACCATTTCTGATGTCTGATTTGTGTCCATTTGTCCTTTGTCCCAGAGACTGTCCAGTTTGGCCAATATATATGGCACAGGGGCATTGCTGGCACGTACCGGCATACATCACATTAGAGGGTGTGTAGTAGTATGTGTCCCTGATGGTGTGGCTTATGTGATTAGGTCCTGTGAGGGTGTCGCTTGTAAAGATATGTTGACAGAGTTGGCAACTGAGTTTGTTGCAGGGATAGGTTTCTGGGTGAGTGTGAGTGGGGAGTGGCTGCTGGTAAGTATTTGTTTAGGGTTGGGTCAGTGTCTGTAGGCAAGGGCTGCCCTGTCTCCCAAGATCTGTGAAAGTGAGAGGTTGTTTTCCAGGATAGATTGTAGATTATTAATGATGTGCTGGAGGGGTTTAAGATGTGGGTTGTAAGGCTATGTCTATATAAGCAGGTTATTTTGAAATAATCATTCCCAAACTAACTATTTTGAAATAAGCTTATTCCTCTTCACAAGTAGGAGTTATTATTTAGAAATAACAAGCCCATTATTTTGAAATAATAGGCATGGTAGTGTGGACGTTCACCTTGTTATTTCAAAATAAGGGGAGTTATTTTGAAATAATTCCCCAGTGCAGACATGCCAGGTAATGACAATAGTGTTCTTGTTGAGGCTATCTTGAAGTAAGGGTGTGTCTAGACTACTGGGTTTTTTCGAAAAAACTTCCCCTGCATCTAGACTGCCACCGCGTTCCTTCAAAATTAAATCAAAAGAACACGGCAGTTTTTTTGACCGCGGTAAACCTCATTTTATGAGGAAGAACGCCTTTTTTCGAAAGTGCTCTTTCAAAAAAAGGCGTTCTTGAAAGTAAACAGGGCTTTTTCAAAAGAGAGCATCCAGACTGCCTGGGTGCTCTCTTTCGAAAAAGTGGCTTGCTTTTTTGAAAGAAGACACTCCTTTTCGAAAGAAGCTTTTTCGAAAGATTCTTTCGGAAAAGCCTCTTTCGAAAGAGGCTTGTAGTTTAGATGTACCCTAAGTGACTTCAGGGTCTACAGAGCAGGGTAAAAAAATCAAATTAAGATACACAACTTCAGCTACATCAATTGCGTAGCTGAAGTCAAAATAGCTAATTTGGTTTTTGGCACTGTCAACGCAGAAGGAAGTCAAAGAAAGAACACTCTTCCTTCAACTTCCCTTACTGCTTGTGAAAAGAGGGTTACAGGAGTTGGAGTAAGAATTCCTACAGCTCAACATTATCTCGAAATAATGGCTTGCTGTGTAGACTCAGTCTTTGTTATTTTGGAATAACAAAGACATTAATAACTGATGTTATTCCAAAATAATGCTGCTGTGCAGACATAGCCTTCTAGGTGCTTGTTTGGCTTTGTTACTCTGTTTCCAGAGCTAGAAAAGTACCCAGGAGTCACCTAGTTCAAGACAGGTCCAGTGTAAGCAGGGGAATGGTCCTGCTATTGTGGGGAACTTTCCTGGCTTCTATAC
>CM057845.1:197855710-197866658 GCA_030068395.1 Apalone spinifera
TTTCCTGGCTTCTATACTACCCCGGTGAAATGGACCAATGAAAGGATCTGAGTCTCCGCTCCCACTTCTTTTACCCAAAGGCCTCCCTGACCGTGAGAGCTCCCCTTCCACTCTCCTGAGTAGCAGAGTCCTCAAAATCCGAACAAGGCTGGGCCCAGGTTTTCTGGGGCTTAATCCCTGACTGTGATGGGGCAAGGCAGCCCCGCACTGAACTAGCAAGGCCCAGCCAGGGTTACCTAGCTACAGAGGATCCTCCCCCACAGCCCTACCAGGCATGCCCAGGCTGCAGCCCTACTATAAAAGCCAGGGGAAGGCCTCAGTCAGGAGACACAGCCGGAGGCGAAGGGGCTAGCAAGGAGGCTCCTGCACAGTGGTGGTGAAGGCCTCCAGGAGAAGCCGGAGGGGACGCGGAGGCGAGCTGGTGCAACCCAGGGACTGTCTGCTGAGGAGACACCGGCCTGGGGGCTGCTGTGAGCTGGGCAAGTTCCGGGGAAGAAGCCCTGGGGACCCAGGTAGGAAGTGGCCCAGGGCAGGAGCGGGAGCCTCGAGAACCTTGGCGTGTTTTGGTTGGATTGCCCCGCCGAGGGAGTGACCCGCTACCTGGTCGCTCACAGGGCCCTGGGCCGGGACCCGGTGGAGTAGAGTGGGTCCAGGTCCCCCTACCTGGGGTTGTATCCCCGTGACTACCCTGCAGACTGTGTTGTGGACTCAGGCCGGAGGGCCTTGGCCTGGCTTAAAGGGCCGGTGACAAACAGCGTTGTGGACTCAGGCCAGGGGGCCTTAGGCTTAAAGGGGGCGGGCAAGAGGGGCCTGCCACACCGACCTTGTAGTCTCTTAGGGCAGGGACTAAGGTGTCCCCACTCCGGGGTGCTCTCTTCACACTGGATGCTTTCTTGACCCACTGATCATTACATACAGTTCAAAGCAAATACAATGTATTAAACAGCAACAGAATAAAAAAGAAAAGAATAAGAAAAAGATGAGAAAGGTTAAATGAGAACACACAGCCCCGCTCTGTAGCACGGGGACATCACAAACAGCAGTCTGCAGAGTGTAAGGACAGTTCACAGTCTGTTTCTTATAGGTCCCAGGGCTCTTTCTCAGGCCCTGGCTGTGCTGCAAGGGGGGGCTGCAGGCTGGACACACTTGCTCTGGCAGCGACCACATGACTTCAGGCTCTAGGTGGCAGGACCCCTCTCCCAGTTGGAGTTACAATCCCTCTCCAAGTCTGGCCTGCAGGGCCTCTTGGCTGGTGGTGGCTCCCTGTTCAGAGCCTCTCCCCTCGCTTTGCTGGTCCCAGCTGCTCACCATACCCAGCTGCAGACTGTGCTGCTTTGCCAGCCTCCAGCTCCTCGTGTTGCTTCTCTGACCCCTTTGGCTCTCAGGTCACTGCAGGTCTGCTTCTCACCACAGGGTCTGCGCTCTGTGGGCTGTATGGACCTCTGGCTCTGTCACTGCAGGTCTGTCTCTCCACACAGCTTGCTCTTCTTGCTGCTCTTCTCAGCTCTCTCTCCTTTTCTCAGAGAGACCCAGAAAATCCCAGCTCACATGGAGGACAGGACCTGGCCTCCTAATTTCCTCATTAGCCTGTCCAACCTGTCAATCAGGCTGAGCTGGAGTGTTGGCCTCTTTCCATTGTCCCTGGGGACTGTCAGTCTCAGGGCCCTGATTTCTCATGGACACTTCCCCTTTTGGTACTGGGAGCTGGCCAACCAAAAACTACCACTGAGTTTTAGTAAGGGGCTAACAGTCCCCTTACACCTGCAAGAAAAAAGAAATTTGGGGATTTCTTTGTTTTGTTTTTAATCCCTCTTTAAAAAAAAAAACTCATTTATTCCATTAGATTTTTTTGTAATGTAATGAATGAAGAGAAAAATAGAGGTGAGTTGAAAATGAAGGATTTCCCTTTGGGGGAAGACTCTCAGTTTAGCACAGAAGCACTATAAGTTTCAGAACTGAATTGCTAGAGGATGTTGTGAAGGCCAGGACTTCGACAGGATTCAAAAAAGAACTAGATAAATTCATATAGGATAGGTCCATCAATGGCTATGGCAAGATGTCCCTAGCTTCTGTTTGTCAGCAGCTGGAAATGAGTGACAGGGGGTGGATCACTGGAACCTGTTCTGTTTATTCCCTCTGGGGCACATGGTATTGGCCACTATCAGAAGACAGGATACTTGTACTACTGGACTGTACATCTGACCTAGTATGGCTGTTTCCATGTTCTTATGAATTACCTTCAGTAAAATCATCCAAAACAGAGTGAAATCCTCCTCTTCTACAACTGAAGTAGCAGTTTACTGTTCTGATCAGATAGCACATGCAGTGCTCTATTATTGTTCTGAGAGAGACAGGCAGACTAAACTGCCTCACACAAAAACCGATTATCACTTGACTCCTACGACACCTTCCATGGCATTTTTAGTTGGACTGTGTTTTTAAAAAGTTTTACTGCAGAAGCACAACATTTTATCACCTCAACACACAGCAACAACAAACAGGCTTAAATTTCACAAAACAGAATGGTTGTAACAATGTTCACTTCTGCTTTAAGGCACGGAGTCTTTAAGCCTGAAAATATTACAAACTACTAAGGAATATCTGAAACACCAGGATTAAAACACATTAGATTTCACAGGGCAGTTAGTGAACAAAATTATCCCTCTTGCTTTTTCTTATAATTGTTGGAGGGTTTTTTTTAATATTTTGCATTGAATGTTTTTAGCTCCAGTAGAGAAAATCTTATTTGTTTGTCTCACCAGGCATATTAAAATCACAAATCATTGCTTGGGACCAGATGTAGGAGCAGACTGTAAGTGTAGATAGACCATGTATTTCTGAGAAAACACATGGAGAGTTTGTGAGCATCAGAGCAACCATGTACTGCTGACAATGGAACATGGACAGAGTATGTCATGAGAACTCTAGACCATCCATTCACTAGCTTGCCCCCAAGAGATAAAGGGGTTGAGTCTTTCATGTTTTCACAAATTTCACTCTTTCCCCTTCAAATACATAATTCTCTCCTTTTTCAAGATCTCATTTTAAACCATTATGTTTTAAATGGCTTGGATATGATTCTTTTCAAAGTCTGCTAGTATTACCCCCAATAGCTGTTGCTGAGAAATCCTCTCCCCATGCAACCAGACCTCAACTGCTATGCCTGTGTTGTGTTTCAAGCCCTTGCTATCAAAGAACATGAGAGATATGGCACTAAATTTACTTCTGACTTACACGCAGTACAATCCCATTGCTTTTAATCAGGTGGTATGGAATATAAGTAGGGATCAGTTTGGGGACTGGTTCTGTTCAATATCTTCATCAACTATTTAGATAATGGTGTAGAGAGCATGCTTACAAAGTTTGCAGATGATATCAAGCTGGGAGGGATTGCAAGTGCTTTGGAGGATAGGATCATAATTCCAAATGGTTTGGACAAACTGGAGAACTAGTGTGAGGTAAATAGGATGAAGTTCAATAAGGACAAATGAAAAGAACAGCACTTAGCCCTGGTCTGTACTAACTTCTCTTATTTCAAAATAACAAGTGGAGTGTCCACGCTACCAAGCCCATTATTTTGAAAAAATAACTCTTGGGCTATGTCACCGTGGATCTATTTCGGGATACCTCCAGTATCCTGAAATAGCTATTCTGCGTCTTAAGAGTAAGCCCATTCTATCAAAATATAACAGGCTCACTGTTCCAACATCCCTGTAAACCTTATTGCACGAGGGTTAAGAGATGTTTCAGAATAGCACTTTATTTCAAAATGTCACACTGTGTAGACAGCACTAAATTTTGAAATTACCTTGAAATAAGCTTCACAATGTGCTGTGTAGACATGCCCCTGCTTTCCACGAGGAATAATGCTTATTTCAAAATAGTTATTTTGAAATAGCAATAGTGTGGACGCTCCACTGCTGCTATTTCAAAATAACTACTTCCCATAGGCATTCAAAGCAATTATTCCCCAGTGTTTCCTGGAGCTGTAAGTCAAGGTAGCGTGTCCATGTTAAGGGGCAGGTCTACACAGCAGAATTATTTCAGAATAACGGCCGTTCTTCCAAAATAACTATCTGAGTGTCTACACAGCAAGCCCATTATTTCAAAATTATGTCAAAATAATGGGTGTCTTATTCCTGATTCTGTAACTCTCATTTTAAGAGGAATTATGCCTTTTCCGAAATAGCTATTTTGGAATAGTGCATGTGTAGACAGAGCAGATGGAGTTATTTAGAAATAATTGGCCTCCAGGCCTTCCCACAGGTACCCCGCTGGCCACTCTTTCCACACTCATCAGAATTCTGTAGTCCCCCTTCTCCTAAAGGCTTTAAAGGTGCAGCCATAGGGGAAAGGGCTTGTGGCACACAGCAAGCTCTGACAGCCACAGAGCAGCAGCCTGCACAGCTTTTGCAGCCACCATGAGTGACCCCATTGCTCCCACTGAGCCCTCCACGGCTGCAATGGAGACAGCAGCCATCTCCCAGAACCCTGCCCAAGGATGGAAGAGGCGAGCACCTTCCTGGTCTGGTGCAGAGATCCTGTACCTCACTGAGGCCTGGGGAGAGGAGGAAAACTTCCAGGATCTCCGCACCAGGTGCAGGAATGCAGATGTGTATAGCTGGATGGCTGACAGCCCGGGCAACAAGGGACACATGCACACCCAGGAGCAGGTGCACATGAAGTCAAGGAGCTGAGGCAGGCCTATGCCATGGCCAGGGAGCACAGCTCCCACTCCCACTCCAGGGTATCACCACAGGCCTGCCCATATTATTCCCAGCTCCACCGCATCCTAGGGGGTGAGTCAGTTCCTTCCCCCTACGGTTTCTGGGGAACGCCCATCAGGTGAGTGCCATTACTTTCCCTAGACACACGCAAGTGGAGGTGGCAGGCAGAGAGGGGCTAGGGTGCTCTCCTCACTCGGCCTTCTCATCCCAGGGATCATGCAGCAGCCTGTGCACATTGGTGCATGTGGAGCACCTGTCTGAGGCACACAGCCCCAGGAGGCTGCAACAGAGGACCCTTGTGCTCTTGCTCACAGGGTGTCTAGAGAGGCCTGCCTTACTCCTGACACCGGGGGGGGGGGGGGGGGGGGGGGGGGGGAGGGAGGGGAGGAGGCAAGGGGGTGAGGGTACCCTTGCACCACAAGCCACCACTAGAAGGAAGCTAGAGACATGGAGACACACACAGCAGTGCTACACATGGTACATGGGTAAGCCCGCACTCTCGGGGCAGCATTCGCTCCTGGGGACAGCGCAGTGAAGTGTGGGAGCATCTACCGCTCACACGCACCTCCTCCCAATACCCTACCCCCCTCTCCTCCAGCAGGCAGGGATACTAGTCCCCTCCCTGTGGGACCACTGGAAGACCTGGTATGTTTGTGACACAGACGGAAGTCCAGCTGCCCTAAGGCCCCCCTCCCGCCTGTAAGCTCCTGGTCTGGCCATCATCTTCCCATGCCTGCTTCTCATGCCTCAGACTTCCCCCATGAACATCTGTGCCCCTGCAGGAAAGGGCCCACTGTCTAGGCCACAGATGTCCTTTTTCGAAGCACATCGCCTTTGTCTGACCCAAGACCTTTCAGTCATGGCTCAGAGATAAGGGCACGGCTTCATGTACAGTGTCTCCTGGGATGACTGCCCTTCTCTTTGTTCTTCACAGCTGGACCAGCTGCAAGAGGGGCAGAGTCTAGGGCTCTTGTGCCATCCTCCTGATCCCGTGTGACCCTCAGGCACTAGTTTGGATTAACTTTAAACTGCCGCGTGTAACCGCAGGCAGTTCGTTCGAACGAAGGCAGATTTAAAAATGGCGGCCGGATGGCAACATACAAATAAAGCCCGGGATATTTAAATCCCGGGCTTCATTTGCAACTCCGGTTGCCTGATTTGCCTACCTAGCTTGAATTAACGAGCTAGTGTAGACATACCCAAAGAGTGTTACAAGGAAGAGGGAGAAAAATTAAGCTCCTTACCCTCTGATGATAGGACAGGAAGCAATGGGCTTAAACAGCAGCAATGGAGGTTTAGGTTGGATATTAGGAAAAATTTCCTGCCTGTCAGGGTGGTTAAACACTGGACTAAATTGCCTAGGGGGGTTGTGGAATCTCCATCATTGGAGATATTAAAGAGCAGGTTAGATTAGACATCTGACAGGGATGCCCCATGAGGGCAGGGGACTGGATTTGATGTCCTCTCAAGGTCCCTTCCAGTTCTAGTGTTCTATGATTCTATGATTTTATTGTTTTTGCCCCATTTGCTGCCTCCACAGCTTTGTGTCCTGGGCTGATGCCCATCTCACCCTGGATAGCCTAGATAGTCATTTATAGCCCCAAAGCCATGCCAATGGAGTCTCCATGAACTAAATGCAATTGAACAGGGAGAGTGCTGCAGCATCCCAGGCTCCAGGTGCCCAGTGTCCTGGCTGCCTCCCTTGGGTACCACATGATTTGCTGCCAGCATGTGTGCCAGGGGCTTTGCTCCCAGCTCTATGCCCTGAGTCTTGGCTTTGTTCCTGGACTCAGCTATGGAGGGAGAAGACGGGTGTCAACAACCCCACTCTTAAAAATGTTCCTGCATCACTGAACCTGGGGTTCTGGGCTGCTATTGCTGCTACTGCAGCAACAGCAGCAGGAGGAGCCCTGGGCCTTTAAATTGCTGCTGGAGTCCTGCTTGGTACAGTCTGAGCAGTACTGAGGGCTAACTAACTCTACTCCTACTCCTTCTGCCCTAGGCCCCACAACTTCCAGAGGCCCAGAACCAAGTCCCATCTGCACCTCCCCACCCCACACACTTTGCCTGGGGCCCAGTGAGTCTGTTGCCAGTTTTGGATCCATAAACTAACATGCAGAAAGAGTGGGACCAGAGTGCCTTTTCTTTCTTTCCCACTGCGCTTTTCAGAGTCCTACTCTTCATACCAGGAAGGACAAAAAGTTCAAATGCTCCCCAGAGGACAGAGACTATGGGGATTAATATGAGAGAACTCTGCCTGGCCGCACAGGTGCATTGGGAAGCCATATTGTTCACATATCCACCCTGGTGTTGCTCACAGTGCACCCCTATTAATTTCCTTATAGCTGGAATATTTATATATAATTATGTTTTGACTTTATAGAGCATCTGTCACCCAAAAGGTGACAGCAGCACCTTTCAGAGACAGGCAAATATTAAATCTCCACATTCTACAGATGGACAACTGGAGCATGCATGTGGTCAATGATTTACTCAGTGTGACTATATTGCACAACATCTGTGGAAGTAAAATACCTGTCTCCTGTCTACCAGTCCTCTCCTCAGACCACTAGAACACACCACATCTTTTAAATGCCCTACCTGAAAGCACTGTGCCTTGGAATGCATATGCTAATAGTATAAAGGTATGAAAAAATACCCTACATGTGTGACATATTTTTCTACTGAGGTTAAAGGCTGTGTGAGTGTGTTATGTGCTAGTGTGGGTAAACCTAAACTCATGTCACTATATCAATTAGGCAAAAGACATGATAGTTTATAAGAGAGAAGTGTAAAAGTTACAGAGTTTCGCTTGAAATTAAAAAAAAAAGTTCATTTACTCTGCCACCAGCCACCCTTAAACTGTATGCAGTTTTGGCAGGGAGGGCTTATGAGACTGTCTGATCTCCTCTTCTCATAGAGCTTAAAATGACAGAAGTAATTGTCACTTGATGGTGCTGTAGCTCCATGACTGCCTTTTATTCAGCTTTTCCACATTACTACATTTTGGAAGCAGATTCTGTGTCTTCTCTGAAAAAAACAGAGCTCAGAAGTAAAGAGCATTACATCAAGAGTGCCCTTAGCATGAAACCAAGCAACAGACAGGCACACAGGCCTAAAGAAAAGACAATGTCTGATGGTCATGTACTGTATGCAAAATGAACACAACTCCATGGCGTTTTTGAAGATTAAAATTATCATCTGCAAAGAATACATGTATTAATGTTGTGATACAATTTATGTTGTATTTATTTATGCTGTGATGCAATTTATGTTGTCTTAGGGTGGTATTTTTAAGGATGTTTTGGATTAAAGATGCTCAGCATCAACCTGTAAAACTGAAAAAGCAAGCTTATGTTTTAAAATGAGATCCTAAGCCTTTAGCTGGCTATAAGGACATATTTTAAATTTGACTGCACACGTTTTATATATGATTGAAAATTTGAATTGATTCAAAAATGTAATTTTCCTTTAAGGGAAATTTTGAAAGAGTTGTTTTTAAAAAATTCCCATGAAAAATGTTGGGTTTGTCATTGAAAAATGGAAACTAAAAACTAAAAATAGTTCATTTTTCAATAAAAAATGTTCAGTGTAAAATTAGTTTCCAATTTTACACTGAAAAAAGAAAAGAGAATTTTGACACAAATTAAATGTTTCTTTGCAAATGTTGAAAACGCTGTTATTCACCGGGGGAAAAAAGTTTTTATAAAACAATTTCTACCAACTGTATTGACAATCTTCCTTTTCCTCCCCTCTTGCAAGATGGAAAAAGTAAGCATCCTGTGTTTCTGATACATTCAGGCTGTCTACATCACACACCGCTTGTGGCAGTTCATAGAATACATGTAGCTACACACTTCTGTGAAAAAAGCAGGTTGTGTCCCCACTGCAGGGTGTAACCACAGGTGTCAGTGGAAGGCTCTGGAAGGGGGAAGCAATGGAGAAAGATACAACAGCAGCAGTGAGAGGCTTTGAGAGGGTTGCCACACTGCCAGAAGCTGTCAATGTAGCAGGCAAAGGCTTCAGTAGCTCCCCAGCGTAGAGCATTGTTGTGCAGTGTGGAAAGGCTCTGGTGGCAAGGAGCTCTGCTGGAGTCTTTCTTCCTTGCTGCTGGAGTCTGTCACCACTGCTGGAGTCTTTCTCTGAGGCAGGGAAAGACTGCAGCGGCAGCAAGGCACTACACTGTTAAAAATAGTAGTGTAAATGTGGAAAGCTCTACTTGGGCAAGTGGGGCACATTCCCACAGGGTTTGGGCATGTCCTTCCTTTATTCATGCAAGCAATGTCTCACCATTTACACTGCTGTTTATACCCATGCTAGGGAGGTGTATAGAGTGTGTATCTTACACCAAGATAGGTGTAAGATACACAAGGTGTATAGAGTGTGTATCTTGGTGTGTATCTTACACCAAGAGAACTGTGCAGTGTACATGGACCCTTAAGGATGTCACCTAAAACCAAGCAAGAGTACAAAGTGACAGGCGGTATTTCACACAAAAATTAACTCAACTCCAGATGTCAAAATATCAAGAGGCTTCTGTTCCAAACTCTGGTGTTTAAAGTTCCATCAAGCAGTTAATTTAAAGAGCCACTGCTATCTCCTGATAAGAATGTAAATGAAGAGAGTGGTTTAAATATATGTAGTTTTAAATACTACAGTAAAATCTGTGTTTTCCGGCATGCTCAGGGATTAGAGCATTTTGGTTATCTAAAAAATTCTGGTTATCAGAGGGTCCCATCAACCTAGGAAAACCAATGGACAATAATAGTGAAACTCAAGTTTATAATATTGATAGTTTTGTAGTGTGAGGCAGTTGGTCTCACATTTCTAGTTTGAGTTAAAGATTTAAGTAGTTCTTAAATAAAAAATTGTTAAACCAATCATGGTAAACCAAGCCAGGCCTGTACGTCAAAAGATGTGACAGTATTGTGGCTGGGGGCAATGCTGGTTAACAAAGTTTTCTGGTTAACAGAGTGCCGGATAACAAAGGTTTCCCTGTATTTTGAGTTTGAGGATCCAAACTCTTTGCATGGTAAAAGAAGCATAAAGGGTTCCTGTAACATGAATCTCTCAAAGCCACCTTCTCAGCAACATATTCCTTCTTTGAGGTCAGCTGTCCATAAAAAGCCAGGCTCTTCTCCTTCCTCTCACAATTTCCACATGAGACAATAATACAGTCTTTTTCACACTCCTCTCTGCCAGGGGGAATCCTATATCAAGGGAATCCACAAGAACAACTGCAGGATAGGGATTCCCTAGCTTCACAGGTCTAGTAGGCCACACTGTCAGGGAGCCAATAGAGGGTGATAATACAAGGGGCCTAAAACCATAGATTCTGGATGTTGAATAATTTACCCATCCTTCCAGTCAGTCAAGTGGGGAGCTATGTAACCCACACACCTAGGCTACGTCTACACTGCACCTCTCTTGCACAAAAGCCTATGCAAATGAAGTGTGGATTAGCATATTGCATTTGCGCAAAACCCCCTTCTTGCACAAGAGCCGTTCTTCCTGAAAAAAAGGGGAAGAATGGCTCTTGCAGAAGAGGGGGGTTTGCCCAAAAACGGCCCCTACTTAATTATGCAAATGAAGTGTGGCAATATGTTAATCCATGCTTCATTTGCACAGGCTTTTGCGCAAGAGAGGTGCAGTGTAGATGTAGCCCTAGTGTGGTTCATTGTTCCATATAGTGGCACTTATACCACTTAGGGCTTGTCTAGACTACACCGAAGTTCCAAATTTGCATATCTTCTTCCAATCTCACTTTCGAAAGTGAAAGTAGTCGGGACATGTTTTGTTCGGCAAATCCGCCCTTTTTTCAAAAAGCCTTGTAAACCTCTTTCGGAACTTTGGCATAGTCTAGAAGAGCCCGTATAGTGAAAATTAAGAATGAGTGAGTTCTGCAGCCTAAGCTGAGAGCCAGCTGGTTTTATAGCTGAAGATAGAGAAGCTCCTCCACTAAGTGCCAGAGGTCCCACGTTCAAGTCTTCCCGCTGGTGGTCACAAATGGGAGTTCGTCCAGGATCTCAACTAAGTCTCTGAAGTTTGGGATGTGCTTCCTCAGCTTGGGAAATTATGTAACCCACATACCTAGGATATGTCTAGACTGCATTCTTCTGTCAGTAGAGGGATGCAGATTAGGCAGGTTGACATTGCAAATGAAGTGCGGATTTAAATATCCTGTGCCTAATTTGCATAAAAATGGCCACCGTTTTTGCCAA
>CM057845.1:197887272-197910413 GCA_030068395.1 Apalone spinifera
TAGAGGACACCAAATGGAATTAATGGGCAGCAGGTTTAAAACTAATAAGCGAAATTTCTTCTTCACTAAGCAAATAGTCAACCTGTGGAACTCCTTGGCACAGGAGGCTGTGAAGGTGAGAACTATAACAGAGTTTAAAGAGAAGTTAGATAAAGTCATGGAGGTTGGGTCCATGGAGTGCTATTAGCCAGGGGGTAGGAATGGTGTCCCTAGCCTCTGTTTGTGGAAGGCTGGAGATGGATGGCACGAGACAAATTGCTTGGTCATTGTCTTTGGTCCATCCCCTCTGGGGTACCTGGTGTTGGCCGCTGTCAGCAGATAGACTACTGGATTAGATGGACCTTTGGTCTGACCTAGTACGGCCATTCTTATGTTCTTATGTTCTAAGCTCAGGGCTCAGGGTCGGGGGTTTCACTGGACCAACTTGATTTTCATGCAAACCTGCTCCTGGGTTCACATGTGGCCTTTGGTGGCCAGGCTGGCAGCTATCCTGCCCTAGACGGCCACTTTCCTATGCCTAGTGTGGAGATTGTGGACGTTGGAGGACCCCCCTCCAAACCTGGATGAGGTCCACGATCTCTGCACTAGACCAGGCGGGTGCCCACCTCTTGCAGCCCCGGGCAGGCTCCTGGGAGTTGCCAACCTGGTCCTGGGAAGAGGCGGAGGGCTGGGTGGCAGCAGTTGGCTGGCTCATGCCGTGCCAGGTGCAGAGTCTGCTGGGTGGGTGCTGGCAGGCTTGCACCTGGCACGGGCACCGTAGCCAGACCGTGGCCCTTTAAGGGCTCCGGGGCCGGGATGGGGGCAGAAGAGTTACCCTGGCTTGGCCCAGAGTGGCCACCAGGGCAAGCTGGGAAGGGCTAGCCTCCAACTAGTTCGAATTAAGTGGCTACACAGCCCTTAATTTGAACTACTTAATTCGAACTAGGCTCTAGTCCTCGTAGAATGAGGTTTACCTAGTTCGAATTAAGCGCTCCGCTAGGTCAAATTAAGTTCGAACTAGCGGTTTGTATGTGTAGCGCCTATGAAAGTTAATTTGAACTAACGGCTGTTAATTCAAATTAACTTTGTAGTGAAGACATACCCTTGGATCCTCAGAATTTCTTTCTTATTGGATAGGTTATATAGTCACAGGGATATACACAATGTAAATGTTTGATTCTGCATTAAAACAGGATACATACAAGTGAAAACAATATAAGTAACACCCCGATAGCTTTCACAAAGTTTAAACACTTATGCATCTATTGATCCGTACTAATGCACAAGTGATTTGGCCTGAAGCTCTGGCCTGAGCTGGCATCTGATCTGCCAGAATCACAAGTGCTGTGGCCTTCAACCTTTTTTCACCAACCTTCTTCTTACAGCTTTAAAAATTTTCAACCCTGTGCTCCAACCTCACTCCCATCACTACTCATAGACCAGAAATATGGTGTCTTGTCATTGTGTGTGTGTGTGTGTGTGTGTCTATTTAGTCTCCTCTGTGTCCAATATAATGTTGTAATATGAATGTAACATTTTCTGCTGTTTTCTTTCAAGTATTCATGAATCTTTCTTATTTTATGAGCATTACTATTGTCTCGAGTTAACATTTGTAGTCTTAATAGTTACAGCGATTAAGTTTTTGTTTGAACTAATATCATAGTGGGTAAATAAATACATTTTCACTAGCTCTCCCACTTCTTTTCCATCTTCTTCAAAGCATCAGTAAACTCTACATTTCAAACCCTACAAAGCTTGCTGTACCATAATCCATATCAATTGTACTTCAAAAATAAGTCAAGTTTATTGGTCATCTTACGGTATGTCTACACTGCAATGTACAACTGGGGTTAAATCTCAGGCTCATACCTAATTCCCATTCCATCTATACACAAATTGCACCAACCTAAGGCTTGAATGCAGTGTCCCAGTTTGCACTGGGGTGTCAGCTCAATCTTTATTGCTTAGTAATGTAGGTGCAGGCCCTCTGGGCTTGTGATCTGGAAACCTGACAAAGTAATTTCAAAATACCATGGGCCAACTTTATTTGAGCTTTGGACTGTAAAGTTTGGTGGACAGTCCAGTTTTTTCCAAACTACAGCACAAAGGGCTACAACAACCACATTTTAGGAGAGCACTATGAAGTCAGGGGCTAGGTCTAGGCCGCAGGCTTCTTTCGGAAGAAGCTTTGCCAGAAGAGATCTTCTGGAAAAACTCCTTCTGAACGAGGGCATCCACGCTGCAAAAGTGCATCAAAAAAGCCATCTGCTTTTTCAAAAGATAGTGTCCACACTGAATGGACGCTATCTCACATTTAAGCTGTGATTACCATGGATGGAGTGGCCAGCAGGGCACCTGTACCTTTTCCTTTTTCCTCTTCTTTTGAAAGAACTCCCCTCTTCCCTGTCCACACAGGCCTTTTTCCCAAAGAGCTTTCTCGGAAAAAGGCTTCTTCCTCATAGAATGAGGATTACCAATGTCAGAAAAAAAACCCTCGGTTCTTTCCATTTTCTTTCGAAAGAACACAATTGCAGTGTGGACATAACCCACATTTTTTCGGAAAAATAGCCATTTTTCTGAAAATAACTCTGTAGTGTGGATGTACTCTGGGATACAGGTGGTTGGAGTTGGGCCCACATAATGCAGTGTAGATGCTGGAAACCCAAATTGGGGCCCAGAGTTTAATAATTTCTAACCTGAGGTTAGACATTAATGTAGATCTTTAAGCCCTAGATTAAGAAACCTTCACTCTCTGCTAACTTGAGTTCTAGTCACTTTGAGCTTACATTCAAGTATAGATATACCCCTAGAGCACATGCATTTCAAGACAAGATACTGCTTAAGCAAACTACATAACGACCATGGGTGATTCTGGCAGTGACAGAAAGCATCGTCATTCTCTACAGAAGTCTATGGAAGGTGAGAAATTCCAGCTACATTCTTCCCACATTTACCTTTACAGGAGTTAACTTCCCAGAAATAGATGTTTTCAAATCATATTCAATGTACTTCTGTTGTAAAATATCGAATAACTTTTCAGCCATTTTGGCAAGATGTAAGAAGAAAGTGATTTACTTACTGATGATTGCAATGGATTCACAATTATTAAATTAACCCATCACTTTCACTGGAAATGTTCCCCTGAAATGTCTCAATTTTCTAAAATCAGCCACTCTATTGGAAATTTTTTGACCAGCTCTAGTGATCACCTTGCATTGTGTATTCACAGTTTAGTAGTATTATTAGAGACAATGCATGGATGTAGTCATAGAATCATAGAGCTTGAAGAGACCTCAGGAGGTCAAGGCAGGACCAATCCCAATTAAATTTCCCATTGCGTGCCTCAGTGCAGTTTTGAGGCCCAATTCTAGTGCTCAGAGGAAATCAGGGTTTGTTTATGTGGCATGTTCTGTGCATGTTGAGTTGAAGTCTTCACATAGCCAATCCTTGCTCTCACTGCTGAGAATGCCAGGTTGTGATGCTAAATGTGGTGGTGATTTTTGTTGGATAGACATTTTTTCGACAGAAACTGAAGTCAGACACTAGTTTATTTCATAGAGCCCTCAAACAGCCCTCAAATGGCAATGATTTAGGTTCATCCCTGAGATGTACTGAGGCTGAACAGGTAGACGATGGAGAAAGCTGTATCCTATTTCTAATCCACCATTTTACATTACTTTAAAACTACATTTATATAAGGGGATTTAAATGAAAAGTGATGTGTTTTTTAACTTTCAGCAACAGCTTTTAGCAAGCTGTTCTTTCGATATTGTCAGTTTGATGAATCGTGGCATTTGTGTCATGCTTGGTTAAATTTGCAGAATGGCAGGGAGTGCGTGAGAGAGAGTGAGAAGGGGGGTTATTTTCTGTAATGTGATTGCTCTTTGAATCTGAGGCATCACTGCAAGAAGATTTCAAGCCCACAAAACACATGTGCCACCAACACAAAAGTCTGCTGGAACGATGACAACTGAGTCTTTGGAAGGAACAGCAGCAAAAGGTCACTTTAATGTTCTTGGAATGACAACTACTTTCATTTTTATTTGTAAAATTAAATAACAGAAGGTGCAGGAAACACAAACTGGTATTATTTTTGTGCTGTAGAACACTTTGTACAGCATATATTTTTAATCTTATGTTGGCTATGTCTTATGCTTGAGCATACTCCCACCACTCCCGCCCCCAAATATTTAGTCAGGTATAGTTGCACAGCGAGTTCTTGATTCTAGGGTAGCATTAAGCATTCCATTAGGCAGTGAGATGCTGTCTGTAGTATTTCTTAAGATTCATTATCTTTGGTGAGTAAATTACATACTTCAGCCATGAGGATGTTCTTCTTATGTAATTATTATAGATTAGTGAAGTACTGCTGAAAAGAAATAAATGCCGTGAATCACAGCCAAAACCTGAATGTGTTTAGGATTCCGCAAAAGTCAAAATATATCATATAGTTGATGGAATTATGAGTTTGGCCAATGAAAGTAATGATGTTGATGTAATTTAGACCAGTTAGACAATAAAGAAAAGGCAGCCCGCATGGTTATTTACTGGTGGGTTGCCGCCACTATGTTTACCTGTGCCTCCACAGGTATTGGAGGGAGGCTCACAGGTCTGGTTGGCTGCGAATCACTGTTCATGACCAATGCGAGTGGTGGAAAGCATCACGGACCAGGATGCCACTTCCTGCCACTAACATTGACAATGAATACTGATTCGCAGCCAACCAGACCTGTGATCCTCTGATACCTACAGAGACCCTGGTAAACATTGAGGTGGGGGCGCAACAGGGACTAGCCTTGTGGACCGGATCCAGCCCATGGGCCAGAATTTGGCCACCCCTGATATAGACTGCTTTAACACATTTGACATCATACACTGTCTAACTGATAGCTCTCCGAGGGTACATCTACACAGCAGGGCTAAAGCTGAAATAAGTTATGCAACTTGAGCTCCGTCAACTGTATAGCTTAAGTCGAAATAGCTTAATTTGGTTTTTGGCAGTCTCTGCTCAGCAGGAAGTCTGAGAAAGGGCACTCTTCCTCTGACTTCCATTACTCCTCATAAAATGAGGGTTACAGGAGTCAGAGTAAGAAGTCCTCCAGCTCCAATTTATTTTGACAGTATGTCGAAATAACTGCTTGCTGTATAGACACGAACTATGTTATTTTGGAATAACATTAGTTATTCTGAAATAACACTGCTGTGTAGATGTACTCATAATGTGATCATTAGTGGGGGAATCATCATAGCATGGAGATGTGCTGCTATTGGTGTCCCACAGGGATCAGTCTTTCATCTAATGTTATTCTATGTCTTTATCAGGAATGTGGAAGAAGATACCATTGTTGGGAAATTTGTTAATAACAAAGATTGGTGGAGTGACCCTAAGAGTCCTTTCCTGTTCTCCGGCAAAGAGTTCAGTCACATAACAGGAACTCCACTCAGGCCTGACAAACTCACTAGACCTAACACACTGATGTCATGATATTTACCTAGGAAGAATACTACATAAGGCATCAAAATTAAAACATATATCATAGTGGTCATCAGTTATTGTGTGGTGTATATATTGATGACAATTAAAAAGCCAGGAAAAGCAAATTAACAGAAGAATGAGAACATAGCACAGCATGGTATCTCTATCTTGAAAAACAATCAGTGAGGGACAGAATCTTTGTCTGGGGTACACTTCAAATGATACATTTCAAAGGTTTACTGTGTCATGAATGGGAGCTGCAAAGGTGAGCCTAAACTTACCTGGAGAGCGAGAAAAGGGTTAAGATAACCTTAAGCTATTCTGCATCTGAGGGAGGGAGCTTTGGGCATTGAACTAATGAAATGCAGCTAAAGAATTTCAAACTGAGGAGCAGCAGTCTCCTTTATTAGAGAGAGACAGGGATCTTCTCCAGGAGAGGAGAGAAGGAATGAGCTCTCCCTAAACAGTTCCCCTAAGTTCATCAGAATGTTTGAGTAGGAAAAGGTTTAGATAGTCCGTAAGGTTTATTGTTTTAATTGTTTGAGGTTTAGAAAGTATGTCTGAACTGGTTAATTTTTTCTCTCTCTTATAACCAAGAAGTAATCCCAGGGAGAATCCCTGCGCTTGGTTCAATGCAGGACTTTTAACACCAAGCCATTTACTATGTTTACAATGGTAGTCTTGTTTTAATAATAAAAGTGGTTTTTTTTAAGTACAGGTTGATCTTTCATGTCCTTAAACTTACATGCCTAGCTGCAGACACGTTAGCAGAGAGAACACAGGTTTGTTGTTCTCTGTGAATGGGTCCTTGCTCGTTTTTTTCTAACTCCTTGGGCAAAGGGGGGCGGGGAGAGAAGGGTGTTGCCTCAGGGAAGAGATTCCACATGATTTCTTCCCTGGAAAAGGGGATTTGTACACTTTGTAGTGGCAGTACCAATGGATTTCAGGGGAAACTGAAATCAGGAAAACGTGTTTGTCTCTGGGTACTGCAGAGACAGGATCTGACAGTGTTTTTTATTTTGCTAGCCAGCCCCCATTACCTACACTTGAAGTGCCAGGTTGGGGAATTCAGCTGTGACATACTGGACTATAAGAAGAGGCAGGGCAGAGACACTGTGATTATCCATCACTGAGGGAACAAATTGATCAGAACTGGTTGCAGTCACAGATCCTACCCCAGGGAGCACGTGTGATACTGAGAGGATGCTTTAGGTGAGAAAACTACTGTAGACAAGGATTGTAACTTGTTATGTTTTAGTCACTAGAAAGCATATTGGACATTTTTGTTTCTATAATCATTGCTCAATATTGTCATGGGCAACCCACAGCCCAGGGGCTCCACATGGCTAGGCAGAGTAAGCCATTAGCGAGATGCCAGAAAGGTTATATGCCTTGTGTTTGCAGGTACAGCCACCCACAGCTCCTATTGACATTGTTTGCCATTCCCAGCCAATGGGTGCTGCGGGAAGTGGTGGGGGCTACATGGACTTGCTGGCCACCACTTCCCACAGCTCTTGTGGGATGGGAACAGCGAACCATGGCGAATAGGAGCTGCAGGTGGCCATATCTGCAGACACAAAATAAACAACTTATCTGGCAGCCCACTAGCAGCTTACTCTGATGAGTCATGTGAGGTGTGCAGGCCACAGGTTGCCCACCACCAGCTTCATATCACTTGGATCTCTGTTATTTATTAATAAGCTTTTTCTTGGTTTAACTGTAAGTTCATCTCAGTATAACATATTAGAGTAAATCATGCAGCCTCCGCTGGTGACTACATCATCTCTTTGGAGAAAGTGGACACTAATTTCTGTGGGTGTCTAGTGACATGGACCAGATACTGCAGAGGAACATTCTCCCAGACAGTTTGGGAACTGAAGTGCAACAGGTGTTATCTACCAAGCAAAGTGGGGACTGGCAGAGTTCCAAGCATTATGGCTGGCTAGCAAGCTGCGGTGGCAGGGATTTGTCACTCAGTACAGCACCAGCAAGTCTCTTGTTTTGTGAGGCAGATGGAAACAAGGTGACTTATGGTTCTGGATGCATCAGGAAAACATCAGAGTGGTGTATAATGACAGGCCATTCATGCAGATTGATCCAGATAATTTATTAAGCAGGGCAAAACCAGCAAGTGTATAGTCCTTCAATTTCCAGCTTTAGTGTAGCCAAATGCAAAGTCAGACATTTAGGAACAAAGTACATAGGTCACACTTATAGGATGACAATGATTCTGAAAAACATTCAGTGCTAATGGCTGATAAACAATTGAACATGATATATCTGTCATGAAAAGATCCAAAGGCTAGAGGATGAGGTTAGACCAATACAAACAGGAAATAAGACCTTTGAGCAGTGGCAATAACTAACGATCAGAACAACTTCTCAAAGGAAGTGGTGGATTCACAATCATTGGGAGTCTTTCAATTTTTCTAAAATCTATGCTCTAGTACAGCTACAAGCTATTGGGCTTGGTGAATGAGTTACTAGTGAAATTCGGTGATTTGTGTTATATGAGTCTGTTAAACAGGGAAGAAAAGAAAGTGGAAGGAACAAGGAAGGGATGAGAAACTTCTGGTGTGCCAGCCGCATGCAAACCATGAGGGCTGGCAGATGGTTTCTTACCTGAGCATCTGCAGTCATGGAGCTTTGCAGATCCCTGTGGCCACAGTTCTCCGTTCCTGGCCAATGGGAGCTGCAGAAGTGATAACCCTGCCCATATCACTTCCTATAACTCCTATTCACCGGCAATGGTGAACCACGGCCACTGGGAGCTTCAAGCAGTCGTGCCAGTGAAACAAAGCATAAACTGCATCTGGCATGTGTGCTGGAGGTTCCTCACCAATGTTCCCTCTACTCTTTTCCATCCAGGTGTGGATTTTTTTTCTATTCATATAGGGAATACATTTTTTGAGGCATGTGTGAATGTGCACCACCAATAGAAACAAAAAGCCTAGCTGTGGGCACTTTGCTAGCCAGCAGGGTGGCATTTGAATCTCTTCTGAGTGGCCCCACAAGCACACACAGCTTACAGGGAACACTGTTCCCCACCTGTATTGAAGGAAGAGGCTAAATTAGCAGTCAGGGTAGTGAGGGAAAGGAAGGATACAGTTAAGGCAAAATAGCATTAGAGTGAGACAGATTGCATGGAATAAATGAGAGTAGGCTTTAGTGCCTCTCACTACTTTCCCTTCTTCTTCGTTCCTGGAACCTATCCAGTAAGGAGGTAGGAAAACAGGAAGACAGTCTGGTTACCTGCTGAGCAAGTGCCCCAAGAGTATAAATCTCATGGTAAAGTCAATGAACGTCTGGCATTACTTAGTATACAAGACATGTCTGTGTCTTTAAACTATTCAAGTTTCATGGAAAGCATCCTGGCTGGATGTATGGGAGTTACTGTCCTTAAAAGGAAAGGCTCCATATCCAGGTTCACTTTGCTTCAGAAGGGTAGCTGAGTTAGTCTAGTCAAAGGTTTACTTTGTCCCTTTCATAGATTTTTTAAATTAATGGACATACTTCTTTTTTTAAATAGTTTGATCTAGAAATCAAATAGATTTAGATTTAAAATCCACTTGCTCTGATGTGTTAGTCTTATTATGGTGACTTTTACAAAACTCAAGGTCATTCATGAAGCTCAACAGCAAAGTCACATAAAGGCAATGATTAGTAATGGATCTTTCATGTCTAACATCACTTTTCTATGTCAAAGAGAAACAGTCCCAACATATTTTTAATTTCTATTTGCAGTCACACAGATTAACAAATGTAAGATACAGTTGGGTGGAACTCACTTGACTTGCAAAAGAGTCATAATGTTGTGGTGCTTATGTTAATTAAGCAGATTTCATTAAATCTTATGGTTCTGAATAATATGTATGCTGATTATGCTCAGATTTATGTTTCTTTTGCAGCTTTCCTTTCATTATATGTAGCCAATGTCTTTAATTGAATATATTAAAAATTGTGTAGCCATAAATATGGATAAAATTAAATTTTGGATCTAGGGTTGGATCTTCATTTTCCAGCACTGAATGTAATACTCCAGCTGTGCTAAACTGGAGAGGTATTATGGTTTTTATTATTTAAACTATGGTGGTACTTACTGGCCCCAGTGGATATCAGAGTGCCGTCTGCGAGCTTATATAGCTCATCAACTTATTTGTGTTATCAGTTAAATTGCCAGATAGTTTATGCAGTTTGTCAACGTATAAAATTATGACTAACTTCAACTACTGCTACATTTCTGGTTCATGTCTCAGTTATTTTCTTGCCTTACTTTGATTCAATCATCATGTTTCTTCATATTCTAGATGATGAAATCACTGCTCCTCAGTTAGCTTATTGCTTGCCCTCACTGATTTAATGTTATCTCTTTTTAATATTACACCTTTTCATCAAGAGATAGCACTGGCACTCCAAAGAACTTGAGAATCAAATGTAAATTAGACAGCCATGAAATTCTTGCTACAAAACTTTAAAATATGTAGAACTTAGATCCCTGGCTAAGTTCACTAGAAGACGTGGTAAGGTTTGCAAACCTGTTTGAGTTCAGCTGTGATAATTCTGTAAATAATTAATATCTAAATGCGGTAGAAATATAGGAAAGAGGAATACTATGGAAGTAGTGAGTATTCTGTAGCATTAAGGACACATTGAGGAGAATGTTGGCTAACACTGCTAGTTAGAACACTTGACAAGTGAAAACATGGCCCAGGCCATGGAAAGTGGTAACTGGTGAAACAGACAGAAAAAACCTGTCGTGTGTGGATACTTCTTCAAAGGATCTTTTTATAAGATTGTCAAAAATGGAACAGGAGAAATAAGAACTGAAAGTTGTTTATTCTAAGCAATGAATACCATTCTGAATGAATCTGAGACTCAGTCAGTACTCATGACAGGAGAGACTTTAGGAAACTCCTCTGTGGGGGCATCTGTATCAGAGTAAGCTAGTCACATCAAAGAAACTTGGGAGTGAAGAAACAAGAAAGGTTGAAAACAAAGGTTGGTTCTGTGGTGGGCTCCCTGTGTCAAGGATTAGAGGTGAGACAGATGAATGTACTTTCTCCAAAATATAAGATTGTCGCTATAGCTCAGTCCTGGGTGAACCTATCTAGATAACCTTTGAGGGGGTTTCAGACTAGAGATATTATGTTTGATGGATTCCTTTCTTTCCACATGTTTTCTTTGTAGAGTCTTATTAAATCATTTTTGCTTCAATTAGTTGGCTCTACCCTGAGAATTTCTTTGTGAATATCCTGAAGAGATTCAGCCTCTCATCCTCCAAGAAGGGTCAGTGCAGAAAGGGATTCTGGAGCCTAAACACTTGTCTACCTGGGGGGGAGGGGGAGAGGGAAAAGGTAGCTCACAGCATACTGATCTTTTTTTGTAGATACCACCAAATCTTGGTCAAAAGTATTAATATTAAACAAGGAGCTCTCATAAGATGTGCTGCTTGCATGACTGCAATCCAAATGGCACACATGAAAAGCCTAAAGACCACAGAAAGAACTGAGTTTAAGGGAATTGAGGTATCAAAGGCCTGGATTATTCTCATTCAATGAAAATAGGGCCAACTTGAGTGGTTTCAGCTGAATTTCACTTGACATTTTGGATTCAGCTGAGCTCAAAACTCAAAATCCTAAGAGGCATGGTTGTGGCAATGTGAGAAGCCTCAAGGAGCAAATCAGAGAAGAAAAAGCTCCATGTGAGCCTCTGCAAATCAAAATTGTAATATTTTGTGCAGGTCTAATATTAAACCAATCTACATGTATGTAATCTGGTTCTTGTTTCCATGTTCTCTCATAACTATTTCTTTCTAATAACTAAGTGTAGCTCTTTTTCCTTCATTTTTATCAATTTATGACAGTAAGTATACTGTAGTCATCATAATGATACTTGGGCCTCCATCTTTCTTTGCTCATTTTCACTTGCTTTTTATGAATTTCCCTCTCACTTGAAACATGTACAGCAGATTTTCTTATCTAATTTAAAAGTACATCTAAGCATTTTTTTAAAGATTCTTTTGTATTGTGTGTCAGTGATTCGCTAGTATACTCCATGTGTGTTTTGCAACCTCTCCAGACTATTATACCCCTTTAAAGAATCTGACTGGCTTGCATACACCTCAAGTTTCAATGCTCTAAGGCCTGGCCCACACTACATCGGAAGGTCAAAGTAAGATTCACAACTCCAACTACATACATTACATAGCTGGAGTCAACATATCTTATATCGCATTTTCGTGCTGTCCACACAGTGGGAAGCCAACGGGAGCAAATGCTCCCATTGGCTTCCTTTACTCTTCAGGAGGAGCAGGAGTACCGGCACCGATGGGGGCACCCTTTGAGTTCAATCTAATGGGTCTACATTATCCCTGCTAAATCGAACTCCAGAAGATTGACCTTAGAAAATTCTCTCTTATGAAATGAGACATAAAAATACCAAAATATCTCCATATAATGTTACTGAAACATTGCTCACTTTCTCATTTTTCCATATAATTACAAAATAAATAAATTGGAATATAAATATTGTAGTTATATTTCAGTGTATAGTACTTAGAGCAGTCTGTAAGAAAATTTTAGTTTTTACTAACTTCACTAATGCTTTTTATGTTGCCTGTTGTAAAACTAGGCAGATATCTAGATAATTTGATGCAGCTGCTGGAAGACCTCTGCATTCCCCCAGTGATATGCATACCCCTGGCTGAGAACCACTGTACTACACCTTATTTGTCTGAGCTATTTGTTAATCAGGTTTGTTATTTAGTTTGCTATTTCTTCTCAAGCACTTGGTCATATATGTGCAAGAAGTCCCTGTGTAAACAACAAGAAGAAGAACAACAGCGAATTTTTTCTAGCCATTCCAATAACAATATACAATCGACACAGCTGTGTTATTTATGAAGTGCTACCAGCTGTTTTACTCTGTGTTTAGTTTCTATAAACAAGCAAAATGGAAATATAAAAAGATTATTCCAACAGCATACCACTTATTTCATTGATCTTTTCCCAAACATAAGGATGCCTTTGATAGCTGAATGTATTTTACCCATGGATACATTCAATTTGTATTCATTTTAGAACTTACTCTGTTAATTAGAAAAGGTTATAGTTTAATAACTAGTCATTGAGAATGTATGCAATGGACTATAAGTTTCAGTAGATGATGTTTTCTCCCCAAAGAGGCATTAGTGATTAGTTCATATAAAACAGAGCAAGCACTATAGGCTACCTTCCAAAACCAGTCTTCATCTCTACCTTACATTTTAATCTTTGAGTCTTTTCCAAAATACTCAACACAACATTCAGATTCCCAATACTTCTTGTAAAATAAAGAACTGATTTAATAAGAATTATTTGAAGAACCAAAATGGGACAGCTTAGAAACACAGACACTATAACATTATGATAAAAGTATATTTTAAAAGAAAATGCAATCTTAAGTACATGTGATCAACAAAACATCTATTATTTTGATTTGTACAATATTCACGTTAAGCCTAATCTTGGTACTGATTCTAGGTAAAGTTTTGCAGTTTGTCTGTGATCCATGACCAGGGAGCATGGATTGAGTTCTTTCAGCCCTGGCAAAAGAGGGAAAATCCTAACAGTCCATGGCAGTGGAGTGACAGATGAGTGGTGTCAGGAAAGAGGGGAGGACAGTCAGAGTAGCTGTGAAGGGCTGAGTGCCGTATTCTCACTACAGCAACAGAAATGCCTCAGACAGAAAGAGGCCTATCAAAGCCAAGGAGCATCTGTGTATTTACACATTGACAGACAGGTCCCCTGCAATGTCCTGAATGCCAAACAGCTGATTGACTCCTACCTTCCTTTGTTTCTCTTGCCTCATTCATCTGCTCCATTGTGGCAAATCATAGGAGGGGAAGATGTTGGTAGCAGAGTCCCCACAAATTCTTAATAAACCAACTAAGTCTTGGGGGGTTATAAGCCAGCCACCCCTCCTTCTCTTTTTTACCAAAATCTCTTCATGGGGGTTATTGCCACTGCAGGGTAGCACAAATTCCTGTAGTACCTCCCCCTCCTACCCGCACCTCCTGCCACTTCTTTGGTGAAAGGGGACAAGGGCGGCTTAGAAATCTGGAGTCCTAAAAAGGAGCTCTTCTTAGGTCCCAATCATGGAGTAGCCAAGCTGTACCCCTTATTGGGCCATCCTGAGTATTGTTCAGGATGCCCTAGAGCTCCCTCCAAAAGGGACAAAAGGGCTTCTGTAGAACTAGAAGACTTGGCCTATTAGAGTCCTCCTGCGTGGGGAAAAAAAAATCTGATCCCTCAAAGCACAGGTGCTAGATGCTGGGAATGCTGCCACAAAATTTACAGTTATACACTGTGTTTCCAGTTTGGTTCTATGCCTATTAGCACCTGCACTCTAGAAATTGTTCCTGCATCCTTGCTCGAAAGCAAATATCATCTGTATCTGACCTTCTATACATGTCAGTGCCCTCCACAAACACACACACCAGACCTTGGGGGACTGGCTTCCCTTTTCATGACTGTTGAATGCTTGGGTTTGGCAATACTGTGACTAGCACTTCCCCATTTCCTTCTTTGTAAGGTTAGTCATGTAGACCACATGCCCCAAATCCACCAATCAATCTTGTGTGGGAGAGAAAGGTGTGCTTACTATCCTTCATTGATTGCTAGTTCTTGCCTTTAAAACATCCTGAAACCCAAAGCACTCTCAGATAAGGACATTTATCTCAGCAACAACAGAGATGAACAAATATTTATGAGGTGACTAGCACTAGTCAGATAATATTATTTCAGGTTTCCCAATACTTCGTTAAAATTAGTTTAGGCCAGTTAACTGGGGAGTTATTTCAAAATAATATGGCAAGTGTCCACGCTACCAAGCCTGCTTTTTTGAAATAATGAGCTTGTTAGTTCAAAATAATAACTCCTGCTTGTAAAGAGGAATAAGCTTATTTTGAAATAGTTATTGCGGGAGTTGTTATTTAAAAATAACTTATTTCAAAATAACTCCATAATGTAAACATAGCTTCAGGGAGTAATTCATATACCACAGTCACATTATTTGCTCAACTAAGGCAAATAAAACAATATTGAATCCAATTTAACCATGCTAGATAACAATTTTTCTTTTAGATTGCCCCATACCTTTCCTTTAAACACAACTATGTAATTTATGCACAATTCTTTGTCAGTTTCTGAGTAGTAATGTTATAAAAAGGAATTGTATTTCAACTACTAGTCTACACAATTGCAATACAACACAGAAGCACATTTCCTTGATTTCAAGAGCAGGCACTCAATTTCTGTGTTCTCCCAAAATCTGTAAAAGTTAACGTTAACTATTTCACGGATCATCAAAACCTGTAACATAGGAGAGGGAGCATCACACTGTGAAAAGTGTACTGTGAATGAGTTCATTTTGGTGCTGTGAATGTATTGGCTTGGGAGAGTACTATCCCTTTTTTTCCCCCACCCAATCAAAGAGCTCTGAAAGGCTTCCAAGCACATTCAACAAGGAGCCAAGCCCATATTGATGGTTCAATATGCCATCAAAGTACCACAAAGAGGAAGTTTAACCCAATTTGCTTCAGGCCCCCCTTAGGGCAAGTCAAGCCCAAGGAGCTCTGGAAACCCATGCAAACATAGTTTGAACATTTGGACAGTCTATTGGAAAGGCCCCTTATATGGGCAGAGTTTAAGGAATTATGATCATCCTTTGCTTTACAGTTCAGTCCCTGATCACAACTAAAACTTGTATCCATTTTTCTTCCTTTTGGTCTTTATTTACCTTTTCTCCTCAACCAAAGCATGGTCCACCTCAATGCAAAAGGCTGCATATTCTCAGGCTTGTTTGTTTTCCTCAGTAACTATTTATCCAATAAATGGGTCCACATAATAACCATACAGAATTTAGAGATTAAAAATACCTATTCTGTCAATTAAACTACAAGGCTGTGTCTACATTAGCGCGATCTTGCGCCAAACTGGCTGCTTTCACGCAAAAACATGCTGCCTGTCTACACTGGCAGGGAGTTCTTGCGCAAGAACACTGACGTTCTAATGTGTGAAATCAGTGCTTCTTGCGCAAGAACTATGATGCTGCCACTCTGGAATAAGCCCTCTTGCGCAACTGTTATTGCACAAGAGGCCAGTGTAGACAGGCAAATGAATTTCTTGCGCAAGAAAGTCCGATGGCTAAAATGGCCATCGAAGCTTTCTTGCGCAAGAGAGCGTCTACACTGGCATGGATGCTCTTGCGCAAAAGCACATCTCTTGCGCGAAGGCATATGCCAGTGTAGACGCTCTCTTACACAAATACGCTAATGCAAAAACTCTTGCGTTAAAGAGTATTTGCGCAAAATCTTGCCAATGTAGACGTAGCCCAGATGTGTGAGTGTGCCTTTCAGTATGTAGACCAGTGCATTATCCTATTTAAGTTTTATATTGCTCAACTGTTGGGACATCTCATTGGAGATAATTCCTTAGGTTTCTAGATCTCACGACCTGAAAGTTTTGATGCAGACCAAAAATTTGCCATTTACTTTTTCCTTTGTGCTTCTAGTTGTATACCTCTTGCATAATATCACCCCAGCCAAAGAACCAATGTACATGATTTAAAGCAGTTCTTCCATCTTGTGTTTCTTTCCTGCCCAGGGTCAGAAGTGAATATTAGAAACAGGTGGCACTAGCCAAAGCCCTAGAATTTGCTTTAATATTTTGCGCATTTAAAGCTTTCCTATGTGACAGTCTCATTTACTCAGTGCTACAGGCAATCTCTGCCTATGTCTAAAAATAACTTTAACAGCTGCACATAGGGAACAATCACGGGGGAAAGTGCACAAAAGTAAAAGGAAAATTAGAAAGGGAATGAAGCCAGAAGTATTCAAGGTTGGGGTACCTTCATTACCTAAAAGTGTATTCGCTTTGGGGAGCATGCTGTGGCAGCTTCCATGGCTTCTAATTCTGTTGGTATTTTGTCCATTGTTACTGTTTGTTTACAACAATCTCTCAAGAGACTGACACATTACCACAGGTTGCTAATTCTAGGGAAGCAGTTTTAGAAATAAAAAATGGGCTCGTTCTTTTTCTCCTTCTAAAAAAAAGAAAAAAGGAAAGCACAGAAGGCCAACCTTTGCTTTACAAACAAAAAAGCAATATCTATTATGTTGGGTGTGATATATTCAGGAGGTAAGGCGAATTCGTATAAATTCAGCAACAGAACCAAAAGCGGTGTGAAAGGAATATTTTTTCCTCTTAGAAATGAAAAGCAAACAATCGCATCCATGGAGATATTTACTTCTCCACTGGAACAAACAGAATGTTATCTCTTATTTCTAGTGGTCTCTGGAACATGAAAATGCCATGCATATTTAAAAGCCCTCTTAAATAGTTTGTTTAGTTCCTTTACCAATGCACTAGTCTAGAACAAAGTGCAGATTTGGATAGCAACATGCCAAAGAGCCTCAGAGGCTGTTAGGGGAGGAAAGAAGGAGGGCTTTGCCTGGGCCAGCCACTGAAAAAAGCCCTTGATTCTTCTAAGGATTCATTATCCCCACCTGTTTTCTCCCTTCTTTGTAGGCATTCAGCCACCTCCTGGGCTGATTAATTGGACAAAAGAGGCAGCAGAGGGCCCATTGGCTCTTCCTGCATATCCAAGACATCATTCTGTTCACTAAGAAAATTCTCCCCACTTTCTTACTTAGGATCGGACCAGATTTAAGGCTTTGCTGTGGGCAGTATCATAGTTGCCTTTTAGGAGGTAGGAAGGATTCTTCCTCACTGCTAAGTTGTTCTGGTCGGGGTGTTTTTTTAAAATCTCCCCTTTCAGAAGGCCAGGCACCGGATGAATGTGTAAAACTTCTGCGGGTGCGTCTAGACTGGCAAGTTTTTTTGTTTAGTCTACACTGGCCACTTGAATTTGCGCAAGAGCACTGACTTTGTAATGTACAAAATCAGTGCTTCTTGCGCAAATACTTTCACGCTCCCGCTCAGGAAAAAGCCCTCTTGTGCAAGAATACTTGCGCAAGAGGGCCAGTGTAGACGGGGAAGAACTGTTTTGCGCAAAAAAGCCCCGATGGCGAAAATGGCGATCGGGGCTTTCTTGCGCAAAATCGCGTCTAGACTGGCCACGGATGCTTTTGCGCAAACGCACTTTTTGTGCAAAGGCACCCATGCCAATCTAGATGCTCTTTTGCGGAAATGCTTTTAACTGAAAAACTTTTCTGTTAAAAGCATTTCCGCAAAATCATGCCAGTCTAGACGCTTAGCCCTGTTGTCCTTACTTGGCAAGTGTCCAGTGTAAGTAATCATTCATTGGGGCTTTGGATTCCTGATAAACCAGAATTGGAAGTGGATGAGGAGACAGTGCATCCTAAAGATGGTGGGGAAGAGGCTTGGGCTGTCTGATGTCTGGTACAGATTAGAGACTACCTCTTCAGCCCTCCTCCCTGAAACTGTCTTACTGAGGGAGGGCCTGGGCTTCCAGCAATAGTGATAGGACCAGGATAAAGATGTAGATATAGTAATGGGGCTGATGGCAGCCCTCTGCCAGTTGGTACAGATTACAAAGGAAGGATAGACTGGATGAATTATTGCTGGATGTTTCCCAGATGTGTTACTTAACAAGGTTGTGGCCTACTTAAACCATATTTCTGATGGTTTCTCTTTCTGTTGTTTCAGGGATAATGCTTTCACACTCTTTTTTCTCATTTAAACACGTAAGATAAAGACAGATCATATACATACAACTAAACCTGTCAGAAGGCTTTTCTCCTATCCATTATTGTAGCTTATATGCTCAAGCTAAAAGTCTCTTTTTATCCATAAGAAAGAAGAAATAGGAAAATGGGCAACCACTTCCAACTCACCTTGAAACTGCTTCCTTTTTCCAAGATCCTTTTCGGAAATTAACAGTCAAAGAATATATTGCTTGCCTAAAAAGGTGATTTGTTCTGGGAAAAGTGGTAAGCCTCCATTACCTGAAAGAAACCCAAACATAGAAATAAAACAATTACAAGCAAAGACATATTCAAGAGCAACACCGATGCTTCACAGTCATTTTAAAAGCTTTTTTGAAGAACAATGGATGTAATTCATCCTTGTGTAGAGGACCCACATAAAGAGTATAAAAAAATTAATGCCTCATGCAGCCTCTCTGCATAGTTTTATCTACAATGCCAAGAATCAGTCTATCTGATTTCATAAGGGCTGCTCAAACATATGCAGATAAAAAGAAACAGAAAAGTAAGAGACAACCATACGTGGATGTTCAGAGTCAGTTTAGATATGCAGAAAACAAGGTTAAGAACAACAAAATGTAGAAAAGAAGAAGTTAATGGTAGCCAACGGGTATTTATGAGTACAGCAAGTCCAAATATAAAACTAAACAGAAAGTAGATGCATTAATGACTAAACCATGGAATGGAAATGCTTATGAGTTATATAATAACTGTGATAATGAACTCCTTTTTGAAGAATCCACGTTTTTTTTAAATAAAAAGATAAAAGTCTTTCTAGCTGTTGTGGTTGTGAAGAAAGCCTTTTAAATGTGAACAGATATGCTTTCAGACACTCAGGAGCAATTTAAATGCCTCTGAAATGAATGCCTAGCCCATTTGATTAGCCTTGTTTATCTTCTTGAGTAGCAGCACACTGTGGCGTAAAGAATACCAGAAGAGAACAGGTCGCAGTTCTGAGATTTCAAGCAAGTCAGTCTATGGGCAAGACACAAGGACCAGTGAGGGAAAGGACAGGTTTCTTTCAGAAGTTTCCATTTCTTTTTAAGGTATATTTTAAATACACCCAAAACCTATGTTAAAAAAATGTCAACATTGCAAAGGGGTTTTGTGCGATGTTAATTCCACCTCCTTGTTCATATGCATAATAATTCAGTCTTTAATACAATCACATGTTTTCACAAGACATCCCCCCTTCATTTAGGATACTGGATGGACAGCAATCACTGACTGAGCAGTTATTAAATATTTTTGTTTTATCTTCATTGTTCCGTGTATGCCCCCAGGAAGATTAAGGCAACTCTAGAGGCAGGAGAATGACATAAAGATTCAGTGTTTGAAGTGGAGCATTCAAAGACCTGAATCAAGGGTCTTGGAAGAGGATAGAAGAAGGAGAAAAACAAATGAGTTGATATAAATTTGAGTGTACTATGTTTCATGTATATTCATCTATCATAGATCAAAGACAGCAGAAAACTGACAGAAAAATACTTCAGACCTGGTAAGATAATCATGATCTCAAAATTTATCTCTATGTAAAACATTAGATATTCCACGGTGTATAATCTAAATAATAAAGGTGCAGTAAATGTACATATTTGTTGCTGCTCCACCCAGGGCTGGCTTTACCCTGAGGCGAACTGAGGCAGCCGCCTGAGGTGTCGCCTGAGGTGCCAGACTGAGGGAGGGGGGTGCCACTAGGACCCAGAGAATTGAGACCTTTCAAAGTTTTGGCCCAAGCAAGGGGGCATCGTGGTGTCATTTGAGCTCCCCACCTCAGGTGCCAAAATGTTGTGGGCTGGCCCTGGCTCCACCTTACCCTTATTGTACTGCAAAATATCACTCTTCTGGGATGACTCCATGTAATAGGATACCATATGTCAACTCACAGCAAATCACAAGCAGACTTACCATGATTCACCACCACATTTTTGTAATATGTTTAAATGCTTAATAACAAATAGTAATTATTAATAATGTTAAGAGTTTTTACAGTCACATAGTAAGGAGAAGGCAAACAATAACCATATATTATTTAAAGGGGTAGAAGAGTTAGTGTATAACAGGAAAAACTTAAAAAACTACAAATAGTCTGGCAGCACTTTAAAGACTAACAAAACATGTAGATGGTATCATGAGCTTTCGTGGGCACAGCCCACTTCTTCAAATGACCAGAGTGTTGGTTATTTTCAACACTCCGGTCATCGGAAGAAGTGGGCTGTGCCCATGAAAGCTCATGATACCATCTACACTTTTTGTTAGTCTTTAAAGTGCTACCAGACTATTTGTAGTTTTTGAAGTTTTTCATATTTTATTTAACTGGCAACATATGTACAAATATTTTATATAATATATTTTTTATCTCTGAAGCTGTATCATATACCCTGTAGGAAAGTTTATTCTCTAAGTCAGGACAAGACTCTTAGGCAGGCCTGGCCAAACGGTTTGCAGGGCCCAAGGCAGGATGCTGGGCCCAAGGCAGGATGCTGGGAGTGAGGCCCAGCCGATGGATGGTGAATACTTAGCAGCATGGAGCCCTGAAAGCACGGAGCCCAAAGCATTTGCCTTGCTCGCCTTACCCTGCGGCCAGGCCTGCTCTTAGGCCAACTGTGGAAAAAAGTGCTGTGTTGTACTGAGTTCCCTTGCAACTGTAATGTTTCTGCTTCAGTTTACTTTTCTCTCATGTTCTGATTATTCTATTCTTTTGTTCTTTGAATATTTTTTGACAAAATATTACAGTTAATGGAGATGATGTTTGAAGAACCTGGAATGCAATTGTTTCCACCCCAGTCATAGAGGATTTCAAAGCATCACTGCTGGTATATATGTAGTTCGCCATTGCCATATTAGATTAGACAATGATTTATCTATATTAGTATTCTGTCACCACTAACAGATATACCAGATGTTTTAGAGGAGTATGCAAGAAAACCTGTAGCTCATAATTAAGTTACAAACTCCCCTCTGTCAATTGGCTTGTGCACTTAAACATAGTTTATATCTCCTTTCCAAGACTTTTTTTAATCCTAGAGGATATGTGTGTTTGTGGATGTTCTCATTATCCATGTATCAGACTGGTTATAGAAGCTAGCACTGAGAGGCAATCATCAAGACTGAAAGGGTGGGAGAACTGAAATTTAACAAAAATTATAGAACTAAACATTTGATTAACAAAAAACAAATACATCAATAACTTCTGAACTAAATATCATCAATAAAAGAATACTAGTTAGTTTGAAAAGATTGAGTTTTGAATTTAAAATATTTGCAGAAGTTCTGATCAGCCAGAAGAAATTTGCATTGCAGATTAGTGACACTTGGAAAAGGTTGTATCACTTTGTGTGTGTTTCAACACTTCTGAGGTTTAATTTATGTACTGTCATTGCAAAGAGGGAAGTATAATGGATTTTTAATTATCACAAACTATGAAGAGCAAAGGGAAGGGAGTCCAGTTTCCAGACAAAGCAGGAAGAGTACTAGGAGTTATGAAGAGCAAATTACACAGTCATGGCCAATTACAGTCTTCTAGGACATGTGATACTCCTATATTTTAAAAGGTGTGCATTAATTTCTGGACTCAATTTCAGAGTACAATATTTAATCACTTAAAATAGCTAAGAAGGTTTAACATGGTACATAAACTTTAGTTCAATATAGTAAACTTTGGTTTTCATATAATTCCCTCACCTCTCCCACCCCAGCTTTTGGGTAAAAAGGCAGTGAGTTTATATTCCATGAAAAAATGACAGAAATTTACTAATGAAACTTGCAATTTGATGGCTTTCCTGATACTGGAGATCAGGGGTCAAAAAGCACCCATAGGAAAGTATTTTGGTCCCACTTAGGCTACATCTAGACTGCATCCCTCTGTCGACAGAGGGATGCAAGTCAAGCACATCAAAATTGATAATGATGCAGGGATTTAAATATTGTGCTTCATTAGCATAAACATGGCCGTCACTTTTTTCAAAACGGAGTTTTTTGAAAAAAATGGCAGTCTAGATGCAGATCTGTCGAAAATTAACCCTTTTTAGACAGATCCTGTAAACCTCATTTTTTGAGGAATACAGGATCTGTTGAAAAAGGGTTTATTTTTGACAGATCCATGTCTAGGCTGCTGTTTTTTTAAAAAAAAACCCATTTAGAAAAAAGTGGAGGCCATGTTTATGCTAATGAAGCACAATATTGAAATCCCTGCTTCATTAGCAATTTCGATGTGCTTGATTTGCATCCCTCTGTCAACAGAGGGATGCAGTCTAGATGTAGCCGTAGTGTTATAAAAATGCATCATTGTTTGAAGGGCTTTTGAAACACACTTAGCAGTTGAAAAAAAAAAGTAATGTAAAACTACCCATCTTTCTGTCATTTCCTGTGTCAGTATGAAAAGGGGAAAGACCCATCATTCTTTACTGTGATGCACCTTCCCAAAAGTATAGTTCTTTACATGTGTACAAGGTGAATAAAATATAAACCATATCCACTCAGTAACAAGTGGTTACAAGAGAGTGTTTGGATGTTCTGAGTATCTTCCTTTTCACTAATGATCTCTTCCAGTGCTTGTTGAATCAATGAGAGTTTTTCTATTCATTTCAATAGGCACTGAATTGAGCCTAGTTAAGTACATTGCCCACTACAACCCACATCGATAAGTTTGCTTTCCTTTTTGTTTTCATTATGCTCATCTCTTCACCATAACTCTTTGCTCCCTATTTATCTCCAGATTCCTTTTCTACACTGTTCCTGCAGGTTGTCATTGAAAACACGTGTCATGGATTTTTCAATAGAGCTGGTTGAATTGCAGTGTTTGGAGTTTTAGGTTCAGTTCAGTAAAACATCCTTATATGTTTTGATGAGTTGCCAAAGGTTATCTGAATTGCTTTACCCTTCAAACCAATTCAGAGATTTCATAGTGGCTACGTCTAGACTGGCATGATTTTCCGAAAATGCTTTTAACGAAAAAGT